>CM030843.1:14404537-14954537 GCA_018105865.1 Metaphire vulgaris
TCGCGAAAGAGCGCGAATGAGTCTCTCTCTCTCTCTCTCTCTCTCTCTGACTTCCAGGTTCAGTTCTATTAGTCTGTGGTACAAAATATTAATTCCGGTAAAAAGACTTAAAGCGAACAATCGGTAGAACCTCATACAGAACAGATTGCTTCCATTTTTACAGACAGACACACAGACAGACACGCACAAAGACAGACAGGCAAGCAGGCAGACAGGAATTGAAATACGAGATGGAGAGAGAGAGAGATGGAGAGAGAGTGGGAGGTAAAGGTGCTGACAACTAACTGACTGCTTCATAGATAACAGAGCACAGAAGAAGAGAGATTAGAAAAAGAGATTGACTAAATATGACTCATGAGTCAGCTTCCGATGAGTGTTCAGTCAATCATCCTCAGTCAGTAATCGTCATGACGTCATTCTTCGCAATCACCGGAAGTGAACTTGCCTTCAATGTCATAAAACAAAAGATCTTGATATCAATCGATCGATTACGTTACAACGCTACCATCTTCATCGTCGTCTTCATCATGGGGGCGCAACAGGGTGGGCCAGGTGGGCCATGACCCACCCAATATTTAGGCCCAATGGGCCACAATGTGTTTGGCCCACCCAATTTCAATTGGCAAATTACAATGTTTTGTGGAACTAATAACCTCAAATCCCCATTATATTGGCATAATATTGCCATATATAATTGAGATGTCACAGATGTGGAAGACCATTCAAAATTATTATATTTATATAACCATGCAACTGTGTTTTTTCAATGATCGATTGATCGTAACGGCAAGAATTTCTCGCTGCGCTGTCTTGACTCTGAAATATTGGCCATGTTGGCCCACCCAACATTTGGCTCGTGGCGCCCTCCATGCATGGTCTTCATCATCATGATCTGTCTCGATGGAGCGTGAGAGCTGTGCGCTGATGTGGACCATCCTCGCCGTGTTCGATTCCCAGGTGTCTCGAGTCATTTTTTTCTCGGTCAGTCGCGTGTCAGTCGTCGTGAGGCAGAGCAAGGAATCCTAGACAGAGAGCCTATCTATCTATCTCTATCTATCTGTCTAGGCTTCCATGGGCAGAGTTACGTGATCGGATGCGAGCGATTAATCGGTCCTAAGCGTCTAGGTGCCGTTTTTTAATCGACCCTCTCCTCCGCACAGCGTTCCAATCATTCCTTCTCGTTAAATTCTGACATGATTAAACCTTAGATGGCTGATTCAACCTGGAACCAGTCAACTCTGGCTCTAACCAGGGGCGTAGCGACGAGGGTATATCGGCATATATACCCCCAAATCAGGATATAATTATAATACAGTATATATAACATATATATAGATAGATAATATTATATATAACATATATAATATATATATATGATATATATTATATATGTTATATATATTAAATAACATTTAATATATATTATATATATATATATATATATATAATATATAATATATATATATAAAAATATATATAGCAATACCCCAAATTTATGTCCCCCAAAATCAAATTCCTGGCTACACCCCTGGATCTGACCAATAATTATTATGCAACAGAGTAACGGTTTATGCGTAACTTTGTTTAAAATGTTCTAAGATCGTGAACTCAGTTGATTTGTCAGAGCGATTGAGAGCATTATTCACTGCAGAGGCGTAGCGAGGGGGAGGGGGCATATGCCCCAGGGCGCCGAGGTGAGGGGGCGCCAAAATCGGGTATTTGGGTAAGTGAAATGCATAATAAATAAAAGAAACGCGTACGACGACCTTTATTTTGCTCGTCAGCAGTATAAGGAGAGGGGCGCCGTAAGATTTGAGGGGCGCCGAGAACGATGTGACGACCTTTTTGTTCGTCTGCAGTGTTAGGGGCGCCAACGGTACACTTTGCCCCCGGGCGCCGGATACCCTCGCTACGCCACTTATTCACTGCAATTGCAAAATGCTGTCATTCGTGATAGGTTGTCTAGTGCTCGAGCACGAAGTGATTGAGTACTGAGTATTGAAATTTGAGATGCATTTAGTTAGAGTGGACCATGAAAAGTGAGTAACCCCGCTTATCGCCCCTCTACCCCACCACCACCCCCACGCCCTTTTCGCTCCAGTTTTTAAAAATCATGTTTCACAATGTTTCAGCTGGAAGCGATGATAGACATCGTCATTTGTCACGACTGACATCAGACGCGTGACATAGGCGGATGTGCCTTTAGGAAACAGTTTGACTGTCACTGATCTCCACCCGCCTCACATATTAAGGCAAATTTTAAAGATTGTCATTCCACTTCTTGGTTCTCGGTTATGGCGTCACTCACGTAAGCTACTTAGAATTAAGACTATAACGCCTCTCCATAGGGCACTCACTTGACTGTCACTCTTGTAACGCATGACAATGACATTTCCCTTAATAATTAAACCCTCAAGACTACGGTCGCTATCTGGAAGACCTCGGGAACATTCAGGTGATGAGATGAAGAAAGAGAGGGAGAGGGAGGTTTAGCAGAGGGAGTAGACTGGCAGAGAGAGCGAGAGAGCGACAGACAGACAGACAGACACAGACATACACAGACAGACAGATAGGAGCGATATAAGGAGAGAGGGAGAGAGAAAGACAGACAGACATACACAGACAGGAGCGAGCGAGGGAGAGAGGGAGAGAGAAAGGAGACAGAGAGAGATAGACAGACGACACAGAGAAAGACAGGCAGACAGACAGACAAACAGACAGAATAGACAGAGAGAGAGACAGAGAGACACAGAGAGAGACATAGAGAGACAGAGAGGGATAGAAAGACAGAGAGAGAGAGAGAGAGAGAGAGAGAGAGAGAGAGAGAGAGAGAGACAGAGAGAGAGAGGCAGACGAAAATGCTTTGCCGTCTTCTCTTGGCCATTAAATCAACTTAACGCAGGTCTCGTTTCAAGGTCATTAGTTAGTAAATAGACGTCTTATAATTCTGATTAGCCACGAACAACATGAGGATGCTTGCGTTGAGAGACATCCACGCGTCATTAACCGAGAATCGCTGAAGTGGTTTCAAGGACGATGGATTAGTCAGATTAAACACAACGCCTTCTGTTTTTTGGTCTCTCATCTGAATAATATAATCTTAATACTTGATAGGGAAATTGATGCAGAACGAAACCCATTGGCAACGATCCGATTGAAAGACAAACGGACGCATCCTCTCTCAGCAGCAGCAGCGATGCTCCGCTGATCGCACAACCGGATGCTGAGGGCCGAAGCACGTGACCACCGCCCTGGTTATTCATGTTCTAAATAGCCAATTAGAGAACGACTCCGCCGTCAATCGTATCGCAGAGTCTATTGTTTAATAACAGATCCACCAAATGCAGAGTTTAATCTGACTTACTATAGCATTGTTTATTTCTCATAAGCCGGTGAGACTCGACTTTTTCTCGCCTAAGCATCTAAAAAATTTCCAGCGAGGGTTTCGAGCTGACTAGACGAGGAATTCCTTGGCCCCAGGAAAATCGAACACTGCTGGAAATTGAGGCATTCGATGTCTTTCAACGGAAGATATCTGACAGAAATACTTGGATGAAGACGCACAGACAGCGTTGATCCATTCGATGGTCATCCGTAACGACAAAGGAGATGATGATCAACAGTTATGAAGATGATCTGTCTCTGTGACAATGTCTTCGCCTGCATCGATCATCGGTCATTCCATCACGGTGTTTTTTAACACGCTAACTACGGGGACCGCGGCCCCCTCCCAGTAGTTTTCCTGGCCCCAGCAGTAATTATGGCGGCCCCCTTTCATAAAGAGGCCCCCTAGAGGTTATTTTGAGTTTTTCTCTCTTGGGCGTTGGGCAGTCTTTTAAGACATTGTTTCCCAAACTGTGGGTCGCAACCCAAAAGTGGAGCGCGAAGCTTTGGCAATTGAGTCGCCGAATCCCCTCGGATTTTTAACGGATGCATAGCATTTGACCACAGTTGGACTATAACTAGCGGTCGTAGCTCACTCACTCGCTCACTGCTGCAGATAACCAACTATGGTTGACGGTTGTGGGTCTTGTGGCCACCAAGCCCAGACCGTGGTTAGTCTGCGGATGACCCGAGGATACCTGATCTCTCTGGTAGAGGGGAGATGGGGTACGCTACGACTCGGCGACGAACGACTCGGCCCCGAACGATTCGGCGACGTCAAGTCGGCGACGAACGACTCGGCGAGAGAGTCAATAATAATTATTATAGGTTGGAAAGGATGGGAGGGCGGAAGTGCTGTAGAGGGAGTGAGGGATGCGTGTGTGAGAAGGGAAGAGGCGACGGTTGGGGGTGGTGTATGAGGGGGTTAGATGAGTAGAAATGTATGTAAGTTGTATAAGGCTACATAGATTAATAACTCTATCAATACAATGAAACAGCGAAGGAGTTGTTAATCATCATGGATCCTGCACCTTTTAGCAAACACTGCGCTGGCGTGGCTCGACTATTAAGCCAAATTAAAATTTTTATTATCTTTTTAAAAAAGCTCCTGAAATTTATATGAAATTTATACAACTGTCAGATATATTTCAACGAGTTATGCAATGTGTTGAAAATTTTAAGTTCAACAATATATACTCATATGACGGTTTATTTAAATCAATGAAGAAATTTATATCGGGTCAATTCCAAGTTGATTAGACCAGAGACCAGAGGATGTCCAGTAATAACATGAACAAAATAGAGGGGAGAAAGGTCTGACAGTTGTTGACAGCGGAGGGAGGTTAACAGACGTTGGCACCAATCGTTTGTAGAAAATATTCAAGAAATATGAGACTCTTGGAACAATTTATTAAAACTAAAAAAGGAAAACCAAAAGGTCATCATAATGCATTTTAGAATGATCTGGTTTAGCTTCCTAAAAAAAGTTAGAGGGAGGAAATTACCCTCTGAGTTTTGGTATCACGTTACAGTAGCAGACGCTGCTTCCAGTCACCAGGGGGATGGGCGCCTCTGTACTAACCCCTCCCCCTCCCCTCTCCGCCCCAACGCCTTTCAACTCTCCTAACACCATAAACTTTATTGACTCTCTCGCCGAGTCGTTCGTCGTCGACTTGATCGGGTGCCGAATCGTTCGTCGTCGAGTCGTTCTGTCCCCTCTCTGGTAGAGGGGAGATGCGAGCAGTGGATGTGGCCCGTTTCCAAAATCTAGTCATTACTCGCCCCACACCTGGCAGTGCAAGGCCAGTGTCAACCGGTAAATGATCTTCTTCTCGTTAATCCATTGGAATGACGATTGCCGGGGCCCAACATCCAGTATATACAGTGTACCGTGCTTTGCTAGAACGGGGTGGGGACCAACGTGAGGGTGGCTGGTAGGCTTGATGGGCAGAGGATATCTGAGACGCGCGTTTATCCATTTTCCGCTTTCTTTGTGCAAGTATCTTGTATATGTTGTGCAAGTATCTTGTATCTGAATAGGAAGCAGTGATCGAGTGCACTAAAATCGTTTGCTTCTTCTATCAAAACAATCTTTATTAAATTTCAAGATTTTTGAAAATAAGGTGTAAATATGGATAAATTCTTAAGCGAAAACGTGAAAATTTAGCAAGTGTGAATGGACGTAATTCAGTCGGACGACGATGCCAGTGCATCTCTTGTTAATAGTCTAATTATACTAATAGACCTCCGAGTGCGAAGAAGACATGCAAGGTGAAGCGTAATATAATGATGTTAGCCAAGTGCAGGCCCACCCATCGCACGGATCTTGTTAAGACCAGATAAAATATTTCTGTACGTTTCATTGCACTATTTCAGTTCTTTGCTAAGATTAGTTTAACACGCTTTCTACTGTTCATTCGATTGCTCTAAATGTGCCAATTGTGATAGCCATCGATACAAATGTATCTTGGCCTCGATTTATGGACCAGTCTTTATTGGGTAAATGCTTTAATTTTATTCAGTGGGTCGCGAGCTGGCCAAGATATTTTAAAGTGGGTCCCGAGCAAGAGAAGTTTAGGAACCAATGTTTTTAGAGAAGCATTGTCACAAGCGATGGGAGAAGTGAAAAGTACATTGAAACCAGAATAGGAATGGCGAAGACAGCCTTCACTCAACTAAAAACATCCTCACAAATAAACACATTACAACAACAACACGGCTCAGAATTCTTCAAAGCTATGTTTGGGCAGTTCTGATGTATGGGTCAGAAACATGGACATTGACAAAATCAACAGAAAAGAAACTGGAAGCTGCAGAGATGTGGTTTCTCAGACGTATACAAAAAATTTCATGGACAGAACAAATAACCAATGAGGAAGTATTAAAAGCCTCTGGTGTAAAAAGAAAATTGCTACAAACCATAAGAAAGCGACAGCTGCAATTTTTCGGACATCTAATTAGAAAGGATGGATTGGAAAATCTAGTCATAACAGGAAAAATAGAGGGTAAAAGCGGTTCGCCCCCGCTGCCCCTCGCTACTTCACTGGAGCTCAGTATTCTGGATTGTTACTAACGGTCAGTGTATGATGTCATAAGTTGAGTTGAAATAAAAACAAATTTCAATCAATCATTCAATAAACTAAACTCGAGAAGTGCCACAATTAGTTTTTTCATCCTAAATTTTAAAAGTTTTTCATCGGCCCCTAGTAATTTTTCCTTAAAAACACTTTGCATTCCATGCGCACAGTCCATAGAAGAACTCGTTATTTAATTTGTGCAAAATGTCCTAGAAAGTCACATAGGTCTACTGCAGATTTCGCGATGAATGTAATTATCAGTTTCAAAGATAACAGAACTGTGAGATCGGGTTAACATTGCAGCTGTCATAGGCGTCTTGTTCACCGGGGCGACAGGAGCATTCGCCCCCTTAGCATCGGCCATAGGGCCCCTTGGCAGATGTCTAAACTGTTTAACCTCCTCAGACCCAACGGTTAAGTATACTTAAACAGTTTAGACATCTGCCAAGGATTACACTCCAGCGCACTAACCGCAAATAGTGTTATTATAATATAAACTTTATTACGTCCGGAAATTGTCTGAATTTAATAGTTATTTTTTGCTAAAAGCGTTCTGCCCACTATTGGCTGTTACGAACAATGCACCATGATGAAATTAATATTTTGCAGCTGAATGTTAAGAAATTGACCCCCAAGAGGGTGTGGCTATACTGCGTCGATTTCTTCCATCTTTGTCCCCTTTAGACGTTAGTGAGTCTGTGTCTAAGATGAGACATTCCACTGTAGTTACCTATGGTTACCTATCCCGACAGACGTCTTCACGGCATGGACGACAAGTTGACAACAGTCACCGCGGGATAGTTAACTAAACAACAGAATATGCGTCAATGTGTTTATTCACAGAGCTCAGTGCAGATATCCAGCGTTTTATTCAGAGTTCAGACCCCAGGATTGGAGGGGGAGAAATTGACTTGGTTGGATTGGTAGAGACACGATTCAATGCAGAAAAATTTTGTGTCACTGCTGACATTTTTTAAGGGCGAAGATTTTGTGTTTTTTTGGGGGAAGGGGTGATCTCCTCATAACAGGGCTGGATAAAACACTGGCAGATATGGAGGGACAAAGCTCCTGATCGCAGCGCTTTAATTAACTGTGTGCAAACAACATGACAGACGTTCCGGAATATAACGTACGCGTTGATTGCATGATATTGGCAAAGACAAGCATAATTTAAGCGTAAACTATGCATCACCACAAGACGAGTGCTATGACTATTAATCTACAGAGATAACACAATTGTACACACATGTATACCGAACGGAAAGCGTCTGTCGACTGTGAGTGACAGAGCCTTTCCACTTGTGGCGGTGCATATTTTGGAACAATCTATACTTTGAGATTGTGCCAGACGTCTGTTGCTGTTGTTCATCGCATAACCATTAGGCGCGTGCATGTGTGTTTTGTCTATTTAGAGACGTGTTCATCAAAAGGCCCATCGTGCTCGGCTCTTCCTTTCTCATGCGTGTTTGCCACCAGCTATGCCATTAGGCCTACTATGACTATGGTTAGGGTTGCCAACTTTGACAAATTGCAATAAAGGACACCCGGTGCGGAAAACCCTTGATGTCACCCGGTGTGAAGAAAAAAGGGTTAACTTCCTTCTGAAGTGCCGTGACAAGCCAAAAAAGGTCATCTCCTCTGAAATACGATGTCAAGCATAAAATGTCATATCCCTTCTGAAATGGGGTGACGAGCAAAAAAACGAAATTTCAATTGAAATGTGTGGTTTCATGACTTGATTTTTGAAATAAAGGACAACCAGGGTCCTTTATAAAAGCGATAAAGGACAAGGACTCAGAGGTGGATTAAAGGACTGTCCTTTGAAATAAAGGACGGTTGGCAACCCTAACTATGGTGGAATTAGTCATTAGGCAATCGTTATTGCTATAATGCTATTCGCCGGGTAAACGGCTAATTGCTATCTCTATGTCCGCCGATTATGCTTAAAGACTTTGAATCTTCGAGAAAATATATTCTTTAAATTTTCCAACAAAATTGAATCCTCACACTGTCTTGTGAGTTTGTGCCTCGGTTCCGCTGTCTCAGCATCTGTCATTTATTCAGATCGAGGGCCCTCTAGCGAATAAATGAAAAAGCACAGAATAAAAAAACTGAAGCCCTCTGGTGATTGCATAAATAGGCCTGACTATAAACTTCATTGAATTTAATCAAATACTGTTTTACTCTCTTAAAGCTCTCCTCTACTAAACAAAAGCCAATAACAATGGTATATTCGATAAAACATAATTATTTTGTTTACTGAAAGCCAAAATAATAGAAATAATGCATTCCTAAAAACAGAAAATTGATACAAAGCGCTTATAACCAAATCATAAACGCGTAATGGTGAAATAGGATCGGATGAAAAATGAAAAGGTTGTTTGCTTCGTAGAATGTTTCAACCAGAATACATGACTGCTGTTAAAGATCGTCGCTCTCAATATCTTGCACTTCGTTTAATGATCCAGAAATTTGTCATTTAATAGTGATTTTAATTTTAAACGATTCTGAGATGACTCTAGGTGACCCCCACCCACCTGTGACCTCTACGCAGTGAGGAGGAATAAGCACCTGAGTAGAGGCACCTGAGTAGAGAGTGCTCGTTAGTGCTATACACCATCAATGAGGAAGGCGAAACCTCACCTCGTCAGGACTGACCACCTCGCATAGCACCTTGTCGGCTAATGCGAGGTGGGCAGGCATGGCGAGAACCCTCAAAGGTGGTCCGTCACTGGGCAGAAACTGTGAGAATAATGAATTTGGTAGATTATTGACCGGATTCAAGAAGACGGCAAATTCACATGGAAGACGGAGCAGAGAAGGAGCGTGGACCTGGAAATGGAGCGGAGAGTCACGCTGTTCCTGGGCGAATCTAACACTCGACGTTGAACCGGTCAAGGCGTCTATTCATGGATACTAAATGAAGTGGACAGCGAACTGTCTAATGTACCTTGCTTTCAGACTGCTAGAACAGCAGGACACTGCTTTTCGGGATATCGTTTAACTAGAACGACCAATAGTGAAACATAAAGAGACAGACGTCGTCGTCGTCATCATCATCATCATCATCATCATCATCATCATCATCATCATCATCATCATCATCAATCAGTCAATCAATCAATCGATAACCATTGGCTCAGCGCCAGTTGGTGTCTGATGCCATCCACACAGTCTGTGTCCAGTTCCTTCTATTTAGGAGCTTTGTGACTCAGTTCTTGCAGACTGCTTCCACGCCATTCCATTATGTCATTAAACCACGTTTTCAATGTGCCTTTTCTTTCTCGTTAGAACCATCCATACAGTATTTCTTAAGGACTACTGTACTTCGTTTATCGGTGATCCTGAGAATCATCATTGTCTTGCTAAAATGGCAGCGATGAAGCGTATAGGCGGCGAACGTGTGTGAGATGCTAGTGGAAAAGTTGCACAATTAAACATTTAATAGTTATAATACTTAACTAGTAATATAATATATATCAGTTGCTGGAATGCCACATCTATTCATTCAACTCTGTCCACATGGCTTGCATTGAACTGAAGTATAACGAGTGGACGACCTATTTTTGCTTGTCAGCGTCTGAAAGGAAAAAATTCAGAAGGAAAGACATAGTATAGATACATAGGATGACCTTTTTTGTTTGTCAAGATTTTTCGAAAGTTGGTTACGGTCAAAAGTCAAAACCAACCACCCCTTCCGAAAATCATGGCTACGCCACTGACAGCAGGCGTCAGTTTGTGAACTTTTCTAGTGACATCGCTGACTCCTTATCGTGTTCTGTAGTTAAACGATATCCCGAAAATTCGCGGTACATTACTAGTTAATAGTGGACATGAGAAGTCCTATGTTTTGAAAGATTTTATAGATTTCGAAGTCTCTGCTCGAGATAAAGATCAGATAAATATTATTGGTTGGTAAGACTTAGAATAAGTGACGTGGAACTGAAGCTGACTGACCGCTGTATTGAGTGACGTAAGCCTTCTACTGGTACTAGTTAGTGTCATAACTTCTTCATAGCATTCGTGCACTTTTCAGCTGCGAATCTGCAAAACGAGAACAAGCGCCTACCACATTTCTATATTTTGCTACAACAGACTTAACTATTAAACATAAAACAGTCGTGGCAACTCTCCCGTAAGACTGATGATGGCACTGTATTCTATCGTTTTCGCGATATAAATGTTATCATTGGAGCATCAGTGTGGTTGCGCTGGTATTGGGTTCAATTAAGATATTCAGATCAGCTGTTGAAAACTCCAGCGTATCAGGATACATTGATCTGCGATATATCCAAGTGTATGGAGAGATGCTTGACGATGTCAAGCAAGTCTCGAGAAATGATTCAGCAAAATGGCATCGTGTCTGTTGCCAAATGCTTATGTAGGGTCATACTGTACTTGTTTATAGCTAATACGCACATGTGTGCCAGCGTGTGTGCCAGTGTGTCTGCCAGTGTGTGTGTGCGTGGTGCTTGCAACCTGTAGTCAATGACAGAAGCGCCCTCTGTGAGGAAAAATGTCGTTCCCATTGGAGCAGGGAAAACCAAAAGTGTTGCGATTGGACAAAGTAGTACTGGATGTTTAATGAGCTCATTCACTCAAGCATACGCAAAAGTGTATCAGACGCAGAACTATTACTGCTATATCAACAATGGTCTTCCAGTTCATCGTGTTCCCGAATCTAATTGGATCGATGCAGCGATTAAATTTACGCACAGTTTACACGAGTTTAACCGTCACTAGTTCCATTAATATGCCCCTTAATTGGCATTTTAACGAGGCGTTCCATCATTATGGACTTGGTTTATGTCTTTACTGAATATTAAGCGGCAAAACAATAAAGAGACCTGAACTTCTCTGAAGCGCATTGTTTTCAGCAATTATGTTCCAACGATTTTGACATCAAAGCAATTGCTTCAAAGTTGATTGCTTATAGAGAGATGACCAGAATAACATGCTTCATAAACTTTCGGCCGGATACAACTTTCAGGTTTCATCAATCACTCAGTGGAGCAATTTCAATTCTCATATTTTCCTGCATTCAGCAGAAGGGGCATCAACCATCATCCGTTTAATTCTTTGTCTCGACAACGAATCGACATCAACGCTTGTTTCGATGTTCCATGGCAAGCGGGAAAGGCACTTCAGAGTTCGCAAGCATTCGAAAACTCGCATTTACAACTAAGAATGCCTCTCTTTACGATCTAGCAATACCGTTTCGCATTGGACATGATGCATTGCTGGAAAATTAAGCCTGGATAGACCAGAACAAAAGGAAACAATTGTTGTCGCTATCGTCATTGTTTCCACCGGCATCGCTGTGTTATTGTAGATTCAGAATGAAACAGGACTCAACGGGAAAACAATGCAGCGAGCGAATAGCAGCGAGCGAATCCGACGCAAAACAGACGACGGCAGTTCTATTCAAAAGGCAACCAACGGCAGTCAACATGCTGGCCTCAGCGTCGTGCTGAGCATTTATACCATAACACTCGAACGAACAGCCTCTGAGCCTCTCTCGTTGTAGGCCCATATCGCATTTTCGTATTAGGACTATTTCAAATTCAATGAATTCAATGAATGTAGTGGAAAATATACTTCTGCTTTGAAAATGGAAGAGAAAAATAATCCAGAAATGCTGTTTTACAACAGTAAGTATATAATTATTGGGAACGTTTACTGCACTTGACAATTGTCCGATGCCTATCACCATGATTAAGAACTGCGGTAACTTGATGTCTTATAAGAGAGACTTTCTTTTCATTGTTATAGTTTCTTAGACGTTTATGAAAGACGAAGAAGATCTATAAGCATTTCGTAGCATTTGTTCAGCTACAATTACTTTATTTCGCGGCAAAATTTTTACGTTATAAATATGCAGTTTTTTTAAAGAGAAGGATTGCGAAATAAATGAACTAGAGGAGAAGGCCTATATGTCACTCATATCTAAATTATTACAGGTATATTGACATAGATAGGAGTGCGTCACTCTTTTTCTTTCAGAACATATATGCTATGTATGCTTAATAATAATAGTAATCATGATGCTGCATTTCTATAGTACCAGGTTATGGTTAATTGCATATATTAATATGGAAAGTATGCAGTGGATAAGCATGTACTCACATATAGTGAATTGAATACCATCAAGGTAAGCTTAAAGTCTATTTTTAAACAGAGGAACCAATTCCGGAGGCATCTGTCAGCGAACCGTGGGTGATACTCTTTACTCAGTTTGCCATTGACACAACCGTCCATGGATTTCGATTCCTGGTTGAGCAAACAAGATTTATCAGCAGAAAGTCAGTAGCATATATCTATAATTTCACTTTGTATTGCGCACAGTTGCACAAATTTAAATAGTTAGGCTATATAAAGTTCTTCAATAGGTAATAGGCGCTGGTCGCGGGAGGATTCCAAGATCCAGACTCATTAGGATCTCTAAGGATTAAACAGCTGGTCAAAAATGCACAACCAGTACTTGTGACGATTGATTGTTATTTAATGTGATGAAAAACTTGATCACGGAGTTAAAATACGTACGCCTTACTTAGTAAATAGAACTGTGCAAACATATAGGTCTATGTAGTAGGAAACAATATGTTTTCTCAGCTCAATTGTTGATAAAACGATTCTTTGTGTTTTGTTTGCTTCGAGGTTATTCTGGCTGTTTCTTCTCATCATTTCTACGATTCTATTCGTGGCCGTAATAACAACCAAAGTTCAAGTTCTGACCTCTTACAAGAGAAACGTGAACCTGGATACCCTCTACAATGCCTCAATACCTTTTCCTGCTGTGACGATCTGCAATCAAAACCCTTACAGGTAAGAAAATATCATCAACGCCAAATTATGCAGTAGACGTTTCATACTTCGACTGTATTCACTAAATAAGGCGTTCATATTTGAACCCGTGATATGGTTTAGTTTTTTTTAAAAGTTTGATTAGGTCTAGGTCTTAAAACAATCTTGTGCGAATATACAGTGTGGGTCAATAAATCCGGTACCACCCTGTATCATTGTAAATATTTTCACAAACCCTGGGTCAAAATGTCAGCGCTGTTAGGCTATATCCTGAATGCAGACATTTAAGTTTGTTTTCGAATTTAAAATTGCAGCGGCGCCATCTAGCGAAAACCAGTCTGAGATAGGACGCGCTCTTGAAAAATATTAGCTACAGTGCTTGATTGCTAAAATTAGAAAATAAAGTTGCTAATTTTCTTCTTTATGTATCTTTCTTTATCAGAGGGCTGACAGTCATTTCTCCCAATTCTCAATATCTTCTGCTGCTCTTTTTAGGGTTCCAGTGTTCTTTGTGTTTGTCCAGCCAAAGATGTCGTCCATCCAGCTTATTCTCGGTCGCACCTTCCCCTTGTTCTTTCTATTATTCCTTCCATTTTTTATTATCAGTGGTAGGTCTTCGGCCGAATCTCTCATGAAGTGGCCGCATAGGACATTTGTCTTCGTATTATTTCTATAGCAGTGCTATTATTTCCATAACAGTGTCTAAGTACATTTTCTTCCTTGCTCTCTTTTGCGTTGATGGCATCACAGCGACGTCTTTGTTTGTTTTACTTACAGTCTGTATATTTTGTACTGTAAATTATATAAATTTAAAAAAGACGGTCAAGAAATCGAAAGATGATCGTTTCCTAATAAAGGGTTTGTGTCAGGAGAATTTTGGGGTGTGCAACGACGTCTGGAAGAATGTATGAACCAGAGTTGTCCATGGGTCGGTTTTGTCAACCCAAACCCAACCCAACCCACCAAATTTCCAACCCAACCCAAACAAAATTCATGTTTTCTGACCCAAACCCAACCCAACCCATCCATACAAAACGTGAAAGTACAATCGCAGTTTTAAAAACATACATAGGCCTACATTCAAGCATATAAATAGTTATTTGCTTATTTGGAGTTGTTATTGCAACACACCGGAAATTCATCATTCTCATAATTGAGAAACAATGATTGTATTAATGCCAGCGTCGCCGTGATGTGATGCATTAAATTTAATGTATGTATGCATGTATTCGAAACAACTTCCATAGTGCCATAACATAGACTGGTCAAAGAAGCACGTTGCGTCGGCAGCCATGGGGGTATGACCCCCAAACCGCGTCAGAAAGTTAAAAATAGATGGAAGCACATTAACAAAATTTTTCGTCGGTAGCCAGGGGTAACCCCCTCCCTCTTGGCTACGCTGCTGGACATCGATTCGCTTGATCAGTTTTTACAGACAAGAAGAATAGTTCACTGTTATAAGACTGGATGGAACACAATTACAGTTACTGAGAACACACACACAGACACACACAGACAGACACACACACACAGCTCTAAGGAAGAAAGCAAGGACAAATATCATGAAGAAAATCTATAATTATATAGTAGAGATAAGGCATCCAACCTGTCTTTTGCATAGTTAGTCTGATGGAATTTCGATCAGAACAAAGCGACTGATTAATACATTTATTAAACTAGATCGCAAAATATTTGACTGAGAAACGTAACAGGTAAAACCGTTGTGCCCCTTCCCTCATGGAGCCCTAAGCACGTGCTTAGTATGCTTAATGGTTAATGCAGCCCTGCTATTGCCAACTGGCCGTGGTCGGTTTGTAAAAGGAATGTGTTAAAACAAGTCAACAACAGCCGTTCACATGATTTGATCTATCTGAATAGCTATTGTCCACTGTTTACTACAGACTTCTGAATGCACTGCCTACGATGGTATTTAGGCTAACGTATATGGCGCCATTTTTAATGACATAATACAAAAATCTAATACTTTGTCAACGCAGAAAACAGAAAACCTATATTTAACGTGGTTAACAGAATAACTGGTGCAAATTTACGAAACCTAACCCAACCCAACCCATCATTTTTTAAAAATCTCGACCCAAACCCAACCCAACCCAACCCATTGGTTAACCCAACCCATGGACAACTCTGGTATGAACAAAATGTGGAGTAGAACGTGTCTTGAACGTGTCTTGAACGTCTTCTGAAAACGATTGATGATACCCGTGTGGCATGCTGGGTAGACTCCAGGCACAATCTACTCTAAAGTGCAACATACCTAGGTACAATGCACTCTAGAGCAGTGGCGTAGTTAGGATTTCCGAAAGGGGGGTTGGTTTTTGGTTTTGACCGTGACCAACTTTGAAAAAATCTTGACAAGCAAAAAAGGTCCTCACCTCCTAAACCGTTACATTCTATAGCCAAGGGGGTCTTGACCCCCAAAATCGAGTAAAAAATAAAAATGCATAGAAACCCATTAAAATATTTGTTTTCGACAACCAAGGGGGTTAACCCCCAAATCCCTCTTGGCTACGCCAGTGCTCTAGAGTACCTAATAACGGGCGGTAGCAAGCACGTTAGAGTACGAACTACCTAGGCATGGTGGACGTATTATAGCTATGTTTGTGGCAGATTGTCTGCTGTGAAGGAACAAGGGCTTTACGATCTATACGTTGAATTCATCGAAGGAAGCACAAAGAACGAAAACAAAACTACGAGTAAGGTCGCACGAATGTTGTTAGATACAAGAGAGAATAACCTTTCAACTAACTGTCTTTCCCGGACACGAAGAATGTTCGCAGTTCCTTTCGATTAATTGTAGTCAGTTGTAGAGGTGCATCGATTGTGCCTCCAGCCTATATTATCGGCCAATTACCGATCGATTATTGATTTCTAAAAGTTCTTTTGTTCGTTGCTAAGCTTCACGTGCTGTCAAATGACCAGTTGTAGCTCCTAAAGGTGACACTGTGTTTGACCCATATTGCGAAATGAGTGAAGTTTAAAAATTAATGTCATAATATAAAATATAATTAGTTGGTTGAAGTGGCTGTCACAGACGACAAAGCACAGTTCTTGGTGTTGGGCTAACTCCATCACAGTGATAATTAAGGAGAATTCCCAAGTTCCTCTATTTTTGTTAAAACCTGTGCTCAGTTACGTACCAAGAGTGGTTGACGCCAGGGACCAAGTTTAATTCGGATGACCCGCACCACCTCGGTGTTTAGGTGTTAAAGAGCAAAAAGGTCGCCGGGACAATTTGGATGCCCCTCTCTGGTGGATGCCCGGGGCCACCGCCCCACCGGTCCTCCTCTGCACGCCACTGCCTCTGCTGTCTGCAAGACTGCCTCAGTGCCACCTCGGACTGCACCTCAGCAGTAATATGATCATTTCGATTAAATAATTAATTCACTGGCATATGGAAATCAAGAATCATTATTATTTGGTCTCTAGCATCGAGACTCTAGCAATGGCATATAGCAGTGTTTTGTGTAATGGGAAATCTGTGATGATTGTGTCTGTTCTGTTGTTATTGATAGCCAACTGTGACGAGTATTTCCTTCGTCCGGGCGTCTGTAGCATTCCTGATCAGTTTTCGACGGGAAATATTCTGTTCGGCGAAGTGACGAGAGTCGTTTGCATGCAGCTGTGTTCCGTGGTCTTCGATACGGAATGCAGTTCGTTTGCCTTCAACAGAACAAACAGCAACTGCGTTCTCAGCTCGTACAACGGAGAATGGCTTCGGTCGGACGCTCCACGCTGCAGCGCTGGCAACAGCGAATACAGTTCCATTGAATTCTACCGCAGAATACGATGTCCAAGTAAGACAGTAAATTAACTGGTTATTTTTATGTTGCGTGTTTAACTGAATAAACAGTCATAGACAATTTCACGTTCGCTGCATTAAATCGTTCGCACAAAAATCTATAAATGTAGTGAAATGATTCGCAATGCCACAGAACCCCTGTTATTTGACAGCGCAAATATTTTACGCCATAGGTCTAAACTCGTTATTTACACATGCCAACTTTTACACGTTGGACATTTCCGTCTCGAAGAACAGAGACGACAGAAATGCCTGTTAGCTAGAAGTTATAGAATGGATTCTCAACAGATGTTTACGTCTGCCAAATAACTGACCAACCAAACCAGATAATGGCTTCTAAAAACATTTTCGAATGAGCCTACTTGGAATTGCGCCAACGGCTTCCATCGGAACACCAAAATTAAAGAGGTTTTAGCGCGGCTTGGAACTTGGATGGGTGACCATAGGTCTACCTCAATCGAGTCGTGGTGCCGGTGGCCAGCCAAGCTGTTCATACGCGTGAAGAAATTGGTAGCAGCGTTAGGCTGTGTAAGTAAAACGCAGGTCAAGAGAAAGCAGTGGCAAACTACTCTAGATTAATGGCGTGAACCATCTGCGTTGTTGCCTTCTTCGTACACGGAGAACAGCGGGAAACCATTTGCCCGCTCGAGTACGACAATAATTATATATTTACTTTTATATTCTAATCTAATAAAAATTAAAACATTCAGCACAATAATTGTAACTCAAATACCGCAATTCTAAGTACTATCTGAGCGGATTTTCCCTCAAGACCAACATCTTCCCGTTCCATGCTGATTTGTCAGCGTTGTTGACAGCGCCTTTGACTTTGGCCCTCGCCATGCTACGGCGCTATAGAAGTTGTCAAGTACCATAACCATAACCATAACCATAACCACATAGATTAGGGACATAGACGCTATAAAGGCTGACGATAAAAGACTAATGTGGCAGATGTATGGGTGACTGGGGTGAAGGTTAACAGATTGCAAAAGAAAAACTGAAGATATCAGACAACGAATCGGACTTAAAGAGAGCTTGGCAGAAGAGATCAGAAGAAGAAGAAGAGGAAGAAGATTAACTTTGTTTGGACATCTGAGCAGAATGGAAAACAACAAATGGCCATGCGAAGCTCCACATAGAGATATAGGAGTGATGGAAGAAAAGGGAAGACCAAATAAACGGTGAATTAACAGCAATGAAGACCTAGAACACCGAGACAAATCACCATCGCAGAAGCTGAAAGATAAACTAGAAAGGAAACATTGGAAACATTTCCTCTCTAGCTATTGCCTCAATTAGCTTTGCAGAGAATCGAGCTGCTGCTGCTGATGATGATGATTCTAATCTTAAAATCTGATTGCAAGCTACATGACTGAGCTGTGGCGTAAATTGAATCATAATTATTATGAACCTTATTTGACTGTTTTATGCTTAATGTTATAGAGTTAAACGTGGCTATTGTGTGGCAAATATCAATGTAAATTATGCAGTTCTTAATTGAACGGTTTCATTCTGAGCGCTCTCTGTGCTTCTTTTAAAACTGATCTTTATGTCACAGTGGTTGTTTATGATTTTGATGCTTTGTTTGCGATGGGTTTTGGAGTGCGCTACTGCGCGTTATCGCGTGGCTGGTTTTCAAGCTCTCGAGGCCAGTGCCGTTCGGCGGCCAATAGAAATTAGACCTTAACTACAGATCATAGAAAGCTTGCTAAACAGCTAGAGTAAATATAATCACCAAATATTGGGCCTGAAATAGGACCATGATAACAGAAAAAGCGATATTAAATGCTGGCTTTTTCTAAGAGTGCACAAGACTGCTGATGTGTCAGAACGCAAAACTACAGACCCAGAGCATCGCTGAGACATCTCTCGAAGATACTGGCGACAGTGCTGAGACAAAAGAAGGAAAACGTGAAAATAGTATCTTTAGGCGTGATCTAGCCGAATCCATTCCATTTCATTAAATTTACTGCTATTTGAATACCAACATTTTAATTTTATTTAATTTTAGAATTTTTTTAATTAACTTAAATCGTAATTTTAATTGCTATGCTGTTAACTGCGATCTCACACATAGATAAAGTAGTTTTTTTTTATCGCCGCAGATGAGTAAACATTAATTATTATAATATAATATAATATAACAAGGTTTAAAGTGGTTCAGTAGGGACTGCCCTGTGTGAGAACCACTATTTAACATCTCTATGTAGGCTTATTGTATGAAGTAAAAATACGAAAATGCCACGAACAACATGCGATTATGAAGCACTTATTCATGTCACTAATTTCTCCACAAAATGCATCATCATCAGTGATGATGATGCCACTTTGATTTAAACATTATCATCAGAGATGATGATGATGTGGGGCTAAACTATATGTTCCTCCTCCGTCCAAGACTGCTAAGTTTGGAGAGAGATCCTTCACTCGGAGTAATCCTATCTGGTGGAACTCTCTTCCCAATGACGTCACCATGGCTGAGTCACAGCTGAGCACTTCATCAAGAGCTTAAAGACGCATCTGTTCAGGTTGGGGTACAGTTGTTGAGACGTCAAATCTCTTTTGTTGTAGGCCTCAGCCTTGATACAGCGCTATAAAAATTGTCCATGAACGAATGATGCCACTTTGATTTACATTTTACGTATTGTTTGACAGAATATTCTACTATTTCATGCACTTTTGAGGACAAAGACGAGTGCATTCTCACTCAATCGACTGATTCGAATGAGACGTGGGCTCTAACAGCATCAACATCTGTTGCACCAATACCCTTTGATAATACGCTGAATCTAGGTAAGAAGTACAACGGTACAAAGACAGTCTACTCTTTCACATTTTGACGCAAAATAAATGCACTTAGCAAATAGTGGACTCTGATAGAGATAGAAATTACGAGGAGCTGATATTTGTTATCGGAGGAGGACACCTCTCCATGCCTCTTTAACTTTTAAGCAAAAGTCTTGATGAGAAGACATTGGATAAGTATAAAGGCTGATTCAAGATCGGAGGAAAATTAACCAACAACCTCAGCTACGACTTCTGCAAAAATGGAACACACTACATAAGCATAGACGCAGTTAAGACGACAGTTGCCCAATACGGAGAATAAGATAACAGTCATAGTAAACGTACAGATGCTAGGAAAGGTTCCCACTTTCAAATAACTAGAAAGCTTGATACAAGACGATAATGCAAGATCAGTGGCCTACCTAGGACATTTGGAGCCCGGGGCTGTGTCATAGACGTCGACCCTCAATCCCAGGTGTCGCCTCAAACTCAACCCTTCCTTGATCTAATTTACTCAGCAGATGTGATCAAAATTAATATACAC
Organism: Metaphire vulgaris; assembly: GCA_018105865.1. Lineage (NCBI taxonomy): Eukaryota > Metazoa > Annelida > Clitellata > Crassiclitellata > Megascolecidae > Metaphire > Metaphire vulgaris. The sequence goes on from CM030843.1 coordinate 14,424,957, forward strand.
AGACCTAGTACATGTAAATATGCATGAATGGCGTAGACAAGAGGAGTTGGGGGGTTAAAATCTCCCATTGGCTGGCCGACCAAAAATTTTTCGTGCGTATTATTATTCTGTGGGTGGAGGGGCGCCAAAATCGGGTTTAAGGTTGCAAAAAAGAAGCAAAATGAATATGGTTGTACAGGGACTGTTCGCGCACTCATAGAGCTTTACTATAACTAACTAAACCAAGCTAAATAATAGTTGACGACTTTTCTGCTTGTCGGGATTGTCGAAGTCAGGAATGGTTGGTCGTACCTTCCTTCGGAAAATCCTAGCTACGTCACCGATATGCATAGTGCATGAATCACAAATGACTGTTTCAAACTAATGCACAGCGATTTTTTCTTTCTTGTGTGAAAAATCTTGAATTGTCGCTCCATTCTTGCGCCGCTCGGGACAAACCTCCTCCGCCGCCCACCTAGGTACGCCACTGCGCAAGATGCAAAGTTGATTTCAAGCCAGGCCCTCCGAGAGGGGGGCAGGGGGCAACTGCACAGGGGCCCGGCGGTCTGGAGGGGGCCCTGGCCGATGATGAATATGTATAATTAACAATAAAATGAATAATAACACTAAAGAATGGTTAAAATGTCAGTTCAGCAGAGGGGCCCGGCGAGGACAAGGGGGCCCGAGACAGCCGACAAGCAAAAAAAAGAAAAAAAGGTCGTTAACACTTCTAAACGGCTGACGAGCAAAAAAAGGTCGTCAAGAAATTATTATTACTTCTCAAGGGCCCGTCGGCCATTCTGCACAGGGGCCCGGAATTTCTCTCGGAGGGCCTGTTTCAAGCCAGAATGACCAAAAGACTGAATATAATGATCCAGCTCCTAAAAATCTGGAAGAGCAAACCGGCCGACAAACTCGCTTTCGAAAACCAATGCGTGAGAAAAATGCTGAGAACCCGTGACGCATGTTTTGTGCCAAATGATAAACTGCACAAAATGACAGGATTAGACCTAAATTGCTGACACATACCATGTTGAGAAAGGTTAATATACCTCGAGCACACCACTCGGAAAATAAGTGAGTCTGTTGTAAACTCATGTAAGGCAGGCCCAGAATCAAATGGATAGACGACATCACGAAATGAAGTAACGCGTAAGGAAGGAACATCACTAATGATGGAATCCAAAAGAGAAACATTGAAATATTATTATTGCTCAACGTTGCAGGCAGCCGTCACATTTATGACATGGCCGGGCTAGTGCACTAATATAATGGATCTCAGACATATAGTGCTAACTTCTAATCATTTACCTGATAATTATTATTATTAGAATAGGTCTGGTCCATTTAAGCTTAAACGAGGTTTCTTATTCGTGTTTAGCGAGCGGTCATTTTCAATTGATGACGACGACCGATCTTCGTCTCGGATTCATTTCGCGTCTTCAGTCGCCGTACATCGACACAACGGGTCAATGTATCGAGCTTTACTTCTGGATCGACTCAGCCGACGACATACCGATGCTCTCGGTCATCGCCGTTTCAGAAGAGAAGCAAGAAATTCCGGTCGTCAAGACATTTGGAAGGCAAACTGCCGGATGGACTCGAATGTTCTCGAAGTTACCCGGTGGTTTCAATCAAATTCTTATCGAGGGCAGAAGAGGAACTTTTAGTTTCAGTGGAATCGCAGTCGACGATATATTCGTTAGAAAATGCAACATATTTCGTAAGTATAAAACCGATGATTACTTTGCAAGATATGCAAGCGAACGCACGACGCAGTTTTTAGCTTAACGAAAACGCACAAATAATCGATTAAGGAGAGGTTTGCATTAGAGAAGGGTTTATTATAATTTTTCGTTCATATATATTATTGTTTTATGTGTATATGCGTCTGGATATATATATATATATATATATATATATATATATATATATATATATATATATATATATAGCCAGACGATTCAATAAGCAAATAAGCATGGCAAAAGTGGCCAAAGACAAGAGCGCTTTACAAAACTACATATACCCGATGGTGAATAAGTAAGTCTTAAGATTACGTAGAAAAATTCCAAAAGAATCAGAGTTTGTGACATAGTCCGGTAGTGAATTCCACAGTTCTGGATTGCCCCATGTGACCGACCTGTCCCCGAACTTAGCCGTTTTAGACTGGGGGAGGCACAAGCAATTTGACTCGACTGCCAGATCTTAGCAGCCGACGTCGTTCCAGCGTCGTGGTCCGCTGTAGGAGGGAGGCGATGTAGTCCGGGGGGCAAGTAGGGTCGTGTAACGCTCGGTGAGTTAGCAGGCATCGTTTGTAGACGATCCGCTCCCGTATTGGTAGCCAATGGAGTTTATCACGAAACAGCGGCGTGACGTGCGTGTTCCATCGAGCTCCAAAGATCAGTCGCGCCGAGACGTTGAGCACGGATTGCAGTCTGTCGAGCAGGTTGGCGGAAGGCCCCCAGCAGCACACTGTTACAATAGTCAATCCGGCTCAGGACTGAATCATATTTTACTTCGTCGATTTTCGTTGGTGAACTAATCGATCATCGTTGATCATCTTATTAATTCAGTTACTAGTGACTGTACTCTGTACAGAGCAGAACGGAAAAGTGAACGCAACTGACCGTTCAATGGGCTTTCTGTTAGACAAGGCGTTGTAAAATATATTTTCTTTAAACATTCAATTTTACTTCAATTGCATTTTGATTTGAAACGGTTGTTCTCTATGCTGACTTATTGTTTCAGCTGATAGCTACAGTAGCTAATGGGTTTTGTTTCTTAGAGCTTGAACACGGAATGTCGAGTGAATCCGATGGGTACAGGATACGTTGGATCGCAGGCGATATCTTCTTCTGGTGACACCTGTTTAGCCTGGTCCGCTGTCAACGTCGATTACAATCCTTTGCCACTGGAACTCAACAGCACAACCAATAGAAACTACTGTCGCAACATGATTGGAACCGATTCCTATTACCAGCCATTCTGTTTCGTTTCCAAAGTGGACGACGATACTAACAGCGTAGTGCAGCAGCCGTCACCATGCAGCATTCCGTTCTGCGGTAAACGGACTCACGCGATTTTGTAGATTTTATCTGAAAATTTTTGACATTTTTTATTATATTTTGCCGCACTGCTGATAGATAATGATAGAAACACATGTATTTCCCATTTATTAGCAAATAATAGTTCTACGATTTTTAATATTTTTTTATTTCTGATGATGAAGATGACGATGAAGAAGAAGATGAAGATGATGGTGATGATGGCGACGGTGATGAGGACGATGACGACGACGATGACGATGACGACGATGATGATGATCATTTACATTAACGATTTTTTGCACTTATAAAATTGGTGTTAAATATTTTCAGAATGTCGCATCGACAGTTACTTTCGATGTCAAGATGGCTTTTGTATTCCTAAACCTTTGAAGTGCAACGGAATCAGAGAGTGCGTCGACGGAAGCGACGAAGACGCCGACTTGTGCTGCAAGTGTCGCATTTCTGTTTGTTATGCGTCTCTTCGGCTATATGTCCCTTTTTAAACGTTTTCTAGAAACACGTATAGATGAACATGAAGCCAGTGCTAATTTGTCCTAAGGTCATTTGTCCTAATTTATCCTAAGGTATTTGTGATACGTGAAAGGACTTCGTCGAATATTAGAGAAGATGTCTGGTTGTCGCTGAAGAGAAGATACTGTATTTTAAAAATGCTAAATAATAGAATGTCTATAAGTGCAGAACGCGCATTGTTAAAAAAAGAACCAAGAAAGGCGAACGAATTACACTGGTCAACAAATTTTATGCAAGTTTTTGTTTCCTCTACAAATTTTGGTGAAACTAATAGATTTTGACTTGCTGAACACAAATATGTAATTAGAATTTCTGTATCACGTAAGGTTTTTAAGAAATCGACAATTTAGCATTTAGTATTGTAACGTCTTCTGCAACATAATCCTACAGAAGGATCTAGGCAATAATGACAAGACATGAGAAAATTAGAAATGTTTTGCTGTAGATTTTCGTTTGTAGTCACTGTCCTGTGCTTCACGTATCAGTGACCAACAGTAGTCTCCGAGCATAGACGGACTCAACTTTCCCTGGTAGCGTTTCTCGATGCTGGCAATGTCTTTGTGAAATCTTTCACCATGTTCATCACTGACGGCGCCGAGATTGTCCGGGAAGAAGTCCAAGTGAGAATGAAGGAAGTGTATCTTCAGTGACATGTTGCATTTCATTGCCTTGTAAGCTTGCAGATTTCCAACTTGTTCAACATAGTTTGGCGCCTTGTAGTTGCCCAGAAAGTTAGCAACAACATCCCTAAAGGCTGTCCAGGCAACATGCTCGGCACCCTGCAGAAGGCCCTGAAAGTGACTGTCCTTGAGCATCTCTCGAATCTGTGGGCCAACAAAAACGCCTTCTTTTATTTTAACATCACTGGTGCGTGGAAACCTCTGTCGTAAGTATGTAAAGGCTTCACTTTCTTTGTTCATTGCTTCGACAAAGTTTTTCATTAACCCAAGTTTGATGTGCAAAGGTGGGAGATAAATGTTCTTCGGATCAACGAGAGGATCATGCTTAACGTTCTTCTGTCCTGGAACCAAGTCCCCTGCGAGGTGGCCAGACCTTTCTCACATAATGTGAATCTCTAGCTCGGCTGTCCCACTTGCAAAGAAAGCAGAAGTACTTGGTGTAGGCTGCATGTAGCTGCAGACCGAGTAGAATTGCAACAACTTTCAGATCTTCACATATATTCCAGTTGTATCTCGAGTATTCTATGTGTTTCAATAGCAGCTGCATGTTCTCATATGTTTCCTTCATGTAAGCAGCATGTCCAATGGGTACTGAAGGGTATGAATTGCCATTGTGCAGCAAAACGGCCTTTAAACTTAACAGCGAAGAGTCAACAAAAAGTCGTCATTCGGATGGATTGTGCTTGCAGCCGAAAGCAGAATGCAATCCATCAATGTCAATGCAAAAAGTAAAACTGTGGATTTTTTTGAAGAATCGAGTCAAGTCTTCATGCCGTTTACGAAATACTGAAATTTTTGTACCTGGAGAGAGCAGATTCCATCCTTGCAACCTAGATCCAAGCAATTCTGCTTGATTTTTTGACAAATCTAAGTCTCTGGCCAGATCATTGAGCTCTGCCTGAGAAATCAAATGAGGATTGCTGGATGTCGATGGCTCAAACTCTGGGTCTTCCGTAGCTGAATCATCAACTATCTGCAGCATTTCATCTGTCTCTGCATGCTCGTCCTCGTCCTCCAGTGTCCAAAACTCGGGGGGTTGGAACAGGAAGACTCTCGTCGTGTGGAACTGGTCTCATTGCCGAGGCAAGGTTAGGATACTCAATAGACTTCCTATTCTTTGAAGAAAATCCTGTAACATTCGTCATGCAGAAATAAATAAATCGTTACATGATTATTCTGCCCCTCCATATCATTGGTATGGCGAATGGCATGGATGGACGCTTACCTGCAAGCCAAGCTTGCAGACTGGTAGCACAAGATGAACAACATATATGAGGTGCCCATACTTTGTCCTGGTCGCCAATTTTGCATCCAAAGTATAACTCATATCCTTTCTTTATGATTGCTGTCATACTCCGCTTCTGTGATTTCAACGTAAACTCTCCACAGTTGTAGTAGAACGGGTGACTGCTATTGCGACATCGACGCGACATTTCAGAAACTTTAATTAAATTAGTTAATATATTCAATTCACAGCCTTTAACTAAACAGTTATATCTCATCAAATAGAAAGACTGCAGCTGCTTCCTAGTGCTGCTTGGTATTTATATAGGACTGTGTAACCATAGCAACAATACATGCTAGGCATGTAGTCTTGAAGACAGGTTTGGGCGCGTCTGGGCATGTCTGGACATGCCTAATTATACTAATTTTCAAAATCCATGTAGTTAAGTGAGCCAGCAGTGCATATTACATCTGTTATGGCGGTCACATAAGATTCTTGCCTAACCTGAATACCCATAACTCAGATAACTCTCGAAAACCACGATTTTAAAATTCTTATAATTTTAAAATTTAAAATCAGCTTTTTCTCAAAAAACTTACGTGATAGGAAAATTTCAAAATTATTCCTGTAATCAGCATGACAAAATCTACCTGGAACACCAGAAATTGCACAGGAAACAAAAACCTTGTTGACCAGTGTTATTTATAGCCCCTCATTTGGCAATAATACCGTGGTTATTCTGCTGGTCTTTCTAGCGACAGAGATACGAATGACGTGTGACTTCGAAGACGCCTACCTGTGTGGATATCGGACAACCGTTCTAGGAAGAGTTCCGTTCGGTCGAGTGAAAGCCGGAGACACGAGCGACATCAACTCTCAAGGCCCTTCGACCGACGCCAGCGGATCCCTTGATGGTCAGTAGAGAGTTAACAGTTGATGATGGGACTTAAGGACTGCCCTGACATCACGACACCATTTATTACAGAAATTTTCATTCTTTCCTTGTCGATCAGAGCATGCAGTGTTTATCCTAGCCACCTTGACATTGGAGGAGGGGTTGAAATGTTTGTGGGGACAAGATTTGTCTCTCCACGCTTTGGGAGGGGGAATTTCCACCTCCCAAGCCAACATATACAAATTGGGTGGGGAAATTTTTAAACTTTGGGGGGGATTCCCCCTCCTCAAAAAAACAGGCCTAGAATAAACACTGAGAGCATGTGAAACGTATCTGTCAGACCATCTCGCGACTTTTGCCGATCTATCTGTGATAATCACAGTCCTTCGCCCGACATAATTTCCATGAAAATTGATGCGATAAAGTTAAAGTGAAAGAAACTTTCTACTGGCCAAGGGAATATAAAGTCTGGCAGGTGTGCTGCCATAAAGTGTCCTACCCGAAACATGTCCGGACGGACACTTAATTGCAACCACAAAGTGTCCGGCGGACGGTTTATGGTGCCATATAATGTACCCAGAAAATGTCCGGGGTGCCCCAAAAGTGTCCGGCCAAAGTCAACGTTAAAGGAACAATGTTGGCTTACGGCAATTCATAGGTTTCCATGAATAGGTCTACAGCGGAGTAACCCGAGTAGCAGCTTTTTGGCCTCGAAGTTTGAACATTTGATTAGTGTACGAATAGTGAAGTCAGCTTGCACAAGTGAAGTCAGCTTGCACATCGATCAAATCCACTCACAGTAAGAAACAGTGAGTTTTGATGCTTGTACATTGTTTGTATAGGTTTTGTATAGTTTTAATATTTAAAGCAACAAGAATTATGTTTTGCTTTATAATAAATGTTATATTTTCATTTATTTTTACCACTCTGTTTAGCGCATGCATATATATATGTTACAGTCAAAGTGTGAAATCAGGCAATGTTGACATTGCCTGAAACTTTTAGGAAATGTCGACATAAGCCGTTTCACTCGGGCACTGTCGACATTGACTGAAATGTTTAGGCATTGTTTAACAATGCCTGAAATTTGCTCAAATTTTATACACACATTTCCTGAAATCTTTATCTGTGATGGAATAGCATAATAAGTAACATAAAACAGTTCTGAAACCTTAATAAGTGCCAAAAACTTCAATAGGTTCAAATGAAATAAAAAACAGGCAGTAATAGAAAAAAGTTGGGGGCGGGAAGTTAGCAGAGTGGTAACAGCGTTGGATATTGGTGCAGGAGGTCGCGGGTTCGCGTCCCGGAGGAGCCCTAAGGTCGACTCAGCCTATTTGCGCTAGAGGGGCGTGTTATAAATGAGGAGCAGCCCTAAAAATCCTGCGACAAGTCAAACAGGTACGCTACGCGATGCACTAGCCCCGTGTCCGTGGCCTTGCACACGCCTGGCTGAGGCTATTCAGCGCCGCCCTATGAGCCTGTGGCTTGGGAAGGACTGTGACTTTGAGTAATAGAAAAAAGTTATACACAACTGTAAAAACTTCAAATGCAATAAAGGAATGAATTCCAAAAAACGTTATAGGGTTCTAACGCAATAAAGAAAAAGCAGTCATATAAAACAGTTCTACAACATTAATGAAGTCAACTAAAACTTTATAAGGTTCTAATGCAATAAAAAAGCAGTCATATAAAACAGTTCTACAACATTAATGAAGTCAACTAAAACTTTATAAGGTTCTAATGCAATAAAGGAAAAAGCAGTCATATAAAACAGTTCTACAACATTAATGAAGTCAACTAAAACTTTATAAGGTTCTAATGCAATAAATGAAAAAGCAGTCATATAAACGGGCTAAAATTTAACAGTTCTTAATGCAGCAACTTAAACTTGAATGGCAACGACTATTGCATTTCAGTTTAGCTTTGAAACATCTACAACGATTTGTTTCACACTTGACAGGGCTTGAAGAAGACTTCCCGCAGTTATTCACTGTTACGGGGATACAGCGAAGCATCAGTTCTTCAGGTGTCCCGTTACCCAAATGCCGGGCCCAGTGTTGACACTTCGACAGCGAGGGGTACATCCAACAGGCGACACCTTGAAAATGACTTCCCGCAGTTATTCACAGCTATAGGGATACAGCGAACAGCCCCCTCAGCCTTAATATGGCCCTGACAGCGAAGCCTCAGATCTTCTTAAGTCCAAGTTAAGCTTATTATGCTATTCCATCACAGATAAAGATTTCAGGAAATGTGTGTATAAAAATTGGACAAATTTCAGGCATTGTTAAACAATGCCTAAACATTTCAGTCAATGTCGACAGTGCCCGAGTGAAACGGCTTATGTCGACATTTCCTAAAGTTTCAGGCAATGTCAACATTGCCTGATTTCACTTTGACTGTAACATATATATATAATTATATATATATATATATATATATATATATATATATTTATAGCGTTTTGTGACTCACTAGACTGACTATGATCAATAATTATATAAAAATAATCACATCAATCAAATATATTTCATGTTCAATTTTTCACGGACGGACAGAATATTGCAAGTAATTTGCCCCGGATACTTTTTCGCCGGGTCGGACACTTTGTGGCTGCAAGAAAGAGTCCGGCCGGACACTTTATGGCAGCGGACACTTTATGGCATCACACCGGCACAAAGTCTGATTTGTCGTTTAGGGCTGAATCTATATATAGTGTAGAATTCAGACAACTTGCTTCATGGCATTTACGTGATTCAATTTTATAAGAAACTTGTCTGAAATCTAAAAGGGATTCAAACATCTGAACAACACAGTATTATGGGAATCATCATCATTAGTTACTTCGTACTGAGAGTAACCAGTCAAAACGGCGAAGACAAACGGGCGCAAATGATAGGTACAGACAAGAAGAACTGGTATAGGGTAAATTAGGCGATGGCCTTTATTCTCTCCCTCCATTTTGAATGGATCAACGGTTAAGCAGTGAGATAAATCGATCGGAAGCTGTTCATGTGTCTTGTTATAGTGTTTCAGTACGACCACGAGATGTGGCGGTATGTGGGTAATGAATTTGCTAATAAGGTTGTTTCATTGAGTAGATGGATATCCGCTGACAATTGAATGAGAAGACGCTTGCTCTATTGACTCTTCTTGAATGAATTCTTTTTTTCTTTGTTCAATAAACTAAAATTAGTTGTTGTTGTTGTTAGACAAAGACATAATAACATATCCTCATAATAACATATCCTCTTCGAAACATTTATAGGTCCAAATTAAGTGCAATAATGCTCAAGCATAATCAATCCTATATATATATATATATATATATATATATATATATATATATAATATATATATATATATATATATATATATATATATATATATATATATATATATATAACAACATAATTGAGAACAAAAGCTTTTAATCTTTTGTGCAGCTGAATATATTTTCCTTTGAGGCTTACGCCTTTTTGTCTGCGCCATTTTTGTCGTGCGCTGTTTTGTCTGAGTGCCACACTCAGAGAGAGAGAGAGAGAGAGAGAGAGAGAGAGAGAGAGAGAGAGAGAGAGAGAGAGAGAGGTTCAGGATCCATTGTTTTGTTACCATTCCTCTCTGTGCCTTGTCTCCTCTTTCAGTTCTGCCAGGGGCTAGCCGCCTAGGTTTTGTGATCATCAGGCAAGTCCAGTAACATCCTCTTTGGTCTTCTTTTGTCTTTTTTCCTGGTATACACTTCCATCCATTATCGTTCTCGACTATGGAAGTGGAAACAGTGCAATATAAGAATACAAGACGATAGTTACTATCATTTCGAATGCAAAAGGAAGTTCACCTGAAGTGAAATATGAACAATGAACAATGAACATAGCAGTCTACAACAACATAATAGCGTCAGTTGATGAATGTAATTGTCTCACGACATTTTAGCAGATAGCGATATCGGGTCATATGACTCATATGTAAAAAAGATGCAAATTTATTAGGCCTATATTTTGCCGCAGTGCTGATAAATAATGAGAGAAACACACAGTGGCGGTTCCACCATGTTGATGACTGGAGATGCATCCCCCACCGAGGTTCCGGATGACCTTTTTTGCCTGTCAGCCTATGTTCCAGTGAGTTTAAAAAAATAGTGAAAAATATTGTGAATGACTTTTTTGGCTTGTCGGCCTTTTTCAGGCTTTTTGGCAAGGTTTATTAACATTATTTAGTGGGCAAAACACTAAAAATGACATTTCTCTCTCCTTTCTTTTCTTCTTATTCACTTTGCATCCCCCACCAACTTCCTATAAAAATTTCATCCCCACCAAGAATTCCTGGAACCGCTACTGGAAACACATATATTTCCCATTTATTAGCAATTAAGAGTTCTACGATTTCTGATATTTCTTTTTTATAGGTCACTATATGTTGGCCACATCTGGTCTAGATAATGTTGGCAACAAAATGCAACTCATGTCTCCACTGTTCAATTTCTCTCAAGCGAAGCATCTAGAATTCTCTTTCAGCATGTCCGTAGCAGCGGGATCCGATGCTCCGGTTCTAAGAGTATTACGATACTCCAGGCTCGGCTATCCAACGGAGCTTCTGAGAATCGTGAGCGAGGCAGGGCAGAGCTCCTGGCAAAGCACCCAACTGTGTCTCGCTTCAGGAGATTACTATGTGGTATTTGAAGCGGCGGTTGGAAATCAATTCGGAAGCTTTGTGGCAATTGATAGCGTCCAACTGTTAGACGACGCGTGCCAGCCTTCAAACAGCTCAACGAAAGGCAACAAAGGCAAGTTATAATTCGCTCGGAGATGTCAGGAAAAATAGAATAATATTAGAACTGTACCGATAATCGGCATCCGACCGATCGGCGATCGGCCCATTACCAGTTCAGAAAGAACAATTGGCCGATCACCGATTTTCTATTTCTTGAGAAAGCTTTATTCATTACTGAGTTTAACTTATTGTCAAATGAATCGGATACATGCTATCATCTCATTCCATTCAAAGTTCGCACTCGCCGGGCGACTGTACAGTGTATACGTATTGAAGAACAGTGAGACGAGCTGTAAAAAAATTAACTTAAAATGTACTCAAAACCTAGGTATAAAAACAATCTCCGGACGCTAGTATTATTTATAAGAATAGTAACTTTAAAATTGTCTTTCGGTGAGGCAAATGTATTTAATGTATTTAAAATGTATTTAGCAGTAAGCCCATCGACTGATTTGGCCTATGACATAATTGCGACCTATTCGCCGATGACAATCAGGCATCAGGCCAGAGGAGAGTCGTAACAGGACCAGGGATGTGATTTTTTTCACTGGATCATGCCAGCTTCACTCGTTGAACTCATGTGCTCGTTTTCAGCTTGTACCTTCGCACGGCACAGAATAACCATGAAACATCTCTTACACCACACACAGGGACCTATACCAATTTATTCAACTAACTTCAGTCACTAAGAGTCCAGGTTGTATTAAAAAAACACAACTTCCGCTTAAAACATATACATTAACGCTAAACAGTATAGCAGACACTGTCACTTATTGTAAAGGCAAAGAATAACCAACAGAAAGGTTACATTTCGCTAAAATAAACGAAAGTCGTGCTGACTTCGTTAACTTTTCACAGGCCCAGTGATGCTATACAAGTATACAGTATAGAGTATAGAAGCAGTGACACAATGAGATGCGTTTGTATTAAGGACCTCAATTATCAACAGATGTTCTCTCCAATTGACTTCTTTATCGGTATTTAAGACGACGGGTGATCTTAGGTCAAAAGTCAGATAGCATTTCCGAAGTAAAAATTATAATCTATCTAATGACCGTTCTAAAATATTTAGGGTAACGTTGTAACCCCAGGATGAGTCCTGTCATTAGCCAAGGCCATAATCACTGGCTCGTATAGAGCTGAAGCATTGGTCAGTTTGTTCGTCTCAGTTTCATCATCATCATCATCATCATCATCATCATCATCATCATCATCATCATCATCATCATCATCATCATCATCATCATCATCATCATCATCATCATCATCATTATCATCATCATCATCGTAATCGTCGTCACTGGGAAACGTATCTGCTTGTGTTGACACAATCTAATCATAGTGATCTAATCATAATGGTGCAATAATGAACTTCGCATTGATCCATCGAAAATTAATGTATTTTTGCAACAACATGCACTTTGCAATCGCGCAATGCTTAGGTATACTATAGACAAATGGATGAGAATAAGTCACACAGGGAAGGAAGCCTTTGGAGCCTTATCTCTATATTTCCATCGCATTTATCAGGTCTTTTACTGCAGAAAATGCCACACATGGGAGCGAAAGACCTTGCATGTAAAGTCGCATCAAAGCGATAAAGTCGTTTCGACAAGTTGCTTTTATCTTCGCCAACGAACGGTGAAACTTATTTTAAAAACTAGGTGTTTACCCGTCAAAAATGACGGGAAAGATTGGCTGTTTTACCACCCGATTTTGTGCAAATGCAAGAGGATTTTGAGCAATTAATTTCCCTAACTCGCCGCCTTTTCCTGCAACCGAATTAACGCCCATTCGCGTGAATTTTCTGAAACTTGATAGTCAACGTTAGTGTAATGATTTGGCAGTGTCGAACGACATTCAGTGCTTGATTCTCCTGTTTGCTGTGCTGCTTTTTCACTCCGACCAACAGCCTGCTCCTCATTCTCACTTTATTGTCGCAAACCTCGTGAACGCTAGACTTTTTTGTTTTGCACGGACGGTTAGAAAGAGGAATAATAAGGCTAAACAATGGTGCAAACCTCATCTTCTTAGCTCTTATATACTGTAGACTGAGATATAGCAAATTCAAAAAAGTAGGAAACCAACATTAAAATATTTAATGGAACAGAAATCGATTTAGAAATTCAGTCATGATCCAGCAATAGCATCAATGGGAATGGACATAATAATGCCTTCGCTGGATCATGTAATTTTGATCAGAATTCTCAGAATTCAAAACTTTCGCGAAATTCACCGATAATAATTATGTTCAAACATTGGGGTCATCGGGTTAGAATTGATAGATCTTTACCAAATGTCAACCGATTTTCAAACTTTTGGTTTATTTTGTTCCTCTGACATCCCTTTACAACTTTGCCGCTGACCAAAGTGGGGTTACCGCTGAAAATATTTTGCTAGGGGGCTATAAAAATATTATGGGGGAGAGGGTGATATTTTAGGCCGTAAAGTGGACTTTACCTCCAAATTTTTTTTGTTTTGCACTGACGGTTAGAAAGAGGAATAAACAATCTAAACAATGGTGCAAACCTCATCTTTTTAGCTCCTACGAGTACATAGCCTGAGATATAGCAAATTTAAAACGTTACAGCAATCATTTATGAAGAACGCTTTTCCAAAAATTAAATCCTCAGTACGGTGACGGCGTCTGAAAATTTAATCCTCACTTGAGGGGTTACATTTAAAAAAATAGGGTTTGAGGTTAGGAAGGAGTAAATATATATATAATAACGGGGGCAGGGCATTGGGAGAGGGAAGGGAGATTTGATAGGAGGAAAGTGGATTGTACGGATTTTCGGAGCAGCGTTGTGTAGGTTTGTGAACGGGGTTTGTGGCCGTAGGTTTGGGAACGGGGTTTGGGGCCGGTGGGGTAGGGCGGAGCGGTGATGGGTTGGGCCGGGGCGATTGGGAAAGGGATGGTGAGAGGGAATGGGGGGTTGGGAGAGGGATGGTGAGAGGGAATGGGAACGGGGGTTTGGGGCCTGTGGGGTAGGCGGGGCGGGTATGGGTTGGGGCCTGGGGCGACTGGGAGAGGTTTGGGGAGAGGGAAGGGGGTTGGAGAGGGGAATGGGAACGGGGTTTGGGGCCTGTGGGGTAGGGTGGGGCAGGTATGGGTTGGGGCCTGGGCGAGGATGTGTTGGGCCGGGGCGATTGGGAGAGGGAAGAGGGGTTGGGAGAGGGAAGGGGAACGGGCTTTGGGGCCGGGGCCGGAATGGGTTGGGGCCGGGGCGATTGGAAGGGAGAGGGGGAGAGGAAAGGGGATGGGAAAGGGGAGAGGAAAAAGGGGTTGGGGCCGGGGCGGGAATGGGTTGGGGCCCGGGCGATTGGGAAAGGGATGGGGTGAGGGAAGGGGGACGGGAGTTTAAGCTTCAATTAAGACGCTTCGTTAAACGCTCCGTTGATTTTAATACAGTTTTGATTAAACAATATTTGGTTGTCAATGACAACAGCGTCTTGCAATACCCGCCGTGTTGCGGACGGACGAAGAGACGCGACAGACGCGACAGACATCGAGAATTATATAATAAGATGGTCTTTCATTTTCAGGCGCTGCGTCGGTAAATTGCACATTTGCTGGAAACGATTACTGCGGATATGGCTTCATTTCAAGTGGCACAATATTTGACATAACGTACACCTTCAGAAGACTTGATGACAACACAGGTTCACACCTCAAGTTTTTTTCTCGAAATAAGACCCAAATCACTTTTGCAGTAGAGAGTCATACCCAGCTGTTGGACATTACAGTAGATCACCATTTAAGTTCATTTTCTCCCTCCAAATCAGTCAATTATTTGCTATAGGTGAGATGATGAAAGAAAAAAATTAATATTTTCCAGTCGGTGAGGTTCGTCTAATATTTCGGTATTCGCAGAAAAACATTTGTGCCAGTTAAAATTCTTAGATTCTGTAGCATGGCCGCAGAATTATTTAGGCAATATTGGAGTTAAATCGTGCGATCTGTTTCATTTTAAGAACTTTAATTGTGACCTATTAGGGGCTGTCAATTAATTACGTCAAAATTAGAGTGGGAGGGATTCGAAAAAGTTTGACAGTTGTTGACATGGGAGGGAAGGCAAAAGAAGTTGACGTCAAAAATCTTATTTTTTACATATAATAAAAATGGGAAATTTCATGGAATACTATTTATTACAAAGGAAGAAGCCTGACAAGCAAAAAAGGTCATCACCACCACATATTTTGACATCTGATGATCAAAAAACAGGAGAAAAGGTCTCATCACCGCAAAAATAGTACCCTCCTAAACATTTTAGGGGGACCCGTTACTGATCTTAGGTGTCAAACGTTTTTAACATAATTATAGGGGTCACTAAAAGTTCTACAGTTATTGACAAGGGTAGGGTCAAAAATTGTCCAAAATTGTTGACGTAATTAATGGAACAACCCCCCTGTGGAGTGCCAAAAAGCTGTAATGCAAGTCAGACTATAATGGATTCCGTTGACAATCATCCTATCCCTCCTCCAATTACTGTAAACTCTCTCATTGGAAGTCAACAACTCTCACGACTGGTCTAGATCGAAAAGGGAAGTCTGGTCTCCCATGCCTCATTGTTGCGCAATGACTGAATGTAATCCTAAATCGGTGATGCACATTGGCAAGAAGGGAACAGATCATGAATTTAAGTTATGTGGGAAGGGACTAAAAGTTACAAACGAGGAGAAAGATCTAGGGGTCATCATGCATAACAGCTTAAAGCCATCTAGGCAATGTGCAGAGGCAGCTAATAAGGCCAACAAAATTCTAGGTATGATCAAAAGAACGATAGTGAGCAGAGAGAAGGATGTAATAATAAGACTTTACAAGACATTGGTACGCCCACATTTAGAGTATTGTGTTCAAGCATGGTGTCCATTCCTGAAGAAAGACACAGAGACCTTAGAAAGAGTGCAACACAGAGCAACAAAGATGATCGAGGGATATCATAAACTAACCTATGAGGAAAGGCTAAATCACTGTGGATTGACAACCCTGGAAAAAAGAAGAGAGAGAGAGAGGGGATTTGATCGAGACATACAAAATACTAACAAAGTGGAAATGCCAAAGGAAAGATTTTTTACAATGAAGCAGTATGATCGAACCAGAGGACACAGCATGAAACTGTTCAAGAAACGGATTGGGAGACATAAACAGCATTTTTTAGTGCAAGAGTGGTGGACAGATGGAATGAACTGGATGAGGGGATAGTAACGGCTACAACTGTAAACGAGTTCAAAATAAACCTCAGTAGTTTAGGATATTAGATTGGACGGGAGCAACAGTGGTTTTCACACAGGGCAGTCCCTACTGAACCACTTTAAACCTTGTTATATTATTATTATTATTATTATTATTATTATTATTATTATTATTATTATTATTATTATTATTATTATTATTATTATTATTATTATTATTATTATTATTATATTATATTAAACTGAAGTTAATTCTGCTGATACCAGATCCATCCAGTTGTACTTCGATTCGCTTCGACACAGTCGGCGTCATCGAGTCGCGTTTGCCTAAAAGTGCATCATGTCTTGGAATACAAATCGACGAGATTCGTTCGCCGTTGCCAAGCATCTTCAGCTTTTCTTTCACAACATTAGACCTTGTCAACGACTGTACAAAGGAATATATCGAGGTAAGAAGGAAACATCTTTCAGTAAAGTCGTTGTCCATTCTGAATGTTTTAAGATCATCATCATCATCATCATCATCATCATCATCATCATCATCATCAACATCATCAACAAGATACGACCGTACGTTAGGACCCACAATAAAATACGCGTATTGTACATACGGGTAGGCCCCTATTTATGTCCACAAATAAAATACGCGTATTGTACGTACGTTGGCGGTGGCATCAAGCTCGGAATAATTCTGTGGTTCTTTGTTATTTATAAATCAGTGTGGTTAGGGCCTACGTCATGGTAGTACTTGAGGCGACGTATTTTAATGTATGCAAATTTAACCATACGCATATTATACGTATTTTATCGTCGGAAATAGAATGCTCATAATACGTAGGCCTACGGTCGAATCTTGATTATCAAGCGTGGTCTCATCGACTGTTTTATTGCCATTCTTACCTGCTCATTGCTCTATGATTCAGAGACTGTAAACTGCCTCCGCGCCATTCTTCAATGTCATCACAACATTCCTTGTGTGGTCTTCCTTTTTATGCACCCTCCATTATTCCAAACACAAGAGGTTTCCTCTTTCTGCCATCTTTCATTCTGCATGTATGTGTCCAAAGAGATGTAGTTTCCTTTGTTTTAATTGCTGTGACTGAATTCTCTTGTTTAGTTCATTTATGATCATGCTTACTCACCCAATTCTTAGTATTTTCTAATACATTACCGTTAAGAGACGAATATTCTTTCCAAGTCTTGGTAATGACCCTTGTTTGCTCCGTAGAGAAAGCTGCTGAATTAGCTACATTATTTGCTGCAAGTTTCAGACATTTTCCTTTTTCGTTTTGTTTCCGTGCTTCGTGCTTAAGACAGTTGTCGATGCCATTATTGGGTCATTTCTTGATATTTGCGTTCTGATTTCCGTCGTCTCGAACTCTCGCCCTCATTGCTAATTTATATATTCTATAATCTGTTAAAGGCTTCTCTGCATAGCAGTGTGTATGGTGGAATGATTTCAGATTGACGTGATTGACATTACACAGAATAATTGGACGCATAACTTAAGGTTGTGCATGTCCTATCGTCCTCAAAAGCAGTTGGTTAGAACAACTGCCATAAGAGTCATTCAATACCACAACGGCGTTTCGCCGAAAAACCGCTTCAAACTCAGCTACAGGGTAACGCCACCCAAGAACACCGGTAATTACCGCTTTCCTATGTTGTTTCTTGGCACAATACTTAGGCCTACGACATGGTGCCAAAATAAGAGCCGTGAAATAATAATGCAGTGAAAAGGAGAAGCTTTCAAAAATATCATTGATGTATCATGCTGTGGCGAACCGGGCCTAGGGTTTTTTGACACTCGACCCACTAGATTTCTCTATTTCTTCCAGAATGGCCTGGCCCGGCTGGCAACACGGGGTCTAGAGCTCTCTGTAAGGCGTGCATCTGTTCGACTTAGCTTTTTTGGCAAAGGTTTTTATATCCTTCTTTAATTTGAGGGGTATAAATGCCGGTGTATCTCTTTCTCTTCTTCTAGGGCTCTGCCTTTCAGGTGTACACTTATCGACGCTCTTATCTTTCCCTTTGCTACTGAGCCTTCTACCTCGTGCACTCTAAACACTGTATCTCCGTGTACCCGTGTACTCTACTTCTTTCGTGTACTCGTGTACTCTTTCTTTCGCATCGGACACTCTTCGGGCCTCTCTCCCTATCAACGCGCCTCGGTTTTATCTTTTGTGGGGCTTACCTGCCTCTTGGGGCCACCAGAGCGGTGATTGGTACACTTCTCAGTTCACCGGCCCGTGCATTCTACGGACCTCCATTTATAGGGGACTCGGACCTGCTAATAAAAGGTTTGCTAAAGCTAACTCAATCAACAGCCTGTAGCTATCTCACTAACGCTTGGCGCCATCTGGAAACTTCACTATTGACCGTTGATTGGGATCGGGCCTTACTATTGAGGATTTAGACATTTTTCTGGGATCGGGCCTCAGCCTTTTTGTCATTATTTATTTTGTTTGAAACTCGGTCATAAGAAAGGCGCCATATAAATTAAAACTTATTAGCTCAGCAATTTCGTTACAATTTTTCTGATTCGTGTTTCATTTGGCCCTTCCCTGACTTTGCTGATTACTTCATATCATTCACGCAGTTCTTCGTCATCTCGACATTTAGACACGACAGTACTTTGTTTGAAACTCGGTCATAAGAAAGGCGCCATATAAATTAAGCCAAACGAAATTTAATTGTTCCCCAGTCTGTCTCGATCAATTAGTCAAGATCGATAGATGCATAAAGAGTTAATTAGTCGACAAATTACTCAGTTGATTAGTTATTTACCTAGAGAAGTGGATGGCGATCTTCGGATTGACTTTGTTTGCTGTGAATATTCCATACCCGTTGATCGATCACTAAGATTTAACAATCAAAGCAAGAAAAGAGCCAACATTTCAACTTGCTCTTTGGAGACATTGTCTGAAAGAGCAGTTTGAAGTCAAACAACATCTCGTACCATAAATCCACTGACCGGTTATTGATATGACCGACTGAGCTTTGCAGTAACGAAATGATAGTGAAGTGGACAATATCATCCCAAAACACTTTTCCAGTGTTTGATTTAACGGTTGAAATATAACTCCTCTTGCGACTTTTAATGCCACATTATTTTTAAAGTTTTGATGGAACGTTCCCATGTAATGATTATTTTATATAATCAATTAACTATTTTGCACCAGATTTAGCAATGGTCTTGCAACTCAACGATCCTTCGCAAGCGATATTTTCGAAAGCCCATGTCGCCAAATTCACATCTCCTGTATTCCGAATAACGCAGCCATCTTGCATAGCCTTTGCCTTCGTCGCTCAGTCGACTTTCCTTGTTAAACTCGGATATCTGTTTGGAGGAATATATAAGGAAAAACTGCTGCACAGAAATTTAGCGCCGATGGGAAATTTGAAGAAGACCTATGCAATCTCAAGAGACGTCGGTGTCCTGTCGACAGACGGCCAACAATTCGTCTTAATACTCGAGGCGAGGTGTACAGTAGGAGGAGAACAGTTTTCAATCGACAACGTTAATGTTACACCGCAGAAGTGCACTGGTAAGGGAAATACTTCAATGACTCAGCTTAAACCCCGTCACTTATAAATCAAATCGAGTCTAAACCTAAACACTAATTAAGTGTTCAGAAATATTTACTGAACTTCAAGCAATTTATTTAAAAGTCATCTCAATAAGTTTCTATTCCTCGATTTAGCCCATTAAGACTTTTCTATTCGCATTTCGTATAGCGGTAGTATTCCTACGTCTTCTGAAAGAAATTTCAAATTTTAAATATTCTACCAAAATACCTGGGAATGGCATCGGTGCTAAGTAAGTGGGGTGATGACTACGCAACCTCCCTCCACTCAACATTCAACCTTAACTTTTGCCTGTTTATGTTGCTCTGCCTTCTTACTAATTTCTATTCTCTACTATTACTAGCAACTACATCATGATTAGTTGTGTATTAGTCGGCCCATTGAAACAAAATGATGAAGTGGCACAAAAAGCTTACTTTAACATATGTTATCAGGCACTATTAAATTTCAATGGGCACCTCTATAATGCAACCTTTGCAATGTTTCAAATAGCCGCAGAGAGGAATTTTGTGCGTTCAGACTATCATAGGCAAACCTGCTACCGCTGAAGTGTATGTTTTTCCTATGTATCAATTCATTGGGATTTGTCCTTGACTCAAACATGGGTTGACGATGATTACCGCGTTTCTTGATCGCGATAGCGCCACGAATAGTTGATCATGTTCGCTTAAATATAGACCTATTTCTGCTCTTAGTGGTTGAATAACAATCTTTAGGCCCAGTGCACATATGCCCATGGAGGCCCACTGGATAGAAATTCTGTGTTACCAATAGTCTACATAGTGTCGATGAAACTTTAGTAGTTTTTTTTCAAAATCTCGGAAAATTTACAGATTCGCAGATTTACAGATCAAGTGTGAAAAAGTAATGACTTTTATTCATTGTCAAGCTTTTCAGGACGTTGCGTGACAAACTTGATTGCATGCACACGAATTTCTACTTTTAATATTTTTGAACGAAAGTTTATATCCAGAAAATAAAGTTATTTAAATAAATATATAATTTAAAAATTATTAAAAATATTGTTAATGGAAAAGGTGGGCTGTAAATTTTAATTTTGCAGGTGGACCCGGTACCGATGTATTATTTGTACCGTGGTAAATACGCCACTCGTCCTGCCTGTTCAAGTGTATGCCCCTGCGATTTGTTGATGGTCACTGCAAATGCAAATGCAGGAACACTGGAATATGGCGGCGCTTCAAAATTCACGTCACGTGGCTGCAAATCGATTCTTGGAATCGTAACCATTTCTTTCCCGTTGTCTTCTGATAGGATTCTGATGGTTGCAAAAGTTTGTTGGCAATCTTCCACAATCAGTCTTGTTCCGTAGCGCAGCTTCAGATTCCCCATGTTACGAAGAAATATCACAACGGATCCCTGTTTGAGAGTTAGTTCATGTGGCGGTATTCCCGAGAGAGAAGTTATGTGAGGAAACTCCATAGTATAGCTGCGTGATTCATTGCGCGACTTTAGGCACATTATATATAAAGTGATAGTGGATGTATGCATGGAAAAGGAAGAAAAGGGAAGAAAGGAGAAAGGGATGGAGAAGTGGAGGAAATGTAAAGCATGAGCGAGGGAAATAACCCTATATCTGACTTATTGATGATGCTTGTCTAGATTTTACAAATTCAAATTCGTGGACCGGTGAATGCGATTTCTCGGCAGCACAGGACGACACACAATGCGGATTCATGGATCGTTCTCAAAGTGGATACAGTTGGTCTTTTTCTGAAGACTACGACCATTATACACCTGTAAAAGGTTGATAATTATTTTTCTATCATATTCTTACTGATCGGCAGCGTTCATTTTGAGAAATGCCTTGATATTTGCGTAAAATCGAAAAAGGCATCTTGTCATTTTAAAAAAACACCTTGTCAACCGAGATAAACATCTCTGCATTGCTAGGTTTCCGATGTGAATTCGACGACGCAGGCGAAGAAGCCGTTCTACTGTCGCCGCTTTTCAACATGCCAACGACAGACGGCATGTGCCTAAGAATTGAAACATCCAAGAGCTCCGTCGATACGCGATTGAACATTTCCCTGTTGCTACCGACTTCACCGGCCTCTAATACGTCTCCGTCGATTGAACTGAATGCAGTCGAAAGGAAGTACTTTAAGACGTCTGACAGCGTTGACTATTACGTTCACTCTGCGTACAACGGCTTGGTGAAGTTGCGTTTGACAGCATACAGCGAAGGTTCTGTGACCAGAAGAAATTCTATGATAGTCATCCGGAAGATTTTTACAGCTCAATGTATCAGCTTAAGTGAGTATTTTCAACAATTATACTTTAATAAGTCTAACTCACTAACTGTAAGATCTGCTGATTTGATTACACTGGTCAACAAATTTTATGCAAGTTTTTGTTTCCTCTACAAATTTTGGTGAAACTAATAGATTTTGACTTGCTGAACACAAATATGTAATTAGAATTTCTGTATCACGTAAGGTTTTTAAGAAATCGACAATTTAGCATTTATTATTGTAACGTCTTCTGCAACATAATCCTACAGAAGGATCTAGGCAATAATGACAAGTCATGAGAAAATTAGAAATGTTTTGCTGTAGATTTTCGTTTGTAGTCACTGTCCTGTGCTTCACGTATCAGTGACCAACAGTAGTCTCCGAGCATAGACGGACTCCACTTTCCCTGGTAGCGTTTCTCGATGCTGGCAATGTCTTTGTGAAATCTTTCACCATGTTCATCACTGACGGCGCCGAGATTGTCCGGGAAGAAGTCAAGTGAGAATGAAGGAAGTGTATCTTCAGTGACATGTTGCATTTCATTGCCTTGTAAGCTTGTAGCAGATTTCCAACTTGTTCAACATAGTTTGGCGCCTTGTAGTTGCCCAGAAAGTTAGCAACAACATCCCTGAAGGCTGTCCAGGCAACATGCTCGGCACCCTGCAGAAGGCCCTGAAAGTGACTGTCCTTGAGCATCTCTCGAATCTGTGGGCCAACAAAAACGCCTTCTTTTATTTTAGCATCACTGGTGCGTGGAAACCTCTGTCGTAAGTATGTAAAGGCTTCCCTTTCTTTGTTCATTGCTTTGACAAAGTTTTTCATTAACCCAAGTTTGATGTGCAAAGGTGGGAGATAAATGTTCTTCGGATCAACGAGAGGATCATGTTTAACGTTCTTCTGTCCTGGAACCAAGTCCCGGACCTTTCTCTCATAATGTGAATCTCTAGCTCAGCTGTCCCACTCGCAAAGAAAGCAGAAGTACTTGGTGTAGCCTAGCTGCAGACCGAGTAGAATTGCAACAACTTTCAGATCTCCACATATATTCCAGTTGTATCTCGAGTATTCTATGTGTTTCAATAGCAGCTGCATGTTCTCATATGTTTCCTTATGTAAGCAGCATGTCCAATGGGTACTGAAGGGTATGAATTGCCATTGTGCAGCAAAACGGCCTTTAAACTTAACAGCGAAGAGTCAACAAAAGTCGCCATTCGGATGGATTGTGCTTGCAGCCGAAAGCAGAAAGCAATCCATCAATGTCAATGCAAAAAGTAAAACTGTCGATTTTTTTGAAGAATCGAGTCAAGTCTTCATGCCGTTTACGAAATACTGAAATTTTTGTACCTGGAGAGAGCAGATTCCATCCTTGCAACCTAGATCCAAGCAATTCTGCTTGATTTTTTGACAAATCTAAGTCTCTGACCAGATCATTGAGCTCTGCCTGAGAAATCAAATGAGGATTTCTGGATGTCGATGGCTCAAACTCTGGGTCTTCCGTAGCTGAATCATCAACTATCTGCAGCATTTCATCTGTCTCTGCATGCTCGTCCTCGTCCTCCAGTGTCCAGAACTCGGGGGGGGGGTTGGAACAGGAAGACTCTCGTGGTGTGGAACTGGTCTCATTGCCGAGGCAAGGTTAGGATACTCAATAGACTTCCTATTCTTTGAAGAAAATCCTGTAACATTCGTCATGCAGAAATAGCAATCCGTTACATGATTATTCTGCTCCCTCCATATCATTGGTATGGCGAATGGCATGGATGAACGCTTACCTGCAAGCCAAGTTCGCAGACTGGTAGCACATGATGAACAACATATATGAGGTGCCCATACTTTGTCCTGGTCGCCAATTTTGCATCCAAAGTAAAACTCATATCCTTTCTTTATGATTGCTGTCATACTCCGCTTCTGTGATTTCAACGTAAACTCTCCACAGATGTAGCAGAACATGTCACTGCTATTGCGACATCGACGCGACATTTCAGAAACTTTAATTAAATTAGTTAATATATTCAATTCACAGCCTTTAACTAAACAGTTAAATCTCATCAAATAGAAAGACTGCAGCTGCTTCCTAGTGCTGCTTGGTATTTATATAGGACTGCGTAACCATAGCAACAATACATGCTAGGCATGTAGTCTTGAAGACAGGTTTTGGCGCGTCTGGGCATGTCTGGACATGCCTAATTATACTAATTTTCTAAATCCATGTAGTTAAGTGAGTCAGGAGTGCATATTACATCTGTTATGGCGGTCACATAAGATTCTTGCCTAACCTGAATACCCATAACTCAGATAACTCTCGAAAACCACGATTTTAAAATTCTTATAATTTTAAAATTTAAAATCAGCTTTTTCTCAAAAAACTTACGTGATAGGAAAATTTCAAAATTATTCCTGTAATCAGCATGACAAAATCTACCTGGAACACCAGAAATTGCACAGGAAACAAAAACCTTGTTGACCAATGACCAGTGTTATTGTTTTAAATATGCACTCGACAACGGATTAACTATAGACACGGAACTTTTCCGCCGATAATTAATATGAATCAGAATTCATGATGATTATCAGGAATTCTGATGACAATATTGACACCTATACTAAATATCGTATTTGCCGTTTAAACGATGATGATTAGAATATTAAATAGACAGTTTCTTTCTGAAAGAATTTATGACAATTCGTTGAATCGAGTTAGCGCGTAAGACTGCATAATGAATCTGTTTTGGTTTTCATAGATGAGATAAGCGCTGAGAATCAATTGCTGACTTGCATGGGCAATAATAGTTGGTGTAACTCAACCTCTGGAGAAGATTGGCATTGGACACAGGATTGGACACATTGCTGTAAGCCTCTCAGAAGTGCAACTCGTATTTTGAATGCGTCAACGGAGTCCATAATAGCAAACACTATTTGTAAACACGCTATATATTTACACCTTACATGTATATATATACAATGTTTGTATATACTGCAAAGTAACGATTGGCAGGATAGTCATCCAAAAGATTTCTATGATAACATATTGCAAACCTTTTTTGCTATTTGTAGACCCAAAAACAAGGGCAACAAATGAGATTACACAGCAAGACGGTAATGTGAATGAATGACCAGGTGGAACATAATGGTTCTCACACAGGGCATACTATAGTAAACCACTCTGAACCGTATTATTATTATTATTATTATTATTATTATTATTATTATTATTAGTAGTAGTAGTAGTAGGCCCTAGTAGTAGTAGTAGTAGTAGTGGTAGTAGTAATAGTAGTAGTAGTAGTAGTAGTAGTAGTAGTAGTAGTAGTAGTAGTAGTGGTGGTAGTAGTAGTAGTAGTAGTAGTAGTGGTGGTGGTAGTAGTAGTAGTAGTAGTAGTAGCAGGAGCAGTAGTAGTAGTAGTAGTAGTAGTGGTAGTAGTAGTAGTAGTAGTAGTAGTAGTAGTAGTAGTAGTAGTAGTAGTAGTAGTAGTAGTAGTAGTAGTAGTAGTAGTAGTAGTAGTAGTAGTAGTAGTAGTAGTAGTAGTAGTATCATCAAATACACTTTTGAAATTTTACCATGAACGCTAATCATCTGTCCTTCTCGCGGCGTGTAGGCCGTGAGAAGGAGAGATCGGAAAAGAGAACTCGAAATGGAAATACCGACGCCGTGAAATGATTCAGCAAAAGATAAAATAAAATGGTAATGGACATAATTATTTTGCTGGATCACTCATTGCAGTGTGTTCCATGTTGATTCTGTTTTATTCGATCAGTCCTTCTCGAGGCACATATACTGTCAGCGCGTGACAAACGTTTAAAAGCTTAATTCTAAATGGATGTAGCTGATTTATAAGATCCCGAATACAGAACCTATTGTTCCTATAGTGTAGAGACATCGGTCTACTTACATTAAAATTTAAAGCTGTCTAATTATTTAATATTTGAGAAATCGCCCAATGAATTGGTTATCAGGAAGGTTTGTGACCATTACCCTAAGAGATATGATTCAGCATTTCAAAGTACACTTGAGCTATTGTCTACTGTTTTGCAATGAAAGACGCTGCCTGGCCAATGCATGGGAATTGTGCAATTTATGGTCTGCCACTTCGATACAGGATGACCGTTAATGAAAAGCCTCGAATTCAATGACTAAACAGGCTGTCGGTATAAATATTCGAATGCTTTGATGTTTCATTTATTGTTGGGTGGACAAAAGCTGTGATACAATTAGGTGGGAGAACATCGATTCTGTCGACAATCATCAAACCCTCATGAATTAATTCTTATCGGGTTTGCTCAAACCTCCACGACTGGTCCCAGTCCGATTATGACTCCCTACCCCTGGTGGCTACGTTATGCCTAATGCAGGGTTGTCCAACTGGCGGTCCGCGGGACAGTTTCATCCGGCCCGCCACCGAGTTTGGGAAAATAACAATTTTAGCTATAGGACCGGTTATTGCCGTTGTTTTTAGGACTAGGAGATTACCAAATTGCTTACTTATCCACAAGAACATAGAACAAGAATAAATAACAATGTATAACGCAATGTTTCATTGTGTTCTTTATCTATATTTATAATTTACACTGTTAATTACTTAGAGTCCTAGACATAGACTTAGTCTTAGACCAAGGTATTACCGGTACTTGTAATCATGTCCGGCCCGCGACGTTGGGTTTGTGGTCCAATGCGGCCCGCCATCTGATTTGAGTTGGACACCCTGGCCTAATGGTAAAGAACCATAGAAATCATGGATTTCTATCACAAAAAATCATATATTTTATCACAAAAATGTTGGTTTAACGAATTAGAGATCCGCGCTCCGTAATGTAGTGCAGAGTCATTGTGATCTCCATTGAAATTGACAGCTTACACTGATTGGGCACCGTTTGTCGCTCTACGCTCCGAAAACATCTACCGCAATATGTCAAATGCGCTTGTAACTCCTCTGGTTTCGATCAAAGAGTCTGTCTTTATGGAGCTGACAACCGGCTTTTATTCAAGTGATGATTCGAGCATCAAAGTTGGCGACAAGAAAGCATATCTCGACATATATATGGCGTCAGCGTTTGGAGTTCTTCAAACAAAATTATTTCAGTTGTTTAAGGAAGGTTCTGACAAGACGAGTCTGTGTCTTCCTCCGATCGGAAACTATCGTTTGGCGTTCCTCGGTTACAAAGATTTTGACAAAGAAGAGGCTAAAGTGTATTTGTGCGAGATCAAAATTACTCAGACACCATGTTCCTTCGTTGATGTTGAAGCCCTGAGTGAGTAGAAATTTTGTTCCAATCGAGTCTTTAAAAGCTGAATTTATGAATATTCGAATGAATAGCACGTCAAATGTCTCTTAGATCAATGAATCTCAAATTAATTGTTAAACTTTCAAGTGTAAAAACGCTTAAAACACAAACACAAAATCTAATAAGACTTAATTAATTGATTGGCGGCTGAGAACGTCGCTTGTAAAATTATTTGACAGTTTCTTTTATATGTCTCTTGTTTGTGATGGCCATTGGAGCTAAATTGGTTTAGCGTTCAGTGGTCTTTATTGACTGTGCCTACAAACAAGCGCGTATTCATAAATAAGACGAAACGCTTTAAAATAGATGTTATAATTCAGCCATGCAGAATGTCATCCAATTGACATAGTGCTTTGGCTGGATCTCTTCAGCGTTAATTCTATGTTGATTCCTGTCTTTGCTGAGCTTTCCATTCACCGGCTTTTGCCTCGTGAACATCTTCATGATAGTAACTCACATATCATGGTCGCTTTCAGACTCTGACTGTGTGATGTACAGCATCTGCATGACCCGCGTGCTCAGTCTGTCTCCACAATTCATCTGGAGATATATTCTTGGGACGTTCACGCGAATTGACGGAGACGACGGTGAGATTTTCTTCATTTTCTTAATTATTTTAGATGTTCCCGTTACTTCGTTCCCGAGGCACCTGTGATGATTAATAAATTGAAAATTGTCCTGTGACATACTGTAATAGAACTGTTTGCTAGTCACCATCCGGTTCGAGGTGAAAGAATGCTGTGGCACTAAAGCTTTGTATCGTTACTGACAGTAATTGAAACAGACAGATTCCTACTATGTTGTCCTCGGATTGTATGACAGTGAGTCGACCAAATCATTCGTGATGGGGCGTAATGTCTCAAATGCCATCGACAAAAGCTGTGCCGAATGGTTAGGCCTACTAGACAACTCAACTCGCCGACACGGCGACTCGCCAAAACGACCATCTCGCCGACAAATGTTGGCGATTAATCGCAGGGTCCGGTGGCTGTTGTTCAGTTTGGATTTCGTGAAATGAACTTTTAAATTTACAATTGACCAATGCTTGCGAGAGTGTCGGGTCAACAACGCTTTCCTCTACATTGCAGACCTGAAATAATGTCAGTTGGTGTGTCCATCTTAGATTTGCTTTACTGAACTGGAAGCTGAATCAGTAACAGTAACAGTAAAAGCTGGAAACAGTATTACTTAATTTCTTTGCTCTTTCACCGATATTACAGTGTATGTTCGCATCGATTATAATCGTGCATCATTTAGTGTCCATGCATAGCGTTTCTTTGTATTTATTTTGTGCAGTGTTGTCTCGGCGAATGGCCGTCTGTCCTAGCAACAATAGTAGGCATCAGTGATGGGTAATTCAATTTCTAATTCTAATTATGACTAATTAATTAACGTTGTCTAATTCTAAAATCAATTACTTCGCCAAAATATTTAATCTAATTTAATTTAAATGACATCACAATTAGTTATTAGCACACTTGCAAGTCGGATAGACTGCTAAACATTTTTCCAAATTCCAATCCTGCTAAACAATACACCTTTGAATTTTGTCAG
Source organism: Metaphire vulgaris (assembly GCA_018105865.1). Classification (NCBI taxonomy): domain Eukaryota; kingdom Metazoa; phylum Annelida; class Clitellata; order Crassiclitellata; family Megascolecidae; genus Metaphire; species Metaphire vulgaris. The sequence goes on from CM030843.1 coordinate 14,453,954, forward strand.
TCCTCAAATTAAGTCCCACAACGATCTATTAATATGGAAGAAACCTGATTGAAGAGCTCCAAAGTTACATTTCGAACACTAATTGTATTTCTTTTTGGAGGGCGATTTATACCGCCATTTGCAATTTGTCGGTGATCAGATATGGATCATTTAGTGGTGGATTTATTCTGATTCCTGTTAGATGATGTTTGGTCACTTTTAGCTGAAAATGCAATTCTGATATAATCTAGATTACATGAAATGAATTTTCTTAAAATTAATTTTTATCACTGCACTTCTAATTGCTAATTCTAATTAAGACGAAGGTATCTAATTCTAATTCTAATTAATTGGTTGGAAATTTTGTAATTCTAATTCAAGATGGAGGGATGAAAAAGGGCCCATCACTGGTAGGCATTCAATGACAAAACGTTGCACAAAATCCGCCGTTAATCTATTTAATTTAAATGACATCAAGTTTTTAAAATCAAGGTTCAAATTTTGGAAGAAACATTATTTCAGGAAGTCGGTGAAATGGTCAAAGATCTCCTGTCGAACGTGCAGCTGAATCAGTGCATGCTTACTGAATTAACCGCTCCTAAGCGTCAATGAAGATTGAAGACGAGGGTGGAGTAAAAGATGAAGAAGATGAATGGCAACTAAACCTGAAGCAAGTCATTATTCAGGAAGAGTAAACAAAGACTCAGAACCTACGCGAGTCGATCTGCCGAAAGGGAAAAAGAGATCAACTAAACGCGTCATACCGTAACGAGAGCCACACACACACACACACACACACACACACACACACACACACACACACACACACACACATATCACAAATAATTTTCTTATCTACTTGCGCTGGGCCTAGACGAGTATGTTTATCTGTGATGATATGTCAAAGTACGGCTAGATTTATATATAAGCCTTGTAGGCCTATATATATACCTCTAATTATACTGTATATATATATTTATATGTATATAGATTGATTGATTTCAACTTGAGTATTCGAATGCATGATTACGCATGCTAAGTTTTCAGCCAAATTTCTTCCAGTTTTTATATCCAACGTTCGTTTAACGGTCATCCAATTTTCTCCGGCATTTGCCATCGATTTCGTCAATCTCTAAATTTTCCATTTTAAAATTTAATAGCAGTGACAATCCAGAAGGCGATTCAGTTCTTGTGAATTTCTACTTATTCATATTGACCATCGTGTTGAACACTATCAGAACAATCTTCACTTCAGCATTAACTTAATGTTTTGCAGGCGTGAGTCTAGTCTGATAAGTTTCGAGAAAATTTTCCATAAGTTTGATTTCAACAACAATTATTGATTGCTGCTTTCATGAAGAAAAGAGTCATATAAATAATTTACCTTATGTCGCTGCTTCCATTGTAGAAGTCTTGATACTGGTTTACGATCAGGATGGAACTATAGACTTGAAAGATCTGACCATGATGACTACCGTCTACTTGTTGGCTCCAGCGGAGTTCAATGTGAAGCTGACGATGAAGCTGCAGACTAACATTTCGAAATGCAACACTCGGGAACTTGAAGTAGGACCAATGGACCATGCGCGGAATAATCGATAAATTTTATGCTAAGTAGTAATGACATAGATTCTAACAAACACTGGACAAACAGGAATTAAGAATAAGACAAGGATCAAACCTTAGAGTAAAGGACAGCGGAGACAATCAGCCATTCTAAAGAATTGGCTATTTTTTTAGATCTAGGCTTAAACATATCTGTGCCAATTAAGCAATTCCTCTATAGTCTGTCTCAATCTCACTGACTAATTTCTGGAATGACCTTGTCTTTTACGGATGGATTTGGAACATTAACGACTGATGCTCTTAGAGTAGGCTACTCCAAATGCCTTTCTATTGGTCTTAATCATTTGCAGAAATCTTGAAACAATAGAAATTCTGGACTGTTGCATGCTTTAGCGATTTTTCTTCCTATTGAACCGTATTTGAAATAAGTTGGCTATTGAACAGTGTAGAATTTGTCGACATTTTTCACTGGCTAGGCCTACACGCATAGAACCAATGTTTGGGCTATTTTTCAATAATGAAACGATATTCTACTTCCGTACAATTACATAGATTATTCATATATGAACGTTAACGATCAGAGTAACATTTTTCGTGCAGATATCAACTTTAGATTATCAGGGTAGCAATGGTTATGTAACACGAGCAGTCGTTCTGCATCCGTCTTTGAACGGTGTACAGCGGAACTATGCATCTGATCAAGCGATACAAATAGTCATATCGCCGGCTGCCCTTCAGTGCATCGACGAACTACAGTACACTGTTAACGCAACAAGAACTCAAGGTTTGACGAAAGAACAGCACACCTACAACTGTATTTTACAAGTGTACAGCCACGTTGGAACGAATTTTCAGCAGGGAATGCAGATTTTCATTTAAAATAATTTCCATCTTTAAAAAACCTGGCAAACAAAAAAAGATCTCCACGCACGGAATTTCCTCTATGTTTAGTCCTGACAAGCAAAAAAGGTCTTCACCCACGGAATTTGCTGTCTGATTTGTTCAGGGGGTGCAGAGGGTGCAGATTTCTACGGACCTCCAGGAGGTGCGCTGCACCCCCTGATTTTTCCAGGGGTGCAGCTGCACCCCGGTACCACCACTTCGTACGGGCCTGCAAGTGTGCTCATATTCTTGAAGATTGACAAACTTTACAATGTAAAATTTCAATTATGACAGTGTCAGATCTCTCAATGGTAAAAATTCTAAACACAATTAAACTATATTTTAGAGTAATTTATATCTTATCAGGATATTCGCTGCAGCTGATTCGCGACCCAGCTGGTCATATAGTAAACTCGGACAATTTTACTGCTCAGTGGATTTCCGATCTACTTTTGGTTCCTGATTTATCTCAACGCCTCTGTCTGTCATTCCACTTGGAAACATCAACGAGTGTCCAAGTCCAACAGTATGAAGAAACTGAGAGCGGAGCTGCTACGATGAAGGTCGTTTTCTCCACCGGAACCAATGCCACCGCAGCGGAACCAGTACGGGGAAGACTTGAATTACTATTAAACCAGGACACGCGCAAAACACAGATCATCATACTAGTCAACGAAAACACAACTATTCACGACGTCAGTATCAACTTTGGCGTCTGTCAGCGAACAGGTTAATAAAACATAACAGCAACGTAGACTTAAATAAAAATATAGCAAAAATATCACGCATAGAACTTTATTTTACAAGTGTGCGTGTATTCTTGAATATTGATTGTAAGGCAGCAGTTATAGGCCTATTTATTTATGCGAATGAGCTGTGATGTTCATTTCTTCAACGTGTGGTGTGGTGGTATTTAGGGTCTTATTCAATTACAGACCCCATCGATATCGTGGTTTCTTGATTTAAGTTCCCTACAATTACCATTGAATTCTTTTCTGTACTATTTACCTGAGCCTCTTATAACAAACTGTCACTTATCGTCCTATTATCGACGCAATTTTCGTAGCATCACCCCGTCATCCAACTGAATAACGAGACTCCTTGAGCATTTAACCACCTTTTGACCTTTCAGTCGTCCGAGCTTCAAAATCTAGGCTCCTCTTTGGATGTTACCTCACCATACATTTATTTCTTCCTTTATAGTTTCCAGAAGTACTTGATTTTATTCTCTCTCCCCTCTCTTTGCGCTGCAAATGTACATGATGTCAGAGATATTTTTACACCCCCTAACACCCCCAACGCTCCCCCAATTTGAGGTCAACATCCCGGAAATTTCCTAATCTAACAATGGTATGTACCTAAATAGCTCCCGAACATCCCCTCCCAATTTGAAAAGTAACACCCCCAACTTAATTTCTGCGATGACCTTTTTGGGGGATGACTTTTTCCACACTTATTCGGCAGAGACCCCCACATTTTACCGACACTCCCAAATTCACAATCCTAAAAATAACCCTGCATGATGTTATATGTTCAGCTGATCTAAAGCACATTCCATTCTTCAAATCCACAATTAATTCTGAATTCAGTTGCATCAAATACATTGATATTCGTTGTTATTGCTTATGCCTTGATCCATATAACATGCACCTCACATCAACTTCGTTAACATTTTTTAATTAAATTAAATTTCCATTAGTTATCCTTCTGAAAATGTCATCTTACCCGTTGCCATTCTTTTCTTTATCTCACGCTGGCATCATGCTCCGTCTGTGATCACGGCTCTCAAGTGTTTAATTAAGCGTAGGTCTATCCTACTACTGACTTGCTCCGTTCGCTACAGTTTCTTTAACTTTTCAACGTAAGCAATCGCGATTAATCATCTAAATTTGATTCCTACGATTCAACGAATGAGTCTATTGAATTTTTGTTCTGATAGTCAGTCATCTATCCATCTATACGCTTATATCCATGTCTTATACCTCCAATGTTTTGCAAGAGGCATTATTAAATTTTAATCAAGTGTATATGCAGTTCTTTGAACTTACTTAATCGAGCATTGGCCAGGATTTTAGCAGAATCTATGATATGCTTCCGCTCCCCGCTTACATGACTTTATTCCGGACCGTCTTCGTTATGTAGATTCAGAATGCTGTGAACAGCGGATACATACATGTAAATATGTAAATGCTCTCTCTCTCTCTCTCTCTCTTTGTCTCTCTTCATTCAGATGACTGCAACACAATGTGTTGATATTGTGATCAGGACTTCGAAATCACTTAATTAGATTCACGTGTTGTTGCTTTCACTTCGCTTAATTGATTGTTTATGAGATTCGCATTTGAAAAATAACATTTTGATATTGAAAATGCTATCATTACTGTTTTCTTCTTAATGAAGACAGCAGAATGCCTTTCTACAAACGCACATTTATATTATAATTACTACATTCACATCGCTGAAATTGTCTGGAAATACCAACTTTTCAATAATAATGTGATTTAAGTTGGTTTTGGAGGCTAAGTAAGCCTGTGTGAAAACCACTGATGTAACCATCTGCATTCAATAACCTAAGTCTACCGAGCTAGCCTTTGAATCCGTTTACTGTTTCAACTGTCACTCCCACCTCGTCCAAACTGTTCCATTTGTCCACAACCACAAATACTACTTCCCTCATATAATGACATCAATGCTGCCAGTAGGCAACTAATGCAGGAATGACAATGTGAATTGTTATCTTTACACAGTTGCGACTTTGGATTGGAACGTACAATGTGACCTCAGCCTGACCTCTGACTGTGGCTTCATGGATGCTACCAATGATATCTACAGATGGGTCATGAGTTATACGCGATCGCCATTGGACGCCTCGCCAATTGGTTTGTTCAATCCGATAGCCACAATGTTTTGCGTAGAATGCATTTGCGCCTCAATTCAATTTCTAGAAAACCCTCGTAATTTGATCGGTTCAACTTCAGATGTCGACACATTCAGATAACAAACTATAACTATAAATACTAATTTCTCTTAGGCCTATCTTAATTTGTGCAGACAATTTCTGTTATTAATCATACATCCCTTTCAGTCTTCATATCTTCATTTGAAATTTGCTCATAGATCAATTAATATAAATAATACAATATTTAAAAACTAGCGATTGTGTTTTTACACTTGCTAAATTATTGGGGCGGTAAGTTAGCACAGTGATAGCAGCACTGGCGGGGAGATCCGATGGTCGTGGGTTCGATACGGTCGATACTTGCAGGAACCTAAGGCTAATTTAGCCTTCACTCGCTAGAGGGCAATGGCAAAATGAAGAGCAGTGCTGAAAAGCTGCACAGTCAAATAGTCACGCTACGCGATTCACTGGCTTCTGTATCAATGATATTGCACGCCTGGCTGAAAGGGTATAGCAACGGAGATCAGCGCCGTCCTGTGAACCTAGCGGGCTCTGAAAGGACTTTTAACTTTTGACTTTGACTGTACGGATAATTAATTATATGGATCATCGCATGATCCGCATCATCATCATCATCATCATCATCATCATCATCATCATCATCATCACCGTCTTTCTCAGCATTGTGACCTTCATCACTGAAACGTGCTTGAAATTTGCTCTGCAGAGTTTTGACAACTTGTTAGAATCTTATTTAGGTCCCGACCTCTTCTAAGCAGAAATCACGGAAGGTAACGCGGAAAACCAATACATGCTGAAATCCGCCTCGATAAGAAAAAAGATTTTACTAGAAAAAGTCCGACAATTTTTTATTATTAGATGTGACGTATGCTCCGAAAACTGCTCGTTAGATTTCGGCAATTGCATAAACATAGAGGCCCACTGTTTTGTAAACATTGGTATGAATTGCAGAAGCAATATTCTATGGCACGTACGTAATTTGCTATGATGTTATCATACGATTTTATGTGAGATGATTTCGCCTTTAGCATAGAATCTTATTTAACACCAGTACCCGTCTATGGTGTCTAAAACGAAGCCGGTTTTCCACCATTTTACATAGAGTGCTTCTCAATGAGACATCTAGAAAATGGTTACCATGACAACACCACTGAGTGTAAATTGGTACAAATTGGCTTGAACTGTCGGCTGCCTTTGCCATAGATAGACGACTACCTGTGAGTGTTAATTTCTATGGTCTTTGATGCTCGTCAGATAATAACGGCAAAGCTCGTGAGTGTCTCTCGGACGATAATGGAAGTAACTACGTTGGACGAAGAAATACAACGATGTCTGGAAGAGAATGTCAACCATGGAATTCAGGGTCTTACGGGCAACCGTATGATGACGTCTCCTATTTTCCAGATTCGCTCTATAATGCCACATTGAAGGAGGTCAGAAATTACTGCCGTAATCCGTCGGTAGATGACACCTATGCCATTCGTCCTTGGTGCTATAGTCTTAGAGGCAGCAGCTTGGTGAAAGAATACTGCGCCGTTCCACTTTGTCAAGGTTAGCAAACGAACAAACATACTTAAATGACTATAACTCCTCTAATAAAAGCATGTTGTCTGGTGCCATGGCAACGGTTGTAAGGGATGCCTCAAAAGGAACTGCAAGTCAGTCTTAGAATATGCACAACACAATTTTCGCTTCTTTAGCTCCTTTGGGTCTGATCAGACAGCTTATGAGCGAATAGCGCTTCGAAGATCTGTTAGTTGGTCTAGAAACGATGCCTGAAAGGCCTCCCAAGACGTTGCTGACCATTTTCTTGGCAACTTCAGATTCCAAACTACATTCGCATGGTAAATAAAATGATCAAAGCATACAGAAAATGAAAAGATTTATTTCCTGCACTCACATTTGGAGTTCTTTCCAGTAAACCTTGGTGCGATTGGTAACGAACACGGTGAAAGATTTAACCAGTTAACGCTATTGAATCGACTTATTTCTGGTAAACGGTTAACTACCTATTTCTCATAGTTCCTGTGCAGTAAGTAGGCATACAGCCTACCACTGTAAATTGACTCGTTGACCGAAAGACTGTCTTTGAATTGTGTAGGATTCAAAACTGAATATTTCCGTCTGAATTGTTTACTTTGACAGACTACTACATGAAAGCTGTGTTTGGCAAAAAACTGTACACAGCTGTGCTGACGACTCCGTCGCTTACAAAAAGTAAAACTACAGATTCTTGCCTTCAGTTTCAATACAGTCTGAGCGATACGAGTGTAGTACTTCGAGTTCAAATCAATGATACTAAGACAACAGTACCAGTCACCTTGGTTACTATGTCTTATCAAACTCAAACAAACGCCTCTGGTTGGAATAATGCATCGGTTGCACTGGGCAATCAGTCAGGGCAACTTATGCTCGTGGCCGAGAAAATAGGCTACACCGCCGAGTTTTCGTACGCTTCCGTTCGCGGAGTCGCAATATACAATACGTCGTGTACGATACAAGGTAAAATCAACAAATATAGCTTCTTAGAATAATGTTTTTCATGTTTATTTTATACAACCATCGACTAAGTTACTTGAATTGCATACTTATATTCAATTGCATTGGCTCATAGCTATATAATAATTAATTTACAGCAACCACATCTCTAGATTTGTAGTCGGCCTTTGATAAAATAGACCACACACAGTAGTCATCCCTGGTAGATTTAGACATTGGCTTTGGAGGCGTTGAGAATTGCCCCAGAGTAAGCTGCATGTAAATATATAATTTCAGAGCCGTCCGCAGCCTGTAATGACATTCATTCAAAATCAGAATCCATTCCTTGCCTTAATTTATAAAGTCTTTGCCAAACGCCACATACATGTCATACAGTCCTTTGATCAGAATTTTCTATTGATGTAGAGAATATCCACGCAAATGATGTAGATATGATTTGTTTGTTGCATTTGATGATAAAATATCTAATTATAATTGAGTAGCATAGCCTATGTACTTCTCCCCATAATATTCAGTTTTTGATGTTCAACAATAAATACTGTCTTTGTATGCCCATGAACAATTTTCATCTCCTTTGAACATCTTACCATACAATCAGAGATTTAACTGATTTTCGCCGCAATAAACCTCTACTGATTGATTGAAATCGTTTAGACTCTCAGTAAAATTATCCTTCTACAATCTACATAGACGTATGCAAAAACACTTTAATGAGTAGGCGACTTCAGTTGCTGAAACTAAATGCGGGTATAAAGGAGTCACACAAATAAAAATGCTCAACATAAATGTGTCAAAATGTTCTTTTCTTGAACACTATTTGCTTATTGAAAATAAATTCATCAGCCTCTTGGGCATTCTTGTTTTTTGTACAAAACCTCATCATCGTTTCCAATATTTTTTTTCATTTGAAGATTCGAATTTTACGATAGAGGACGTTCGAGTAAGTTTCGACGGCGTCCAGTTGCCTGTACCCACATTTAAAGATCTGGTATTGAAAGACATGAGCGGTGAGTAAAATTGAAACGAACGAAGTCCTATTCGTAGAACGGTAGAATCTCATACATGGCTCCTGAAAAAAACAAGCATATTTCCAACGCTAATCGTTGTTCTGATAAATCTAAAAATTAGATCAATTGCGTCGCATTTCGACAAACATTTCATTGTAGGGAATTTCGAGATTTGTCAATGACCAATTACACTGGTCAAAAATTTTATGCAAGTTTTTGTTCCTCTACAAATTTTGGTGAAACAAAGATTTTGACTTGCTGAACACAAATATGTAATTAGAATTTCTGTATCACGTAATTTTAGCAATTAGTATTGTAACGTCTTCTGCAAAATTTTTAGGCAATAATGACAAGACATGAGAAAATTTTTTTTTTTTTCTTTTGTAAAATGGCCTGACAAGTGACCAAAGAAAGGTAATCGCCGCTCAATTTGCAACAACCCTCAGAGATATCCACATAGTATTCATGTGTTTCAATAGCAGCTGCCTCATGGCTTCGAGCCATGTCCAATGGGTGCTGAAGGGTATGAATTGCCATTGTGCAGCAAAACAGCCAAACTGAAAAGTCGCCATTTGGATGGATTGTGCATTCCATCAATGTTTTTTTTTTTGAAAACCAAGTCATCTTCATCCGTTTCCAAATATTTTTGGAGAGAGCAGATTCATTTGAAGATCCAAGAACAAATTAAGTCTCTGACGATCAGAGCTCTGACGTTGCTGGATGTCGATGACTTTGGGTCTTTCGACGGCGTCTCAGTTCGTCCTCGTCCTCCAGTGGCCAAAACTCGGGGTTGGAAAGATCTGGTCGTTGAAACTGGTCTCATTGAGCAAGGTTAGGATACTCAAAACTTCCTAAAAGAACATTCGTCAAAATAGTCCGTTATTTATTCTGAACGGGTATGGCGAATGACATGGATGGACGCTTACCTGCATCGCAGACTGCACCAACATAATTCTGTTCATGGTCACTTTTGCATCAAGACTAAACTCAAGCTTTATGATTGCTGTCAACGCTATTTCGCGCCTCTCCACAGTCGTTGTTTGCGACATCGACAAATTTCATGTTTAATAAATATATTCAATAAAACTAAATCAAAATTGCTGTCGTGCTGTTTGGTATTTATATAGACTGCGTAACCAAGCAACAATTTCATTGTCTTGAGTTTGAAATGCCTAATTATACTAATTTTCAAAATCCATGTAGTTAAGTGAGTATTTGTCTGTTATGACCAATTATCTCCAAATAAAAGCAGCAAATCTTGTATTTCCGATTTTAAAATTCTTATTTTTAAATTTCCCAGCTTTTTCAAAAAACTTTAATCTAGAAATATAGATATTCTGTAATCAGTGACAAAATCTACCTGGAACACCAGAAATTGCACAGACAAAAACCTTGGCTCATTTAAAAGCAGCAAATCTTGCATTTCCGAGTGCATTTGTTCCTTAATCTCGGGTGCTACAGACAAATGTTTGTATTTGTTCCTTAATCTCGGTGTTTGTATTCTGAAGGATTCACGATGGCAGATATTGAATGGATGCTCCGGCACGAAAAGAAGAGATTTATTTACAGGTAACTGGCATAAAAAGTTAATTAAATAAAGTAGGCCCTATCTAACTGTACCTCTATAAAATTTACGGTGCTTGAAGTGTCGTCATTGAAACGTTGGAGGTCTTATCACAACCACAAATGGTCTTAAAATGGTCTTATATATATATATACATTACTTTTTACGGAGAGCGGTGAGTAGTGGCAGGCAGGCCTCTTGAAAGGCAACCGGAGGATAAAGGGTTCGAACTGACCGTAGCCATTGCATAGCGGCCTTTTGCATGCTGTTGACATATGACTTGCTACGCACTTAGCCTATGCTTCGACACTGAATAACTTAAGCTTCTTTAACAGTCATGTAACAATAGTACTACTACTACTACTACTACTACTACTACTGCTGCTACTACTACTGCTGCTACTACTACTACTGCTGCTGCTGCTGCTGCTGCTGCTGCTGCTGCTGCTGCTGCTACTGCTGCTACTGCTGCTGCTACTGCTACTGCTGCTACTGCTGCTGCTGCTGCTACTGCTGCTACTACTGCTGCTACTACTACTACTACTACTACTACTACTACTACTACTACTACTAATAATAATAATAATAATAATAATACTAATAAAATCTTTAATTTGCTAGAATAATTATATTCGAGCTTCATTTGCCACTGTTGGCAGAATAATGCATATGGGACGGGTCGGTCCAACTACGTCGTTCGCGCCGCGTTCTAATCAGTCATCTGCGAACGATGGCAATACAATTAATTCTGGATCAAGTTTATAAGAGAGATGAAAACAGTGGCGGCTCCACAGGGGGCCCGGGGCCGTGCCTTCTATTGAGTTCATGCTCCCCAGTGGCCCTCCTGTTGGGACCCTATACTTAATACTACATACCTAACAACAAATGTTTGGCCCCCATGATTAGAAGTTGCCACCCAACGCCCCCCCACTTGCCAAATCCTAGAGCCGCGACTGGATGAAAATGAACAAACTAATCAACTCCCAAAAATTCCTAAGATAAAAATGTTTATCAAGTATTTCTGGGATTTAACCCCCACAAGACAAAATCCAAACTCCGCCCATGCACCCTGGGTTGAGACGAAGACATTAGTTGCAGATATTGTGCGTATACAAATAACAGGGATGCGCTTACAGCTAGTTTCCCAAAATCTATTCATAGAGAAGGACAGTTACGAAGGACGTCTCTGATGCAGGTTTCTCAGTAATTCAGAGCAAAAGATGTCACACCTGGGCCGTTCGCAGTCTTTGTTTTCCAGAGGTGATTTAGGACTTTCTTACTGGAGAACGGATACTGATATATCTGCGTCAATGAGTTTCATTAGAGTCAAATCTATGTGCATACTTTGCAGGCAACTGTTGTAAGCGTAGAGTCGAGAGACAATTAAACTGTAGCTTGATATAAAGTGGGTTGGGAGGCATTACTGACTGCGTGAAAGCCACTAGGGGCGCTGACGGAGATTGAGCCTCGCTCCGTCGGCCTACCGCTCCAGCGCGTAGGCCCTAACCGAGCGCCTAAGAATAAGCAGATACTACTGTACTACTTTTAAAGCGCTAAATATATATTTACGAAATTTTACTTACTTACTTACTTGCTTTACTTACTTACTTACTTACTTACTTACTTACTAACCCACTCTGCCATCTTTCTCCCCAAATACTAGTTAAATGTGCAAATGATGAAACATTAGGGGATCAACAGGCAAAAGGAATCATATTGTCTACTCTGTGCCAACTGAATAACTCTCGTGGCATATTGAAAGACTTAGATCAAATTTCTAGATAATGGATCCTCTAGTTCGATATTGAACTAATATTGAATGCGATTTTGAGTAAACATTTTAAGTGTTTAAATCTAGAACTGCTTCGATTCCAGTATGTTAATCCCAATGTATGTTCTAAAAGTTGTTGGTGGAATAATCTGCCTTGCCAAGAAGCTGACTTAACGATGGAACTCACTGACATGGGTCTCTGCTACACATTCAATGGAAACATCGATCATCCTATTGCATCTAAATATTCTGGTTTGACTAAAGAGCAATTAATCATATCATATTTCAAAGTATTTCATTCACTTTATAAACGAGTCGACCTTTCGTTATTAAAGCACGTCCTTCTTAAAGGGAGCTGACTATATATATATATATATATATATATATATATATATATATATATTTTAATCTTCAGGTGCTCTTTCCAAACACAGGTTCCATACTCCAGCGTCGCCACTCCTCTCTATCTTGAACCTTTATCTTCAGGGCTGAATACAAGTTGTTTTTTCCATAGTGTCGAACAACCACTCCAGCATCGATGTCCTTGGTCGTCTTCTGTGCTTTCTCTTTCGTCTTTCCTTAATTTATTGTCATGTGATAAATTACTTTTATAGTGTCTCTTATATTACTAGTTAGAGGCGCTCGTGGATTTAGAGTTGATTATAAGAAACTGATTGTGAGTGAGAAGTGAAGCACGAGTTGAAGGAAACATTCCTGAGAGAGAGAGGTTCCAGTTAATCTGAATGACCGACGCTTGGTGAGAGTGGCACTCGATTTTTGGACATGGACATCCATGCGATCACTAGAGCGGAGCAAGTGGACGTCCATAAAAGTACGTTACGCAAATTTTGACAGTTTTTTCCTCTCCCCCTTGTCACAGCCTGCCACAAATCTTGGACCCTCCCTCAAAGCATCGTCCATAGATTACGTCACGCAGGTTTTCTATTTAATAAATTTGAGTTTCTCGTTCAAATTTCGGCAGCGAATTACTGAGATACCAACTTCCGGTGAAAATGATGAATGCAATTGAGATTTAAAAATCCACGTACCTAGCGTCATATGATTGCTATACACCGTTGACATCTTCTGTTAGAATATATCCACCAGAAGAGAAAGTAAAATATCACCACATATTTCAGGTTTTATATATAACGGAAAGTGTGACGTCCCCTTCCCCTGTCACAAACTGTTGTAACTCCTTTCTTAGACTCCTCCCCTCGAGCATTACGTACTTTATGGACGGCCCACAAATGAAATGAAGTAGTGGAAAACGGTGGCGAAAACGTTAACAGTATAATCTGAGAAGGCGCCTGACCACGAGGTGCTGCCTAAGCAAGAATAACCTGTCTATACTCAATGCGGTCAGAGATTGGTAATTTGGTAACCAGCGAAGAATGGTCAGAGTAAAAGTAATGTACATTTTGGGGCGATCACGTTTTGCAGTTCACATGTACGCACTCCAATTTTAGAAATCTTATGTGCAATGAAGGTGCGTGATTGAATTGCGTAGGTTCCAAATATGGTCTTCGCCTGACGCTGAATGTGGAAAAATATGAAAATGTTCCTGGATCCAGCAAAAGCATCGGGGCTAAAGTAAGCGGTTTCTACGATATTTAGACGTAGACTTGTTCGATATTCTGGCACATCGTTCTGGAATACATTTGGTCTGGTTTGAAAACGTCAGAAATCAGATCAAGCGCCTGCACATTAGAGACGAAATTTCTGTGCTGCTAGTCGAAGTGCTTGAAATACCTTTTAGTTTTTAAAAGTGTCATCATTTTCTTTCGATTTTGCTTACATTCAATTTCTTGTGATGCTCTGTGGACGAGAAGTTGGCAGAGTGGTAACAGCACTGACGCTGAGATCGGAAGGTAGCGGGTTCGTAAAGTTGACTCAGCATTCACTCGTCAGATGGCAAATGAGAATCAGTCGAAGTCAAACAAGCAGAATACACAATACACTGGCCCCAGAATTGTACGCCTGCACGCCTGGCTGAGGACCGCTGAGACTGAGTTCAGCGTCGACCTATGAGCTCTGCCTTAGGGCAGGAGTTGGGGAAGGAGCTCGGGAAGGACTTTCATTTTTGCTGACTAATATCTCTGGTCTTTAATTTGATGCATTTGTTCTTACATCAGAAGATCTTGTCTTTTAGCAGCAAGACAAAACGGGCGCTGATTAGGCGTTTAATTTTGAGGTTGATTCTGACTGCAGCTTGACCTTCGAAAGCAAGACGACACTGCTCAGATCCTGCAATCCGGGTTTGCTCTTGCGCCTGGATTTCACATTCTTGTTCCACTCGACTATCTTAAGGTAGAACATTGAAATTATTTTTATATTTATTTGCATGGATGAAATGCTCTGAAAAGCTATGGCTATTCCAATTTCGTTTCATTTTAATTTTTATAGCCACAGTTATCATGTTTTAAATGTCATCGTTTTAGCGTTTTTGATGCTCTGACTGGCATTTCAGTCTAGTAGGGCCCACTCGTAAGTTATGAGTCGTCATGTTAACAGTACCAAAGTAGCTTCTTATTCTTAGGCGCTTAATCTCAGAATGAAGTAGCTATAGCCAAAGGTGAGGTCATTCATGCAGGGTCATTTAATCCAAAGGGCCAGTGGTTGAGACGTTACAGCTATGGGGGAAATGATTTTTTAAAAAGAGAAATGATTTGAGTTCAGAAAGAAAAACTTGAGGAGAAGTTGCAAGAATGGAAGGAAGGACGCGCTGCTAATTATCTGACTAGAATACCTAAGACTCGCCTCCTTTCGTTCCACTTCTCTATAATCGCCTGCTTAAGCCTACGCTAGCCGTTTAGCCGTTTAAAACTAATCGTCCTAGGCTAGTTTAGCGGCATAGCATACAGACAAAAGCCTTGGACACCACATGAAGCAGCTCGATTAGTAACTCTAAAATGACCTTTCCTCAATTCTCGGTTACTTAGCGAGTCTATACTGTGAGTCTAGACTATGGATTTGGCTGGTGAGTATTACCCGAGAGTCTGGCCACATGCTCCATCGTAGACCTGCCTTTGTGCTCTATCTCTTTGTCCCTGTTCTACTTTAGAATGGTTTGCTAATGTCAAACTCAACAATCTCTTACATTTCGCTAACGCGGTGGAGCACTTATCGACTAATTTCAACTTAAACTAACGTGGATTTCTGCTCATCATTAACGCATCGTTAACTTTTAGAGCGCTATTAACTATTAATTCCATTAACTGTTGACTTTTACTCTCATATTTTTAACCCTATTTATACACAATATCAGAGTGTGTATGTAAAATCAATATATCCTTTTATCAATCTGCAATCTGCAGATGACGAACTTGGAACCTGTTGTTCATATGCGGTGAAGATTGGAATATAAGTATTTTAATTATCCTCTGATCGAAGCGAGCATCTTTCTATACAAATTCCATTAACTGTTGATTTTTACAGTTTTTAACTCTGAGACCAAGAATCAGTTAAATAAATGTCATTGCAAGAGCGGTTTCATGCCAGGTTAGTAACGAATCGACATGAGATTTCAAGTAACGATTTCAAGTGTCTTTCCTGTCGATTTTTTTTGTTGGCCTGACGACTACAGATAAACATCTATTCCTTTATAATCCATACAGTTTATAAATATTGTTGAAGAAATCGTAATTTACTACTGCCCACAAAGCAATAACAGACACTTCATAACGTTCCAATAAATTACAATAGCGCTGCCGCTAGTGAAAGAAAATAATCCAGAAAAATCACTATGTCCATTGTTAATTATGCTTTTGTTGAATCATGAAAGTTTGTTGATATTTCCATTTTGATTTCTGCCTTTTCGATCTGCTAATCTTTCGAATGACATACACAGCCAATGATCTCGGGCCATGCTCCCTATCATATGTGTCGGAATAGACATTCGTCGGGTGTCTTCGCTGGCATCTCCTGCCTTTTTGGCTTCAGATGCGAGCACACGAAGACTCCAGTCATCCACTCTTCTATGGGTGGACCACTGGACCTGGCTACCGACCCCCATGAGACCGCAATACTCACCCAATGGCGTCGAGTGGCCAAATTCCAGACTTCACCACGAGGGTCACTCATAAAACAGGCCACCTGGGATCGCCCTCTTTTTCTCGGGGAATTTAGTGACCTGGTTCAATCCAACCAGACCCAGTACCACTATGAGAGCAGTGTCCGCAGAACGAACCAGCGATTGGCTCCACTCACTACCATTGCATTGTGTAATCTGCGTCTGGGTGATGAAACAAATGGGCTGACGGCGGTCTCCGCCTCGACGCGAATATCTGCTTGTGGAGAAGAGGTCCTGGAGACTATCTCTCAAGGGCTGTTTTGCAAACTTGGCTCAAGTCGACTTCCATGCCAACCGATGCTTAACTGGGCGTTGACGTTCAAGCGTTTTGAACTTATTAAACTAACTTTAGACGCGGATACTATTGAATTCAGAGTCTCACTGACCTCCGTGGCTTTTTGGTCAGTTTGGATTTATATACAAAATGCAAAAGATCATGCAGTTGAAGATTGTCAAAGTGACAGCCGTTATATTATTCCATCTTCTAGGCCCGATTGGTCGTTAGACGCCTACAGAGGAAAATATCTTGAAACAGATGCAAGTGTTTAGAGGCTAGAGCCACCTGTTACTAGAATGACTTTCTCTTTCCTCAGGTATGCACCAATTCATACGAAAAAGTGCAGGTGGTCTGTAATGTGCTCCATAACCGCGCTACGTAGACCTTGTCAGGGACTAGTAGTTATCTCAACAATGGCGATTGGATAAAACAATCAATGTCACGGGTCAAGAATGCAAAGCAATAAAAATGGCAATTATTGTGCAAAGTGGACGCTATAGCCGATATAAATTCAGGACCTTAGTAAGGACCTCAATTATCTGGTCCAAAAACGCTGACGGCATTACGTCTATGGTGATACAAGTTATTTGGGGTATTCATATTGAAGCTGAGGCGTGGGGTTTAGAAGGTGGGCCTTTTAGAAGGCCAATCGACGTTCTTCAGTAGAATGTGGCGCTTCCGATTGGTCATTTAGTCATTTAGTCTCCTGCTGCACAACGGCGCACCTATCTCAAGTGAAACCAAGAATGCTATTATAATTAGCATGCAGCGAATTGAGCTTCTTTATTGAGGCGGCGAAGCATGAGTATATTGTGGTTTTTTGAACAGGTGTTTATAGGGCAAATATTCATACATTTTCTATACAATTTGCTTGTCTTGATCGGTCACTCATTCTAGTAGCTAGAGAAAGCAGAAGAATGATTCCAAGATCCGTATAAGCTAAGGTATTTGGCATTGAACTAAGGACGTCATATGACGTCCCTAGCGCCCTGAGAAACCAAAATAAGGACGTCAGTTGACGTCCCTAGCGTTCAACGTGTTAACGACATATTCTACTGGGCCCCATAGTTGTGACGTTCAAGCGTTTTGAACTTTATTATTGTTTGAACTTTTTGAACTTTATTGATAGGGATTTAAAGTTCATAAAGTTAAATTCGAATTATCACTGCAAAAGCCGGGTCGTGTGAGAGAAATTTGGTCAGCATTTGAATTTATACATACAAAAATGCAAAAGACTCGCATGTAAGACAGTTGAGAAGACTGTCAAAGTGCACTGTAACTTACGACTGGTGGATAAGATCGAAAACATCTTCTATGCCGATGAATACGTCGATTGGTCTTCTGAGACTGAGTCATCTGACGAGGACTAAATTGGAAATTTGAACTTTTATGAACTTTTCCGAACTTTAATTTTTTCTTGAACTTTCTTGAACTTTTATGAACTTTAAAAAAACTTTCTTTGAACTTCACAACTATGCTGGGCCCTGATACGAGCTGGCGCTCCTTCGGTCAAGGAACCACGCAGTCTTCACAGATCGGACGGAAGAAGACCGTATGGAATAACCATGATACAAATGGCAAGCCGACCGTTGACTAATTTTGGACGTCACTATGGCAGACACAATCGCTGCCAATCATTTTGCCTTTGAAGTCGCTCTCCACATGAGCCGCAGCATAGGCTGCTGCTGCTAGAGATACACTGAAATATCGGCCGATTATCATTTCCTGCCTCTGACCTTGAGACCGATCAGTCACGACGCTCTCATTTTCATCAAAGAGGAGCTGGGTCGTCGTCTCTCCGCTCTTTCAGGAGACACAAAGGAGGGAAGTTTTTTTTTATTTCCAACGTCTATTCATATGACTCTGCAGCGTTGTTTTCATAATACCCTCGGTAATTAAGTAATGAAAATAGAAAATATAAAAATATGAAAATAATATATATAAATTATACACAAAATTTATAATTATATATGTGTGTTGTTGCTATATATGTGAATTCTATGATTATGAATGCTGCTTTGCTATGCGATTGCTGAAGTGATCAATTGTTGCAATAGGTTCAACAAAGATCTGTTCGTTGGATTCCTTTATATCGTGCGTAAATGTGGATTCACAAGAAAGTAAGTCTATTATAAGCAAACAATTTTTGGTATATCATTGTAGACCACCTAACAGACTGAATTATTCTTTATGATACAAAGACATTTGGAAATGTATTTTGCAGTTGTCAACAGCAATCGTCAACGCGTAATGCTACCATGATTTTCTACATCCACATATAAGTTCTGGTCTTAATTACAAAAATCATCAAATCCCTTTGAAATATGAGTATTAAGAATTTAAGATTACAGTTGCCGTTCAGTAACTGCAGGCAGGCACATCGATGTCATGCGAAGATTAGGTGAATTGAGTAAACATCTGTGTTTCCAATATTCACAGATGCAGTGACAGATACTTTCTTTAAGATTACTAGCAGAGAATGCCAGAGGAAATAATAAAGAAAATACACACTCACCTTGTGGATTTCCCAAAAGCATTTGATAGCATTGATCAAACTGTTATCTAGGCTGTTTTAAAATCACACGGAGTGGACCAGAAACTGACAATAGTGCTGAAATATCTTAGTAATAACTCGAAATTAATTGTCAAAATTTGCGGAGACCTTTGGAAAATGGCGCGAAACAAATTCGAGGATCAGGGCAGGTAGACAGGTAGGTATCGCCAACTGTGAACGTTTCTGATTTAGGAAGAGCAGAGAATAAGATCAGAAAGCATTTCTATGACGTTTGCGGTGAAGCGCATACAATTCAATACCTTAAAGTTCATGATTTATTTTTGAAAAACATGATAGGAATGGAACATTACCTAGAAGATACAGTATGGTACAGATGTTGAGCTGCGAAGAACTTCGTTATGGACTGTCGTTGAACGTGCAAAATATGGGATATGAATTTGGGTAGATGGGAACGAGATAGGGAATGTGGTCAATTTTTGCCTAGTTTGGAAGCACCGTGACATAAGACCTAAAAAGCATGAATTAAGTGGAAAGAAAGCCGGTAATTGCTTTAGGGAGAACGAGAGCAACGGATAAGGTGCGGAGGAACTAGACAAAGTATAGTAAAAAGATGCTGGAAATTGTAGTTTTATCAGTTTTGTCTAAGAATGTGAAACATGATTCACTACAAAAGTACTAGCAAAAAATACTTGCCTTTGAGATGAAACGTTGAAGGAAAATAATAAGAACTGGCTGGAAACACATTCGATAACATTGCTGATTCAGTTCGACTTTTTCTTTTCCTTCATGGTAAATGATGAAGTACAATGTCTTGAAAACATGCCGAAGATATGGCAGCTACCTACCTTATCTGATACAGAATACATGTCATCCAGATATATTAGGACAGAAGTTCGCACAAGAGGTCTTCTTTGTT
Organism: Metaphire vulgaris; assembly: GCA_018105865.1. NCBI lineage: Eukaryota > Metazoa > Annelida > Clitellata > Crassiclitellata > Megascolecidae > Metaphire > Metaphire vulgaris. The sequence continues at coordinate 14,473,922 of CM030843.1, forward strand.
CTTTTACCTTATTAGTTTCTCTATCATTCCCTGCATTATCTCCATCAAGTATCACTATCTCTAAGGCTTAAATCATTCCTACTGATGACTTCAAATCATCTCCTCCATATGGTTGTGATGCAACCTTGGAGAGTTCTGACTGCCCTTTTAGAATATTCCCACATTCCGTTGAATTCTATTGCCTGGCTGATGCAACAGAAATTCCCCTTACAGGCACCTTGTTTTTTTATCACACAGGCCACTAGCTGGTAAAGCGTAATTAACTACTGCACCCTGCTTGTGAGACAGTGGGAATAGAAATATCCCAGCGCAGAAACATACCCAATTACCAATTAGCAATATTACTGAAACTTGAGGACGCTTGGGGAGGCTCTATATTAATCCAGTTAACATTTTTGCACAGTTTCCTCACCATAACACAAGCTTCCAAACTATTACATTTACATCAGTAAGAAAAAGTTTTTTCACTCCACCCTAATGTGCGCCTTCTGGCTTCAACGCTGAGCGCTTTGGCTCTTCTTCAAGGCTGCGAGGGCCATGCCGCCCCCATGGCCTTACCTCCATCTGTCGCTTAAAGATGTTGCTTTCCAGATGGTCGTTGATTCGGAGAACGTGTCGTGACTTGAGGAGTCTTGTCTTGGTCTCTTAATCGCAGTTCGCTTTTCTGTAAACGTAACTTTAGATGTAGAAATTTGCTCCATAATTAAGATTTGGCTGCAATCCGCCAGTAGCCTTTTTTGTACGAGTCGAACGGCCCAGTTGTCATTATATCTACTTTACAGGTATTTAATTTGGACTAAATCATACATGCCCCAATCCTCGAGCAGTTACCTAAGTATCACATTGATTTCGAGTATCGTCTGTACTGTTGACTCGTCAAATCACTATATTTCATGTCTCATTGCTTTGTTTGGTTGAACTTTCAGACGATACATCATGTACCTGTCCGAATGCATGTGAAATGTTCTCTTACAGTACTTCATTGTCCTTTTCACAATTATCTGGTTCGGTGACGGGAGGTACCCAACTGGATACAGAAATCATTCAGAAACCTTATCTTAGCAGCTTAGAAATAGCCAGCAGAGTACAGGCAACGGCCATGATAGAAACAGTTGGGTCAACTAAAGCAGTAGTCTCAAATCAAAGGCAGCTGCAGAAGATGATCACTGAGAGGGTTCTTAATCCAGCTACATCAGTGTCAGTTCTGGTGCTTAAAGAACTTAATATAATAATATCAGTTATACAGAATGATTTCAGTTCGACTAAAAGTTACTTCGCCAAAATAAAGAGTTGTTATGATCTAAAAGTCAGTCACTTGATTGAAAGTCTGACTGGTCAACTGAGTTCAACCAACACGGAGCTCTTTAAAGTGCAATCAATGAGTCAGGACTCGCCTGCCACAATCAGTTATATCGGTCAGATTAGAACTTTGGTGAGCTCAGCTTTACAGCTTCTAAATTCATCAGCGGCATCTTTACGTGAAACGTCTCAGGAGGACTACTGCCCGAAAAGCTGCTTGGAACAGAATTGTCTTGTCGAGTACAGCTTCCTTAGTGGTGCCACTATACAGAAATTGCAAGAACTTGCAAGCCTGGTTAACTTTTATTCCAGTTCATCTGACGGCAATTCTACCAATAATTCCTCTGATTTTGCAAGTAGCACCTCAAGACCTGAAGTGACACAGACACAACGAATGTTAACTCAGAATGATATTAATAAAGCAGTGAATTTCACTCAAATACAATTTGGAATTATACAACTTACCAACTGCATGACAGAATATTCTGACTTTCTGACGACATTTCAGTCATTTCTCAGTTCAACGGACTTCTCTCTGGCAGCAGTCGACACGTCAATCGTTCTAAATGCTGCCAACAAGGTTTTACAGGACTCCGATGAATTGAACGGCATGCTGGTCGGATTTGCCGATTATAATATCAGTAAACTGCAGCTGTCATACAATCTTTTGGGTGGATCAAACAGCAAATATGCGTTGGATGCTGAGACAGCCGTTAACAATTTTGAATCTTCAGTTTTAGCAGATCTTCTGAGCATCACGGGTACGGTCGAAACAAGATCGAATACGTTTTATTCTAAGCTCGTATCGCTGTTGAGTGACTTGGAGACATACATGCCTATCGGCAATTCTTCGGCAAGAAATTTGACTCAGGCATTTCAGATATGGAGAAATCCTGTCCCAATGCCCCTTGACAGAATGGTAAGACCGTTTGCATACTGCGTACGGATAATATATTATGTTACAGTCAAAGTGTGAAATCAGGCAATGTTGACATTGCCTGAAATTTTTAGACAATGTCGACATTTGCCGACATTTACCTGCTGCTATTCCATCACAGATAAAGATTTCAGGCAAAGTGTGTAGAAAATCTGAGCAAATTTCAGGCATTGTTAAACAATGCCTAACAATTTTAGTCAATGTCGACATTGCCCGATTGAAACGGCTTATGTCGACATTGCCTAAAAATTTCAGACAATGTCAACATTGCCTGATTTCACACTTTGACTGTAGCATATAGACTATAGAATAATCTGTATGTGCATTGCAAACAGTTTGATCTTCTATAACGGTTCATCATCTTTATATGCTGATATCTTGTTATGTTATGTTAATTGGACAATTTATATAGCGCTGTTGCATAGTTAAAAATACCAAAGTCAAAAGCGCTTGACAACGCTGACATGTCAATGAAGGTAAGAAGGTGGCTATCTAACCTATTTGCTATCGATCTTCTGAATGGATCTAAACGCGAGACTGTGACTGTGTTATTCTGAAGTACTGCAAATACCAGACATTGGTCTACGTCGCGTTTGTTATATTTCATGCAGTTGATGGGATTTAAAGTCGACGTCGATCAAGTGAATAAGATAATTGGAGCTGATGAACCGCTTGCTTCCAATGTGAATCGACTGCAAAGACTTGCATCAATGCTCGTTCGGACCTACACTAATGTCCTTAAGCAGACCGTGAATGACTTGAAGACGGATCTGCGCGGTGTGCAAAAAGGCGTCGACAACAGCATCACTGCCCTTAAAACTGACCTTACCACCTTCAACGACACAACAGTCATAAACGATGCCTTCATCAGGTACAGTGCAGACACGGATATGGGTTGGGTCCGCTCATGGGTTGGGTCAGAAATTTTCATGTTTATGGTGGGTTGGGTTGGCCACATAACCTATTTTATTGATTAATTTTTTACGGCCAGTAATTGGTCTAAGGAATTGTATTGTATTACGGTGGGATTGGTTGGGTCAAGTAACCCTATTGCTTTCGTGGGTTGGGTCTGAATTATGACGGGATGGACTTTTAAAATGTTTACCCATTTTCATGTCTGGTACAGTTTTTATAGACGAAAGCTAAATAGACTGAATAAATGCCACATAATTTGCCTCTAGCACACATTCTAAATATAAATAATAAGCTTTTTAACAAAGCAGCTCTAGTTTTAAAAGCGATCTTACCGGAAATTATCACTGTATAAGTGGTGACGGCGGTTCGTGGTCTCGTCTCGGCCAGGAACAGGCGGCTTCCTCCACCCGCTCAGTGCCAATCAATCAATCAATCAAATCAATCAATCAATCAATCAATCAATCAATCAATCAATCAGTCAGTCAGTCAGTCAGTCAGCCAGTCAGTCAGTCAGTCAATCAATCAATCAATCAATCAATCAATCAATCAACTTCTATAGCGCCACTATCATAATGCCCAAGGCATCAGCCGATGGCGCACCAAATCCAAATAGCATTAGAGCCAGGTCAAACCAGAAGATCAGTCCGAAACGGCGGCAGAGCAATCTAAGGAAGATAAACCACGTGAAAGAGATGTGTTTTAAGGCCAGATCTGAAAGATGATAATTTATTTGTTATGCGAAGTGATGTTGGTAGTGAATTCCAAAGCTTAGGGGCGCACACTGAGAAACAACTAGTGCCAATGACTGTGCGAGAGTAAGGAACAACAAATGAAGGTCCTGCCGAATACCTAGTGAAATTATTAGTAGGTCGAGGGATAGGCCCTAAGTCACATCTTGAGGTAATTGGGTTCATTATATAACATTGTTTTGAATACCAAAAGACAGATTTTATAATTAATTCGGTATTTGATAGGAAGCCAATGTAGGGACTGTCTAGCTCAGGGTTGTCCAACTGGCGGCCCACGGGCCGGATCCGGCCCGCAGGCCAGTTTCATCCGGCCCGCCACAGAGTTTGGTGAAAATAACAATTTTAGCTATAAGGCCGGTTATTGCCGTTATTTTATAGGACCATACTAGGACTAGGAGGTTACCAAATTGCCTATTTATCCACACATCACAAGTGACGGCGGTTAATAAACTTAGCCTACCCGGTACTTATTTTCTACTTATTACTAACTTACTTGGGGGGCCTACATTTGTCATCTCGCTGCAAGTCTCGTTCTCGCTCGGTTAAAATTGAACGCCCTTTTGAGAAGTTTGATAATGTAAATACGCTCTCGTTTCTTGTGTTCGACCTGGCGCCACAAGCATTGATATTGACATTGCTGGTGTTGTTAGAGAAAACCTTCTCCGCACTAGTTTAGAAAGTCTTCATTCAATAGAATAAAATGGATCCTTACACTGTAGATTGAAATTGAACAAAATCAATTGAATGACTCACTAGTCACTAAGGCTAACTAAGACACTAAGTCAGTAGAATATTTACTTACTTACTTTATTTACTTACTACTTAATTTAACTGGAATCAGTGGAGTAGCCAGGATTTCCAGAAGGGGGGGGGTTGGTTTTGACTTTTGACCGTAACCAACTTTCGAGAAGTCTTGACAACAAGAAAAGGTCATCCTGAGTAGGCCCTATCTATTCCATGTCTTTTCTTCTAAAATTTTTCCTTTCAGATGCTGACAAGAAAAGAGGTCGTCACGCCTATGGCGCCTAAAATATTTTGGTCAACAGCCCAAGGGGGTTTAACCCTCAAAACCGCGTCCGAAAATTAAAAATGCATGGAAACACATTTTAAGTTTTTTTTCGTCGGCGTCCAAGAGGAGTTTAACCCCACCCCTTGGCTATGACACTGACTGGAATACAAAGTTAAAAGGATAATATTACTGTATAGCAATATAGCTGTCTATAGCAGTTACCACCGAAGTGTTTTTATTTCTTTGTTAGCACTTAGTCTTATAAAGTTGTACAAGTCGTATATATAGTTTTATTTTATAGCAGTTTTATATGGCTTACCATAGGCCTACATATATCATAATTATGCTATATTAAGTACTGTAGGCCTACTACAACTTTGCTGGCCCGCCAAGGGTCTAAACATTTTTGTGCGGCCCGCAATATCATGACGGTTGGACAACGCTGGTCTAGCTGGAGTTATATGTTCGAATCTTGGAGTTTTGGATATGATTCTAACTAAGGAATTTTGTACTCTCTGGAGTTTCTGCATATTTGAATTTGTGATGCCGAAAAGCAGGGAATTGCAATAATCTAGCCGACTAGATTGGGGTGGGCCAACTGAGGCGGGAGGGCCTCAACACTGAGAACGGTCGTTCATCAGCAAAGGGTCCCGATCCTTTTCGTCTGACGTCTCCTTTTCGTCCTGGCTGCGGACTATTCCAGCTTTTGGATCTGAATTGCACAGCCAACAGAGTTTCTATATAACTTTATACCGTTTAAGAATGGTTATTTTGACTTGTAGAGACAATTTTCTCGAAGTGGACATTTTCTACGGAGAAATGAAGTACCGTACTATAGTACAAACTACAGGATATGACATCGTCCAATTCCTAAGTAAATAAAAGAATCATTACAATCATTTACAATGGAGTAGCCAACGGGGTACTGAGGCTCCCCATTCGGGTTGGAACCGGTCGTGAGATTTGAGCAAAACTGTTGGTAAATGTTGGTGTATAGATAAGGCAGTGTGGTGAAAGAATGCATGAAAGGGGCTGTTAATTAATTCTGTTAACATTTTTGGGCAACTCTGATCCCCTCTTTCCCCTTGTTAACAACTGTTAACTTTTAGTGACACCCCATAATTATGTCAACAACTTTTGACCCCTCCCTAAGATCAGTGACGGGTCCGCCTAAAAAGTTTAGGTAATTATTTTTAGAGCGGTTATGACCTGTCCCCTTTTTTGCTCATAAGGTGTCAAAATGATTACTTTCGCTTGCCAGGCTTTTCTTCGTTGTAATAAATAGTTTTCGATGTAATTTCCTATGTTTTGATTATTTAAAAAAAGTGGAATCGTTGACGTCAATTTCTTTTGACCCCTCCTCTGTCCAGGGCCGGATTAAGGTCCGAGTGGGCCTGGGGCTGAGAAAAAAGGTCGTCGCCTATACTAAAATCTCTGACAAGCAAAAAAAGGTTATCTCCCTTCCAAAACGTGCTGACAAGCAAAGCAAAGAAAAAAAGATGGAAAATCGGTGCGCCTATTTTTCATGGTGGGCCTGGGGCTTGCAGCCCTCTCAGCCCTCACCGTAATATAGCCCTGCCCCTCCTGCCCCTGTCAACAACTGTCAAACTTTTTCAAATTTCCTTCATCCTGTTTTGTTGACGTAATTAATAGACAGCCCCAAAGTTCAAAGTGCCTGCTTTTTTGAACCGAAAATGTCGATGTGCCCGTTTTCCGGAAATCTGGTTACGTCACTTCTCGTTTATGGTTGCTATTGCACGCAGATAGTTTGCACTGTACGATGACTGAATATAAATCATGCAAGCATCGCATTCACGTGTTTGACATGAAAACGCAGTTCTCATTAACTTGACGCTCTATTAACTACAAACTACCTCCCTCCAGTTAGGTCCTTTTCCACTGACCAATTGCGCTGTCACTTACACATAGGCCTACTCATTCAGACGGGACTGTAATATAGTAGGCCAAACAAAAGTGATGTAATATTTGGAACAATTTAGTGAAGTTTATGAGATAAACGGAATTTTGTAGGCAATCTGCACAATTATAAACTAGTTATGACAAATTTTACAAGAAGAAAAATCGGGCAACGTAGGCCTACAGACGAAAACAGACTGCTAGCGGCAGAAATGAGCTGCTCGTGAAAGATCTTGGGAGTAAGCAGACTACCAAGAAAAAGAAATGATGAAGACATCATAAAAAGACTGGGAATGCAAGAGACAATAATAGATAAAATCAGAAGAAGAAGACTTGGATGGTATGGACATGTAAATAGACTGAAAGACAATAGACTCCTATATAAATGTACTATGCACATACAAAAAAGGCAACAAATAAGGTCTTGGAAAGCGTGGATGGATAGCAACAAATAATACTTTGAAAGATACTAGATATCAATATATAATTAATCGATGGAAAGAGACTAGCAACGGGAAAAGATGAATGGAGAAGTTTTGTGTCTAGTCGCTAACGAGCTGGTCGACAGCACCTTACGATGATGATGATGATGACGACGATGATGATGATGATGATGATGATGATGATGATGATGATGACGACGATTACGACGACGACGATGATGATGATGACGACGATGATGACGATGAAGATGATGATGGCGATGACGATGATAATGATGATGATAAAATGTTTTATTCTATAGGCCTATACCTTAATAGACTAATAATTAACTAACTAATTCCATTGATGACATAATATTCTTGTTACCTGCAGGCGATTTTGGAGGAAGTTTTGGTCTGTTTCTTGGAGGAAGCATTTTATCCATCTTTGAATTCTTGGATCTCATTTTCTATAATCTCTTGGTAAAGATGTCCCTTAGGTCCAAAGTCGGAACTTAACTTATTCACGCGCAATTCGGCAGAAACATTTGAGTTGAAAACTCTGAGCAGTTGATAGATATATTATTATATCTGTAACGTAAACATATACATTTTATATTCATTATGATATTCATATTTATTTCATCATTAACGTTTAAAACTAAAATATCATATTATTTACCGGTTTTGTCAGTTATTTTCTTTCTTTTTATTGATCGCAATAGGCCTAATGTTGTGACTATTAAGTAACTCTGATAGCTATCCATACAGGATGTTTCTCATTCTCTTGTATAGGTCCTACTTCTCCTGATGTTTGAACTGCACACTTTTTGCCATAGTTTCCATATATGCACGGGATTTTATTGGTTTTGATTGCCACATACTTTTTAAATATTAGCAATATGTGCTTGTGCATCACAATGAACAAATGACTTTTATAATCACGATTTTTGACATTTGAGCGTTTTAATTTTATAGCCAAATGAAAGCTGTAGTCGAAAATTAGTAATTTTAATATATATTTCTGAAAAGATGAGAAAGTGTTATTTTTACATAATGCTAAATGTATGTTGTTACTTTGACAGTTCAGAATACATACACTGTAGTAGGCTAGATCTGTTTGTGCGTTTATGGTAAGACACAGCTGTCCGTAAACAACTAGATTTGTATAGGAAACGCTTCTCAACACAGCGTTTCGATTCTCCTCCATGTCCGTCGTGGCTCTGGACTCTTCCGAGAGGCACTTTAACTGGCTCTTCTTATCGCTGGCCACCGCTTGGTCTCGGCGCCTTAGACGATTTTTGTACATGTTCTTGGTCACAGGCTTCAACTTTGTACTGTGTCTCTTCAATCTCGGTGACGGTACTCGTCTTCCGCTCCCTTAACTACAGGCGGCAGATATATCCTCTGTTGCGCCTTCCTAGCACGCTTGGTTTCTTCCGTTCTCACTCCTGGGCAGACAGTGGCGTCTATTTTTCTTCAGCGGCTTCCTATTGCGCTTGATTTCCCGTTCTCTTATCGACAGGCAGGCGTCTTTTTTTCTCAGCGGCTTAACCCACGACAATGTCTTCGTCCCTCACCGGACAGCGGCATTGTTTAACCTAGACTCTGGACTCGGTTCTTGTCGGTTAATTCACCGCCAATAGGGTTAGGTTTAGAGTTTGGGTTTGGGTTAGGGTTAGGGTTAGGTTTAAGGTTTGGGTTAGGGCTAGGTTTAGTGTTAGGGTTTGGGTCAGGGTTAAGTTGTCGGTGAGTTTACCGACAAGCCCTTACATTTACCCCCTTGTTGACGGTGAATTAACCGACAAGTACCTGGACTCCGGAAGAAACTGACAAGGCCGCGGGGTAAGTCAGCTAGGGGGCTGCTGTTATATAGTTGATGTAGTATGCCAAAATTTTCGAAGAAGAATTTGAAATTTCCGGGGGGAAGGGCAATTTCTTCCGGAAACGGCCTAGATTAAACCCTAGACAGCGGTCTAGTATCTTCCTTCTTCAGCTATTACAAACTTATTCATGTTCGGTGTAGACAGTCGGGCGTCCGTCTGTCTCAACGACTTCGCCGCGCTCCGGTGTCCACCGTGCATGACCGGACGGCGGTCCACTCTTTTGCTCAACGACCTACCTATCTACAAGCCGAGTCCTCGCGCCTTAACAACAGGCGTTCTTTTGTCTCCTTTCATGGCTCAGAGTTGACCTCCTCGACACATATGTGACCGTAGGTAGGCGTTTTTTTATCACAGCCAAGATTCACTGACAATGCGCTGAGACTTTGTCACGAACAAAGACACAAACGCAGCTTTCTTTTATTGTTGGTTTATTATTCATTAACCAAACAATGACACCAATAGCAAAAGTGGCAACAATGGCAACCAATGGGAATTCGGCCGAAGACGTAGGGGCCCTAAGCTAACGACGTCCCCCTCGATCGCCGAGATCATAGCGTCTCAGAGAAGACTTATTGATAACCTTATTATACGTCGTATGCATGAGGCGATGCGTATTCTGCACTTTTATTAGGCTTCAAGAAAATCCGCTTACAATCGCTGAGCTTTATAGCCACCGCCGCTTCACGTTAATAGCCAAGCTACCCCGAAAACAACATGTCATTTCCATGACAGAAAAATTTCGAGAATTTCAAATTTTACGACGGGCATTCAGGCGAATTCTTCAACAGATGTCTATAGGCCACCTCTTTAAGCGTGATTCTAAAACAAAATCTTCCGCGGGTATACTGTAGGTGGACGTCTCGAAATGTTAGCCTTCGGTCGCATGTTTGCGTCAAAGGAAATAAACAGGCCTCGGGATCTAGGCAGCGTCGTCACGACCAGCGGCCGCAGTCGATCGTCCGTCTCCCCGTCTGTCGTTCTGCCCGTCTCGACCGCCCCCTCTTTCTGTCCGTCGCTTCAACCTGTCGCTCAGCTGCTGCCCGTTTCGCCCGCGCTTCCGTCTATCGCTGTCACCGCCGCCGTCGCCGCCGTCCCGTCCGCCGTCGCAAGCGTCGCAAGCGGCCGCTGCATCGCCACCGACATCGATCGCTGCTGGTTTCAAGTCAATCTGCCGATTGGTTTTTCTCGGTAGAATTTTGCTACTTGAGCCGACCGATCGCTCCGTTTTATCGTTACTGGTTTAAAGTCAACTATCGGTCTTTCTCAGTAGTTAATAATGTCATCCGAATGCCTACTATTGTTGCTAAGACGGCCATTCGCCGAAACAACACAGCATAAAATAAATACAAGGAACGCTATGCATGGACGCTAAACGACACACGATTATAATCGATGCGAATAGACGCTGTAATATCGGTGAGAGAGAGCAAAAAAGTGATACTATTTTCAGCTGTTGGTGTTAACACTGGATTCAGCTTCAAGTTCAGAAAAGCAAATCTAAGATGGGTGCACTAACTGACATTACTTCAGGTCTGCAATGTAGAAGAATGCGTTGTTGACCCGACACTCTCTCAAGCATTGATCATTAGGCTATTGTAAATCTAAAAATTTGTTTCACGAAATCCAAACTGAACAATAACCGTGCAGCTGTTCTTACAGAGATGGAGATTCAGAGTTGTATTAGTTAAGCGCTCTGGTTTACAATATTAAGAAACATTTGTTCACAAGTTGATTCATAAGAACGGAGTCGTGCAGTTCAGAAAGTTCTATGGGTGCTTTTTGTAAATGAGCTTAATGTGTCGAAATGACGCATGGCTTGCAATTAGGCGATGAATCGATGCGCATAGCGTATCCCAGCTCATGAAACTTGGATTCGTTGTTTCTTGTGGAGCATTTGAACATATAAAAGTTGATCGTGCTCCCGACTGTCATTCAGTCGAGACCCGGATCTCGGATGTAGAATATCCCCTTTTCTGTTACATCTAAGTAAGCATCGGACCGACGATGGTGACGTAAGATCGAACCTTTTTCGCACCAAGCAGACGTTGCAGCCAGTGGCGTAGCGTGACTTTGGAGGGCCCAGGGGGGAATCCTTGATATGGGGCCCCAGAGTTTGGTGCTGACAAGCAAAAAAAAAAAGGTCGTCACCACATCGTTTCTAGGGTTAAGGTTAACCCTAACCTTAACCCTAACCTTAACCCTAACCCAAACCCCATCTTATGGGCCCCCCTCGCCCGGGGCCCGGGGCCCGGGGCTGTCAACAAAGTGCCCCCGCCCCCTCGATATGCCACTGGTTGCAGCACCTCTTCTATATAAAGCATTCCCCTTTTCTTAGATAAGTTTACAGCATGACTTACTTCCGTTTAAAAAGTACCATCGATTCTCTTGTCACGTGTCGTGCATTTATGTTTTCTAGTTATAAAAGGCACAAACGTTATGACGATGTCAAATTATGGACTGGGCTTTAGCTCACTATATCGGCCACATTGTTACGCTAATACTTTCACTCGTTAACTTAGCAAGTCCTTTAAAGCGTGGGGGAACCTGTCCCATTATTGACAGAAAATTGTGGCGTTTGCTTATCTGACTCACACAAGATGTCGAGAATTTGGAGCAGAGTAGGAGAATTATGCTCAGTGCTTTTATAAAAAAGAACAAACATCGCTCGTGCCATAAAACCCTTTTCGCAAATGACGACCACCGTTGACTGTTGGAGTGACGCGATGTCGTGGGATAAAGGTCAGCAAGCCAAGCCTCTTACTAACTAACCATATGCACAATTTTATGGCACCATTATAAGGAACCACTTGGGGTCAGTCGATTGCTTCTTAGCATTTAAATAATACTCGACCAGAATAAAATCCCTCAAATGAATCAGCATTTTCCATGTGACTCAGGCTTTTGCCTTAAGTTCACGCAACCTTAAGCGTAGGTTACTTTCAGTTGGATTACTCATTTAGATTCAAGATGTTTGCACACTTCTCATAGAAATTCGTCCTCAAAATTATTTTATTAAGTGCACGTTGCTCATGACATCTATATCTTCAAATGCACATACAGTACAGGTATATCAAAAGATGGAAACACATGAAGACACACGGATAAGTTGGATAACAAACAAAGCTACCGAACTGATAACTGCTAAGAAATAGTTCGGGTAATATTTGTCGAACAACTTAATACATGAAGCACATTGGAAAAGCAGAGTACCTTTAGACAAGTCAGTACGAGAAGCAGTGGCGTCATTTCACACTTTTCTTGAGGGGCGATAAAATTTTTTGCAAATTTTTGTCAAATTTTGGCAAATTTTGGACAAATTTTGCCAAATTTTAGGCATTTTGCAATTTTTGCAATTTTTGAGCAATTTTGGCAAATTTTAGGGCCATTGTTGGAAAATTTGCAATTTTTTTATATTTTTGGGCAATTTTTGTAATTTTTTGCACATTAATACATTATAAATTAATATTTTCATTTTCTTGGGGGGGGGGGCACGGCCCCCAGGCCCCCAAATGACGCCTCTGGCGAGAAGCAAGCATTCAAATACAAATAATACTAAGAGCATGTAGCACATCGCTCCATTTTCGTGGAGGCCAAACACAGCGTCACACGGTAGCTAATAATGGCAACATAGCAATCAACTAAGTACCCTACAAAAGGCTCGTATTAGATCGGAATCGTTTGTATAGATTCAGTATTGAAATACGGGAAAACATGAGTGGTCCTCTTCCTTGCCGTCTTATATGGCAACTAACACAGTCAACGATTATATGACCACAAAAGATCAAATATATAAAACGAATATTTCTAGATTTATATGTACGAATCTACCGCGAATCAAAATTTTTAAAGACATTAGTAATTTCCTGACGTAGGCCCTATAGTAAAGTGAGTCACGGAGATTTTTCAAGCATGAAGTTTTACCATTCAATAGTGGGACCACAAAGAGAACGCCTCAGATCAGTGGCGCAGCCAGGATTTCCCGAAGGAGGGGGTTGTTTTTTTGGTTATGACCAACTTCGAAAAACTCTTGACAAGCAAAAAGGTCATCCTCGTCTTTCCTCTTTACTTTCCCCCTTCTAATTGCTGCGCTGACAAGCAAAAAGGTCGCCGCCTCACTTATTTACATTCTATAGCATTTACAGATTATTTTCGGTCCGCTAAGGAGGATTTGACCCACAAGACCGCGTCCAAAAATAAAAAATGTATGGGAACACATTAAAAAATTTGTTCGCCCTCCAAGGCGTTTTGTCTTGGAATAAAATGAATCAGATTCAGTTAAGAAGCAGTTTAAGCCACTATTTATCTTATCCAACTTTTACAGGATAAGAATGCAATGCACTGTTTCAACTTATATTAACAATATCTGCACATTTATTAAACAAATACATTCTGTTATAGACTATTGGTGACAAAATGACATGACACGATACCCGTTCATAAGGCAAGTTTGCTCACCACTTCGTTGCAAAATGTAAAAATTAATGTGCACGATTTTAATATGCACGTAATAATTCATAAAGAGCATCATCCGTAACCGAAATTGATATGCAAACAGACTCCTGTCACGATTGAAGATCTCCTGTGAACATAAAATGAAAGAGGGGCTTGTCATTTTTGACTATGCCAACACAGCGAGTCATGACTGGTTAATTATGAGTCATGCATTACGCGACATGATCTTTATAAAAGAGACATCGGTTGGCACATTCGATCGCAGATAGGCTGAGAGAGTGTTCGGCGATTAAGCATTGAAAAGAAAAGAAGAAGCTATGAATACGATGCTGTTAGAGTTTGCTTGTGTGCTGCTTGGTTTGACTGCTACCTTGGCTGCTCCAATTGATCAAAATCAACCATATCAGGGTCGAGGAAGAAGACTGAAAACGAAGGAAGACGTGAAAGTAAGCGACTGACTGCGTTTCATTACTGTATCATTGCAATTAAGCCTGTACAATACAATGAACGAGAATCTAGTATGTCAAAGATTGTCCATATTACATAGTTTACAGTCAACGTTTGTTATAATGGACTCACCCGAATAATGCACATTTTTGACAGAACTCCAATATGTTACTAATTATTTGGTTCGACCTCATTTGTAAAGTTGACACTTAGCAGTTGTTAATGTTCCCTTATGGTAACCGTATTATCAATTGACATTGAAACTGTGGTATATTAGACAATTATATTACCAATCCTGATGTACGGACCCTAATGATAAAGGTGAAAAAAGAATGAAAGAACGATACCTACATTTTAAATGCCAGGAAATACAAGAAGAGGTAAGATCAGGATCGAAGTGATCAAAGAAAGAACGAATCTGATGGACATAGCAATATGTAAACTCCGAAGAAGACTACATTTCAGTGGTTTGGACACGTGACAATATTGGGAGAAAAAGATTGACGTTAAGAGTTCAACGCTGCAATATTACAGTAGCCTATATTCTCTATAGGAAATAGAAGTAGAGGAAGACACGCTAAGAGATATAGATAACATGAAGGAAGATGTAGGAAAACGTAATCCGAACTTAAAAGGAGCGACATCCTGGAATCTTAGGTGATGCTTCCATCACACAGAAGAATAAAAATGTTTCCTTATAATAATTACAAGCAATTTTTTATATTATTGTCTCAAACAAGTTTATTCTAGTTCGCATATATTATATCTCTTTTTTCAGAGTTATCTGAATCAATTTGGACATTGGCGATCTAGGACACGGGGCCATAGTAATGGAAATGATGAAGATATGAGAAACTCATTAAGAGCTTATCAAAAGTTCTTTGGACTTAAAGTCACTGGTGCGCAATTCTTCTACCACTTATTTCTGCTATAAATTCATTCATATTACTTTAAAGATAATTGTGTTGGAAATGAATATGCACATGCCTTTTTTACGACATCCTAAGATTAATGGCGTGAGTTAGTTTAAACCAAATTTAAGGCAAAGTTGAATATCACATTACGCATAAGAAAATGTAATCGCGATCTTTGACGTTTTCCCTGCCAGGCGAGGCAGACAATGAGACATTGGAGCTGATGGCAACTCCACGCTGCGGTCATTCGGACAATAACAATGCCGACGGTCGACGAAAGAGATACGTTCTTTGGGGTTGGTGAATGAAATTTTTAATTCTACTAAAGGATTACAGTTTCAAGTCTGCTGACAAAAATTACTGTACTTAAGCACTAAAAATACGAGATATTACTTTTTAAGCAAGCAGCTCGTTTTCCCCTTCTAAACTCGCTTTCAATTCGGCGACGTCTGAGTGAAGGAAGGTCCTTGCTTCATTCATGAGTCATTCCGTCAACTCGTTCCATCCCTGTACATGTCTAATTTTTTACAATTCGGGACTCTCTCTCTCTCTCTCTCTCTCTCTCTCTGCATGCACCTCATTTAGACAAGGCCTTGGATCAGTTGGTCTAACCATGTGGAATGTTCCTGAGCCTAACAAGGTAAGAGAGCTTTTTCTAATTCTGGGCCAAAAATCTGGAAACCTCTCCATCTGGCTGTCAGATCTTCAAATTCATTGAATATTTTTAGATCGAGGCTTAAAACGCATCTCTTTCAATTAACTTTTCCTCCATAGTCGGCCTTGCTCTTTCCCTCTGACTGATCTCTGGAATGACCTGGTCTTCTGCGGATGGATTTTGAAGTACCATCGATTGATACCATTGGCCTTGGGTATTAGAACTGGTACTATAGAAGTGCATTATAATAAAAAATTATTATTATTATTATTATTATTATTATTATTATTAAGTGCGTATGCAACCACCAACTAATGACAACTTTAAACCGATCACAGCTGGCGTGTCACCAAATTAGGCGCTACCTAAATGATTGTTTACATTGAACTGCAATAGGTTAGGTTTGATTGATGTACGCTTGTGTTCTTCAAAGCCTATATGCTTCAATGGGAAATAAATTTGGAAAAGAAACGTACAAGACGTTTCCTCTTGCACCTTCCTCTTTTAATCTCCTTCGTTCTTGATTATCAAAATTCTGTATGATATTTATGTAATTTGAGTAGAAGCTTTCTTGAAAATCAGATCTTATGTTTTTTACATCCTATTCTCGTTATCCAAATTTATAGTACTTTTTTAATCATCTATAAAATAAGATTTGAAATGTATTTAAGATAAGAAATGGTCAACAAAGGCGTTAACTTATTACTTCCAAAACTACACTACTGACCTTCCAGTGGACGTGACAAGAAGCGAACTTCAGTATTCGTTCAAGGTCAGCGTCTGTATACAATTTTAAGAAATAGATGCAAATCGGTTAAGAAGAATAGTTCGAGGGTTGTAGTGAGCATACTTGCCTCTTTACAGGCCGTGATTTTTAATGAAATTATGAGCAACATCAGCAACATACTGTACATATAAAAAGATTAGGGCGACGCAGATACTGTAGAATGAAGTCCGGTCCAATATTATATGGCAGTCCAGACACTCGACGGCTAACGACGAAAAACGTCCAAATCTATCCGGAGAAAGTGCAGAGCCTCACCCCACCCCTAAAACGACGAGAAGTCGTGACTCCGTACATGGACTACTAGATTACCTGGACGGCCAACTGAAAAAGGTGCCTTTCAGGGGCTGGATAAATCATCCTGTGCATTTGCATGTAATTTTGGACATTTTCAACTTAATTGCTCGGATTCTGAAAAGCTAAAATGAGGTTAACTTAATGTTTTGCATTTTTATCCCTTTTCAAACCATCCGACAAAATTTAATAACAATTGGGATAAGGGTCAAATCTGGCCTGAAACAGAACCTCCCTCCCAAAATTTTGTTTTCTGTTCCAAGCTGTGTTGCACAATTTTTGTATGGCAACCTAACTTTTAACAAACGTTGTAGAATGTAATGCAAAACAAATCAAACATTTTGAAAATTGAACAATATTTGGTCGAGATATAGCAAATTATAAAAGAAATACAAGCATCGTTCTAAACTGATCGAAACGACAATTTATCGGAAGGAGAGTGCTCAGTGATTTATCTCGACCAAATATTGTTCAATTTTCAAAATGTTTGATTTATTTTGTTCCAATGACATTCCCCTACAACTTTGCTGTTCAGGTCAGCAACAAAACTTTTTTGGCAACTGCTTGGAACAGAAAAACAAAATTTTTTGGGGCTGTTTCAGGCCAGATTGTGACCCTTATCCCAATTGTTATTAAATTTTGCACGGATGGTTTGAAAGAGGGATAAAAATGCAAAACATTGTATACCTCACTCATTTTAGCTTTCAAGAATCTGATAAACGTCCAAATCTAACCGGAGAAAGTGCAGAGCCTCACCCCACCCCAAAAACGACGAGAAGTCCTGACTCCGTACATTTAACGCTAAAACCAAGCGCAAGATACCGGCAAATTGCCATGAACGACGATTTCCGAGGCACGCGCAGTCACATCCATGGCAGCCGGAAGACGCCAAACCGAAAACCATTTCCAGCCTCTGTTGACCGGTATAACGGGTGCGTCCATCTAGATGTGATGAGAACAATCGAAAGCTGTATTACCGATAAGATAAGGCATTTCCAGCCTCTGTATTAGAACCTAGTGGTCCACAAAATCAAATACTAGATTGACACAGTTTGGCGATTTACCGGTCTCAAAACTCACGCAGAATGCCTTTAGTAATAGTAACTTGCAGTACCGCGACTCGTTTCCAATTATGCGATAAATAGTCTGGCTGCAGCTCTGAGAGCAAGCTCGAGGTCGTAAATTAATCAATGAATTGCAATAACTCGAGGTCGTAAATTAATCAAAGTTTGAATTGTCTGAATAATTTTGAATCAGCTGGATCTAGCTATTTTTTTAATTCACCGAAAACAATGTAGTATATCTGTTCTGTTCGACAAGTTTTAATTCTCTCCATGTCTGTTTTCTTCTGTTTTCCGCATCATTTTTGCATCCCGCCATGATCTATGTTATCTATGTTCTTAATTCACTGATCGTCCTCCGGAAACAATTAGTTCTTTTTTGTAGACAAGAGCCTTGTTTTCTCATGACGTATCCATAATAACATACTTTGCCTTTTTAATGTTGTTCATATATGTATATATATGTATATGTATATACTGTATATATATAAATATAAATATATTATATAAATATATATATATATTATCTCTCTATCGGCCAATCAGTGTCGCATCAAGATGGCGACAAATGAATGAAAGCAGAGGATAGGAGTAGATTTGGTAAATACAGCTCTTTGAAATAGCAATAAACAGAATCCCAGAAAATCGGATTCTTCAGTCAAAAGTGGCTTTCTTGTCTTCTCAAATTCAACTTTTATTGTGAGATTGTGTCATTGTATTGTTATTGTGAGGGGGCGGAAGATGGCAAGTTTGTGCTGGAGAGACGATGATTGGGTTAAGACCAGCCTGCAATCAAATGCAATTGCATCTTCATTAATTTTGTAGAGATGACAGTCGAGATGATTGTTAAGACCAGCGTGCAATCAAATGCAAATGCATCTTCTTAATTTTTAGAGATGACAGTCGATTTTACATCTTACCATCTCACCAATTAAGTTATGGAAGATGTTTTTATTAATACCCAAATGTCTTAACATTTAAGGAAAATCCGATGTGAGATCGAACGGTAGGCCTAATACTGATGAACTCGTGCTAGCATAAAGTTAATACACACATTTGTTTGCTCGTAATTTTCGATGAAAAAAATATTTGTTGCTAAAGTATTGGAGCGATGTAACTCCACTCACATTCACCGAATCAAAATCAACTTCCTCGGCAAAGATTAACCTGCTATTTACGCGCCTCGACCACGGAGATGGGGTTCCGTTTGATGGACCAGGGAAAGTTCTGGCCCACGCCTTCTACCCGACCAACGGAATGACTCACTTTGATGCAGACGAAACGTGGACAACTAGCTCTTACGGTGAGCATCGTTCCCTTGTTCTAATACAGATGGCAATTACTTCAATGAAAGTTCTTCAAACTACATTTCATTCGAATGCCAGTTAGCAATAACCCACTTTTATACTAAATATCTTAACTAAACAATTAGGCATTAATATGGACACAACATTATTAAATGTATCAAACTTGAATGACTTACAATAGATTGATAAACGTAAAATATAAATTAAAAGCTATACGCAGTGTATATAAATAATTAATATGGCTTTGCATATAGCCAATTATATTTATTAAATAAATTAAATACCCGATTTAGATCAATAGATCAACTGATACGCAATTAAATCAGTTCTCCAAATTTTATAGACATATTATTTCCCGAATTTAGATATATCACCACAATATCTAGTATTATTTTGATTCTATTGCAAACTACTTAATCGATATTATGTAAAAAAGAACATATCGTTTCAAGTGGGAATAATAAAATATTAAATGAATTGGAAATCAGAAACCGAGACGAGGTTTCATCTGCCTATGGGCTTCTCTCAGGTTGGACAAGTTGCGTCGGAGAAGCCAGTTATCTCATTTGTACGACGTTTTCATTTTATACAATCATTGCCTACTATCTATTCTATTGTATGTTACATTATAATGCATTAATAGCGGTTATATCGTGTGAACGATAAAAGGGGTTCGTGCATCAATTGAGGTTATGCTCACACGATTTATTATAATACAATATATGGTGATTAATTGAAATATCCAAGTTTGTTCAAAATGGCCTTAAGAATCAAAAAAAACGATAAATGGTAGCAAAAAACGGCGAATGACAGACGCGCGGAACTATACGATCCAGTAGTCGGACAAATAATTATGCACTTCTATAGCACCATTTCTAATACCTAATACAATATAATGATTATCGTCCCTGAAAGACTATATCAGTCACGCGGGGAAATCCAGCCCTGTGAACTCGTTGCCGAGCGATGTTATAATCAAAACGACCTTAAACATCTCTTAATCACTTCTTTGTAAAATTTGAAAAACATTATAAATTGTCGCAAATAAAACGTTTGAAAAAACATTTTGGAAAATTTTCATTTTGTCAGCAGTCTTAGTCACGTGATGGCGGACGATTCTGTTCTTCTTAATCATGCGTCAAATTATTTCTGCAGGTGCAAATTTACGCCAAGTAGGAACTCATGAATTGGGTCACGTGCTTGGGTTAAAGCACTCAACGAACAATTCTGCCGTCATGTATCCATATTTCACCTACAAAGAGAATTTTGCTCTTGATCCAGATGACATTCAAGGAATTCAGGCTCTCTATGGTAAGAAACGAATGATGCCTTTCACTAAAATCTCAGTATTTTACTGTCTTTGATTCTTGATGTCATGAATTTAGAAAATGTGCTTTCTAAATGAGGCCAATATCATGAGTTAGCCTGTCATTAAATGGAACCTAGACGAAGGCAGGCTGTTTATCAGCAAATGTCATAGTTTTTCTAGAATCGTCTGCTAATTGACACATTTTGCTTTAATACGACACAAGGAAGAAATATAAGTGTATGGGCATAGTGTAATATAGCCTACTCACTACTATCATAATTTTCTTTATCATTGTCAACATTATAAGGACTATGGGAATCAAACAGCAATATCAAATTGACATCACATTCATCATCATCATCATCATCCCTGCTCCTTCTCACCATCCTCATTCTCACCATTATCATTATCATCGTCATTATCACTATCATCATGAAATCGTCATCGATAGCATGAGCATCACCAAATAACAGTAACATTATCTGTGTAAGGTTGTGACATTGTGATTTTATGAACATAATCGCAGGTGAGCCACGAGCACCATCTACTTCTACTTTCTCTACATCAAGATCATCTACTTCTAAGCCTACTTCCTCTACATCAAGATCATCTACTTCTAAACCTTCTACACCAAGACAGCCGCCACGAAGAAGATGGTGCATTTTTCCCATTTTTCGAATTTTATGGTGCTAGACTCGCGACTGAGAAAATAAATTAACGTGTGCGAATTTTTTAAACAATTTCATAATACATTTTTGTATCGCACCGAAAATCTTAGTAATATAGACCTAGCAAAGAACATTCATGTCATAGTCTAAAATCACTACAATCTAATGATTTCATTAGGCCTAAAACGATCTTTAAATTAGGCCTACTCAATTCAAAGGTTCTCCGAAGAATTCAATTTGGAAATGTAATTTTTCAATATTCGAACATTACATGTACACAGTGTGAATTACATTATAATAATTATTAGTGTATTTTCCAATATATATATATATATATATAATATATTATATTATATATATACATTAATGCATGTATGTACTTTAGATGAATATATTGCTGGAACAATTTTTGATGCCTTCGGTCTCAATGCAATAAATTTGGTTTTCAGGTATTTTGAACGAATGTCAGTGTTGCTTCTTTAAATTTTGCTTGACTATTTTTGACTGCAATGCGTCATTTGAGACTCATACTTCCAGGTCTTCAGTGATTGCGCAAAAAAAACCCATCTTCATTTGACTTAAAACAGAATAGGATTCTGGGTTTATACTAATAATAATGTGATTTTAAGTGGTTTATGAGGCCAAGTAAGCCTGTGTGAAAACCACTGCACCACCTGCACTCAATAACCTAGTTTATCTAGATAGCATTTGAATCCGTTTACTGTTTCAACTGTCACTCCCACCTCGTCCAAACTGTTCCATTTGTCCACAACCCTTGCACTAAAAAATTTTCTTTCTTGGACCAACCCTCTGCTTAAACAATTTGCATTTGTGGCCCCTTGTGATGCTATAGTGTGCCAATGTAAAGAATCGATCATATGACACATCTACTTTCCCATTCATTATTTTGTATGTTTCTATCAAATCCCCTCTCTCTCTTCTCCTTTCTAATGTTGACAGTCCACAATATTGAAGTTTTTATTTCGTAGCTAAAATTATGGCACCCATTGACAATCTACGTTGCTCGTCTTTGCACTTTTTCTAGAAGCTCAATATCTTTTTCAAGAATGGATTCCATGCCTGAACACAGTATTCACAGTATTCTAGTTGAGGCCTTACCAATGACTTATAAAATTTTATTATTAGGCTATGTCTTTTGTCTCGACACACTGTTGTTCTTTTCATCATTCCCAACATTTGGTTACCCTTTTTGCTGCCTCCATGCATTGGTGTCTCATGCATCATGTCTCCCATCTGAAATAGGTGGGGCCATTTTCGCATCTCCACCTGTATCTCCTTGGTTCGGCGGTGGGCCGATGAAAATTTTAGCGCTAAACCCGACAAAACGGAACTGCTTTGGTTTAGTCTTTAGTCGGTCTGGGCTGAAAAATAGTCCCCAAAACCGAGTTGCGGCTTCTTGGAGTACTGATTGATGAGACTTTCGGGCATATCGCCAATGTCTCCAAGCTGGGATTCTTCCATCTGAGAAGGCTAAAAACCATCCGCCGATATCTCCCTATACCTGATACCATCAGTTTGGTCCGTGCACTGGTCCTGTCGCGCATTGACTATTGCAATAGTGTTTTATTGGGTCTGCCTACGACGAGACTGAACTCCTCCAATCTGTGATTAACACAGCCGTGCGGCTAATATTCGGTCTGAAATGGAATGCCCATGTTTCACAGCCACTGAAAGATCAACTCCATTGGCTGAAGATTCCGGAGCGCATTGTGTTGAAACGGTGCTGGCTCACGTTTCGGGCACTTTATTCCGCACTGTCCTACCTATCTTCGTGACTTGATTCAACCTGCTCCGTCAGTACAATACCGTTCCCAGCTTCGGTCGAGGAATCGCAATCCGCTGCTTGTCCCCCCTCCGGCCAGGACTCCTGCCCTCGGGGACAGATCCTTTCGGAGAGGCAACCCAATCCTGTGGAACACCCTGCCAAGGGTGGTCACCATGGAGACTTCGCCAGGAGCGTTTTTGAAGAACATGAAGACACACCTGTTTAAAGTTTCTTTTGGTTGTTAGACGCCTTTGACTTTAGCCTTAGCTATGCGTACGGCGTCGAATAAATCGTCCTGAATAATAATAATAATAATTGGTGAAATGGATTCATACTTCTATGGATGATTACCCCAAGTCTCTTTCTTTTTCTGTTGTGATTAGAACCTTCCCCCTAAAGAATATTCATTACCATTATTACATTTCCCAACATGCATTACAGAACATTTATCAATATTGAAAAGCATCTGCCAGTCCACAGACCACAGAAACAATTTCCTTAGATCATCCGGTAAAATTTTAGCATCATCCTCCGAGTCTATATTTCTACATATCTTTGTGTCATCGGCAAACTTTGAAATTTTGGATAGTAATCCTTCATCGATGTCATTTATATATATATATATATATATATATATATATATATATATTAGAAAAGCAATGGCCCCAGCACTGAACCCTGAGGCACTCCACTAATAACTCTTGCCCATTCTGAATGGCCGCCCCCAATGCCAACCTTCTGTCTTCTTCCCTTCAACCAATTTTGAATCCATCTGAGAATATTCCCCCTTATTTCACAGGCCTTCAGTTTGGCACCCAGCCTTATGTGTGGCACTTTATCAAAAGCTTTGGCAAAATCTAAATATATTATGTCTACAGCCTTGCCCTCATCTAGTTTATCAAAAACCTCCTCCAGAAAGTCCAACAGGTTGGTCAGGCATGAACGCCTCTTTGTAAATCCGTGCTGACTATCTTTAACAATTTTATGCCTAGTCAAATGTTCCAAAATGCTCTCTTTCAGTATTTTTTCCATAACTTTACCGATAACAGAAGTTAGGCTCACTGGTCTCTAATTGCTTGGTTCACTTCGTTTTCCCTTCTTGAACAGTGGGTTGACTAATGCATCTCTCCATTCTTGTTGTTCTACTCCAGTTCTGAGTGATTCATTGACTATATAAGCAATTGCATGTCCTATTTCATTTCGAAACTCGTAAAGAAACTTCGGATGTAAGCCATCTAATTATTTCTTTAAATTGGTCAAAACCTTGATAACACATTCTTTTGTACATACTATATCTGTTAGCATTTCTTCTTCGTTTCCATTGAACACAATTTTGGCTTCTGACATAGTATTTGTATTTTTCTCTGTAAATACTGAACAAAAATAGTTATTTAGAACCTGTGCAGTTTCTACATCGTCTGTTATTGCACATCCTGCGCTGTCCAAGAGGGGACCGACTGTATCCTTTCGTCTCAACTTTCTATTAAAATATTTGTAGAAACTTTTACTGTTCCGTTTTATTTTTTTGCCAAACTGCCTTCAAAATTTGCAATAGCCATCTTGTTAGTAACTGCTGACGCTTTTATTTTCTGAGTATACTGTTCTTCCAAGATCTTGAGTCTGTGTTAGTTCTTCTCATTTCCTTTACTTGTCAATCTAAGTTTACTTAGTTTCCTCTACGCTTTGTTTTTCGCCCTTCTTTTCGTTGCACTTCTCTTGTTATCCAAGGAAGTTTGTTATTAATTTTCTTCTGTTTGGGTATGGTCAATTCAATTCTATGACTTTGGACATACATTTGGTAAATATGCTCCAGCCTTCCTCTGTGTCTTTTCCTGTTATCTCCCTCTCCAAATCCAATTCTATAATCATGATCATCTTATTTGCCAGGTCATATTCTCCCTTTAAAAAGTTACGTTTTTCGAGAAACTGCTTTTGTTGACCTATCCCAAAGTTAATAGTAAACTGACCATTTGGTGATCACTTGTTGCAAAATTCTGCCCAACCTTCACATTGGAAGCTATATTCTCTTCTGTTGTTAGAACCAGGTCTAATATGTTGTTGCCTCTTGTTTTCCTTGTCACGTGCTGAAATAGAAAGTTATCATTGACACAGTCTAGAAATTTCCTATCACATGGTCTTTCTGTATCCAGCATTTCCCAGTCTACATGATAATTAAAGTCACCCATTATAACAAGGGCGGGAAGTTAGTAGAGGGCGGGAAGTTAGTAGAGTGGTAACAGCGTTGGACAATGGAGCAGAAGGTCGCGGGTTCAACTCCCGCGGGAGCCCTAAGGTCGACTCAGCCTTCTTTCGCCAGATGGCGATGGCAAATGAGTAGCGGATTAATCCGCGAAGTAAACAGGCGCGTTGCATGAGAACACTGGCCCCGTATCATGTAACCTTGCACCAGTCGCCTGGCTGAGGGCCTTGGTAACGGAGATCAGCGCCGCCCTATGAGCCTGGAGGCTAGCCTTGAGTGCTCGGGAAGGACTTTACTTTAATTTTTACTATTATAACAACATTTTCTCTTGATACCCTGTATAATAAAGCAAACATTCCACTATCTGCTTCTTCCATGGCACTTGGTGTTCTGAAACAAACCCTACCAAACTTTTCTCTCGGTGGCTTCTGATTTCACACCATGTGTGCTCATTGAAGTAATCATTTTCTATGTCTGTTCGCTCAATGACTTGCAAGCCTTCTTTAATGTCAAGTAGAACCCCTCCTGCTCCATGACCTTTGCTGCTCTGGTTTTCCCTATCTTTTCTAAACATAGCATATCCCTGTAAATTTAGTTCGGTATCAACAATGTCACACTTGGCCTACGATTCTGTGATTCTGATAATTTCTGGACTCATAACTTTTACTTGCATCTCCAACTCGGCCATTTTAAAAACCCCAATCATACTCCTGGCATATAAATAAAAATACTTCAGTGTTTTTCCATACCCTGACATATTACCTACATTACCGTTATTAATAATTTCATCTGTTTTATAATTGTGACAGCTAGAGAAACCATATTCTATGTCACCCCTAGATTTATGCCTGATTGCGTCTGTATTAACTCTATATTTATTTTCACCTTTACTCCTGAGACAGATGGCTTTTTCCTTAACTGTCGACCTACTTAGTTTAAAGCCTTACAGTTACAGCAGCATTTAATACACGCAAATATTATCCTAGCTATTTTATCTGCACCATACCTGCTAACATGTTAAGATGCAGCCCATCCCTTCCCAAATACTTATCCCAAATGTCGAAGTCAGCATTCAGAAACTCAGCCCCTTCAGTCAGGCACAGTTTCCACAGTTCGTCGTTGACGCTGGTCCTCTTCTTCTCCATTTCCCGTGACAGTCTGCGTGGCAAGATTCCCATCACCACGACTCGTCTTCGTCTCTTCTTTAATTCCTCCAAAATAAATTTATACTTCTTTATGATATCTTCCTTCTCATCAGAAAAAAGATTATTGGTTCCCACTTCAATCACATAAGTGTCACAATATGTCCATGCCGTGCTGTCGTGCAGAGTACATTGAGAACTAGGTTCCTTCCTAATCAAATCATTTTATTGATTCAGACTGATTGCACGACTGTCAGCGCATTAGATGTCTAAGTGAGTGGGCCTACATAACAAAACACTGAATAAAAGGAAGACACCCAGATTGCAAACGGAAAGATTAATGCAAGCAAACTATTCCTCTCTCTCTCTCTCTCTTCGTCTCCGACTTTGTGTGACATTATGGACTTTGATGTGCCACATTTGCTGTCCTCGACGACATTTTCTCAGCTCCTCGATGTTCATGTTCATTGCTTCCATAATGTTATCCATCAATCTCGTCTTCTGTGTTCCTTTTTTTCTTTTACCCTCAGCAATTCTCATTTCCTTTTTGATCACTTCCAATTTGCCTGCATTTACTGTACAGCTCGTACACTTCATGTTCCCATGATGCAATGAGTTTGACAACATCTTCCGTTTCCCGTCGTGCGCATCTGTTCTATGCTCTTCTTCCCCAGTAACCTTTGAGACAATTTCTGACCTGAGAAGCTCGTCTTCATTGTACGATGGTGTTTGTCAAAATCCATAATGTTTTTTGGCAATAGTAATCAGAGTGGGTTCTTGTTTCCTTCTCTATCACAGTTTCACGGCCAAACGATGCGATGCATCCATGCCCGTGAATGTCTTTTCCTGAGCCTTGCCTGCGTCAGCAAGCGGTTAGGAAAACACTCGTCGTTCAACCCAGTGCCTAGAGTAGCCTACATCGCATATGCAATGTACCTTTACTCTGTGCAAAGTATGGAATCGTAACCTTGAATGTGATCAGTAATGCTCAAAATAATTGGTAGCAGAAGTACAGCACATAGACATTCCATTGCTTTAAGATTGTCTTCATCTAGTACTCCGTCAAGCAACCCTGACCAAGCGTCAAATCAGAGAAATTGCGCATATCGTAAAGATTGAACGACCGATTAATCGCCTTTCACAATCGAGCCGATTATTAGGACAATCGGAACAATCGGTAATCGGTGCCAATCCGGCACCGATACATTAATCTATAACATTCGTATTCGGGCCGATTATTAGAACAATCGGAACAATGATTCAACAATCGGTTAGGGTGCCGATTATTTTTTCTGGCCGTAGGTCCGAGTGAGTGGTGACTGGTGACTGGTGAGTGTCGCCCTCTTCAGACTCTTTGGTCGCTTCCTTTGGGGTGGTGCTAACGCCATCTGGGGTCGGTGGCGGCTGTGACTCCAGAACTGTCGATGGAGGGAGGGACGAGGAGGGCCGGTTTATCTTGAATCCTTCATTCCATAGTCGGTCGTGGGCAGTTAATGTCACACCAGATTGCCAAATAACATCTGTTAACCATCGGTCGGAGACTCAGAGACGATTAGTGTCCGATCTGACTTCGTCGGCATCTCTTCACCCTCGGTCGGAGACGATTAGGTCCGATGATCATATCTGACTTATTCATTACTCAGATGCATTAGATGATTAAAATATTAGTGTAGCTTAGCTTGGTACAAACTACTAGTCTCAACAGCTAACTGCCCGTGTTGATGTTTCAAATTTCAACATTAGCGTCTTTCTGGCGGAGACGTACGTCAATCAAGATGGGTTTACGTGAAAGTGGATGGGGCTGCCAATTTGATTTTAAAACTCGAACGTTGTCAACCGGTCTAATACGAATTTCACTTTATACATTAATGCATACAGTTATAACAGTTTAAATAGGATTTACGCTACACATATTTGACTAAAATAATAAATAAAATATCTGCGTAAAAATACAATGTCGAAACAACGGATGCTGCATTTGGAATTATTTCACTATAAGTCCACTGAACAGCAGTAAAGCCATTTGCAAACTTTGCAAATCAACTTTCTCTCGAGGTGGTCATGACACCAAAGGTTTTAATACATCAAATTTAGTTCAGCACTTGAGAAGCAAGCACGTAGTTGCATACGCAAACTTTCAAAAAGAATCAAAGTTACATTAATTCACCTGTGTTTAAGTTAACATTTAACAATATTTAATTATTTTATTCGAAATTTATTAATTGGACACTTTCAGGAGGCCATCGGAGTTTGTTTTAAGTTAGGCCTACTTCTATCTGACTACCACTTGTGGTTTAAAAATTTTGATGAATGAATACTTTCATAATCACAACTTCAGATATAAAATTGTAGATTACAATGTGAATATAGACATCTAAAATTTGACATAAGTGTTAATGACAAAATCATATTCATTAATGATTAAACACACATTCTGCATTGAGTCTCTTGGCAGGTCTCGAATTGCACTTGCATATCGGAGTCCGAAGACATGTACATTTACGCTGCACCTTTATGGTATATTATTTGAGTGCATGATCAGTAAAAAATACCCGATTTGGAGATTTAGACAGACAATCGGTATCGGCAAGACAATCGGTTGTCTGACAATCGGAACAATCGGT
Source organism: Metaphire vulgaris (assembly GCA_018105865.1). Lineage (NCBI taxonomy): Eukaryota > Metazoa > Annelida > Clitellata > Crassiclitellata > Megascolecidae > Metaphire > Metaphire vulgaris. Next base: position 14,502,699 of record CM030843.1, read on the forward strand.
AATCGGAACAATCGGCAAAATGTGCAATCGGTACAGCTCTAGTAAAGATTGAACGACATCGACGCCTTTCAATTGCGTGTCCATCACCAAGGCCGTATAAAGGTTTTCGTAGGCCGTAGGCACTCTCATATCCGTAGGCCCTCTTCAACTTAAACTGCCAACTACGTATACAACCCACTGTGCAATAAAGCTAAAAACTTTCACGTAATTTCCTGACTTCGTGCTTAATAATGATTTAGGAATGCAACCTCTCCAGTTTTCGATTTCAAAATTCAAATATCAGTTATTCGCAATGTTAATTTTTCTATGCAACGATGCAATATCCACCCCGGCACTACTTTCAATTGAAAAGGACCTGATGCAGAAAATGATATCTGAACACGGTATAAGTGACTTTACCAATGCAAAGAGCCGAAAGGTTTATATATTGTAACACAGCTTAAATGCTCATATAACCATATTATGCTGTTTGTGACTGTTAGAGTTAAACGTTATTAAATTTTCATCAGCAATTTCTGCAATGTGTTTACTTTCTTATTGTTTTCAATACCTTTTTCTGATTTTCGTTCCTAGAACCTACGACATTTTCAGAGGCCTACCAGCGACGGCCTGAGAGAGAGAGAGAGTGAGAGAGAGAGAGAGAGAAAATTGTTGTGTGTTTTATTTTTTATCCCTGAAGACGGCATTACTACATTTTTATATACGGACGAGGTTTTAGTCTAACAAGAGGCCAAACCCCTGGCTGTCGAACCAAAATTTGTAAGTCTTATAGAATGTACAGTAAAAGTGCAGTGTGACGACCTTCCTGTTGCTTGTCGGCGTCTGCAAAGGAAAAAATACAAGATTTCGCGAAAATATGAGTGATGATTTAGAATAAAAGTAATGCACGGACAAGATGGCCCCCCCATCAATATTTTACAATCAAAACCAATCCCTCTTCCGAAATGAAGACCTTCCTGTTGCATGACTTCATGTCGGTGAATGATTAATATGCCGATATGCAGTCATTTTAGGTGGTGGCCATTGTTCAGGTTTTCCATAGCCGTAATGCTACCCTAACTCACATGTACTACAGCTAGTAACCGAAATTAACATTCAAATAGACTTGTCACTATTTAAGACCTGCTGTGAACATAACATAAAGAGAAACCGAGCCATCTTAGAATCCGCCAACACAGCGCATCATGACTGATTACACTGAGTAACAAAAAAAAATTTTTTTCATTAACTGATAAAAATTGTGGTGATTTAATACAATTAGGCTATGCTGAATCCAAATATAACCACCAAAATCTTCTATCACGTCAGAATTTTTAGTTATGAGCAAATAGAAAATTTGCATAGTCTACTATAACTGAAGCACATGTCATTATAGGTGATAGCTACTATTTGCTCGCCCTCTTTGCAGGAAACACTATCGACCTCAACGACTTCCTCTTGTAATAGGTGCTGCTGTCTTGCTGCAACATCCAGCAGAAATCACCCAGCTTAGTTGGACTATACTGCACTTGGTACCACTGTTCCATGACCGTGATTTCCTGGTGAAACCGTTCCCTGTGCTCATCGCTGACATCGCCCAGGTTCTCAGAAAAAATCGAGGTGCGAGGGGAGGAATTGCATCTTTAACGACATGTTAGCTCCCAATTGTTGGTAGTCACTGATCAGTTTTTCCACCAGCTTCTTATAAGTTGCACGCCTTCCTATTTCTCAGAAATCCACCAACCACGTCTTTGAATGATCGCCATGGTACCGACTCCACTGATGTCAACTTTGCTTCTAACTCTGTATCAAGTACAGTATCACTTGTCTGATCTGGGGGTCAATGACAATGCCTTCTTGTATCTTGTCCTCACTGATCTCTGGAAATGTACTCCTCAAGAAACGAAAGCCGGCAGCTTCTTTGTGAAGCGCTTTCACAAAATTCTTCATTAAGGCAAGCTTATGTGGAATGGAGGAAGCAAAATCTTTGTAGAATCAACAAGCGGTTTGTGTTTTACGTTGTCTTTGCCTGAATTGTATTTAGTTCTAGAAGGCCACTGTTGAACTGAATAGTGCTGATATCTGGCACGGCTATCCCAAAGACAGAAGAAACATCAGTGTTTAGTGTATCCACTTTGCATTATTGTAACAAGACCAACAACCTTCAAGTCGCCACAGATACTGCACTGTAACTCTCTGTACCTGATGAGATCGAGAACTGTCATCATGCTTTCATAGGATTCCTTAACCCCAGCTGCATGAACAAGAGGTATTGATGGTTGTTCATTTCCTGTATAAAGAAGTACCGGGTACAGTTTTTAAGCTGGCTTTACAGGAGCCAATAAAATGATGCCAGTTGTCAGAAATGTGACTGTAGCCAAGTGTGACGAACAATCAATTTATAATTTAGAAGTAACAGATCTGATCCTGCACAGTGAAGAACTGTGACAGACGTTTATTTGCGATGTCGATAGTGACGTTTACATCAGTATGTAATAAATTCCATTGTTTAAGTCGTGAGCCCAGCAGCTCTGACTGTCCTTTAGTTGAATTAAGATCGCGTACAAGGTCCCTGAGATCTGATTGATTAATAAGATATGGTATACCAGCAGAATATTCGTCTTGTTGCTGAGGAGGTTGCACCTCTTTCACTGTCCTCAGACTGCTCACATAACTCATGGAAATTCTGTGGTGGGTTAGGTACCGTTAGGTCATCCCCATGAGGAACTGGTCTGATGGCAGATGGAAGGTTTGGATATCGTATTGCACTTCTGTTCTTGATTGAAAATCTAATAACGTTAGTTCAACAAAAGTAACAGTCAGTATTATGATCCTTGGGCTCTCGCCAAACCATGGATATAGTAAAGGGCATTTTGCGTTTTCTTTAAGCCACTGAGTTGCACGATATGCAAATAACATGTGGCGACCAAAGTTTTGTCTTGATCGCCTACCTCCATACCGAAGTACTGGTCGTAGGCAAACTTCGCTAGTGATGATATGGTCTTTACCTTGTGCTTCATGATGTACGATCCACACACATAGCAAAAACAATTCACTCTTGTCACGCATGATCGTTTTGATGCCATTTCAATTATAATAATTTCAAATTATTTTATCAAACTCTTCCAAAAATAGACAAAGACACTGATTCATAAAGTAAACATTATTTTATACAAATATAATTTATAAATAAAGCAGACATATTTAAATCAGATCAAAATTTTCCGTAAAACACATGTTAAACTATGCAGTATATAATGCATGACATGACACTGACAGTATACACATGCAAAACATTTAGATGGGGATAACTTTTAAACCTGACGTGCTAGAGCAAAACCGCCTACGGATTTGGAATCAGCGTGTCGTATCCCATCTGAATCACCTATTACCTTCTCAGTTAAGAAAATCATGTTTTCCAGTGTTATGAGTCATGCATTACGCGACATGATCATTATAAAAGAGACATCGGTTGGCACATTCGATCGCAGATAGGCTGAGAGAGTGTTCGGCGATTAAGCATTGAAAAGAAAAGAAGAAGCTATGAATACGATGTTGTTAGGGTTTGCTTGTGTGCTGCTTGGGTTGACTGCTACCTTGGCTGCTCCAATTGGTGAAAATCAACCATTTCAAGGTCGAGACAAAAGACAGAAAACGACGGAAGACGTGAAAGTAAGCGACTGAGTTCATTTCATCATTATTGCAATCGAGCCTAATCTAATTTAATCTTATACTTCTATAGCGCCACTTCATAATGCAGAGAAGCATCAGCCGATGGCACACCAAATCAAATCTTTAAATATCCAGATCATATCCAGGGTATTCGACCAGACAGACGGGTGGCAGCCTATGGTGGGTAAAGCAAGTCAAAAAGGTGGCTTTTAAATCTTGTTCTAAACACCTGTAATGAATTTGAAATGCGCACATGCTAAGGCAATGAGTTGCAGAGTTTGGGACTGCCACTGAGAAAGCACGAGTACCTAGAACTGTCCGAGTCTGAGAGAGGGATAGAAATATTGCAGATGAGGATCTGGTCTAGAATTTGTTTGCTTGTACAGAAAATTTTGAAAGGAGGTAGCTAGGTTCCTTGTAATATAGTGTTTTTGTATACTGGAAGGCAGATTTTAAAGTCTATCCTTTCTTTAAATGGAAGCCAGTGGAGATCCTTATTAACTTGAAGACAGATGGGTGTGAATTTGCTTTATAGCCACTCTCCCAAGAATCTTTGACAAAAAGTTTAAGCTGGATATAGGCCGGTAATTTGCTAAGTCATTTGGGCAGAGAGATGATTTCTTTATTAAAGGATCGACCACGGCATTTATAGCAAAAGAAGACTGAAAGCAACATTCTGTTAGTGAAAGATTTATCAGATTCAGAATAAATGGACCAAGGACATCAACGCATTTTTGAGTATGCAATTTGGCAGAGTTTCAAGAGAACAATGAGTGGGCGGCGATAAAAAATCAATTTGTGAAGATCAGAAAGAGTGATTGTTCGAAATGAACTAAACACCAGTGGAGGCGAGCGAGGAAGAGAAAAACCAGTTGATGCAAGACTAGAACATTTTCCCCGAATTTCAGAAATTTTTTCATAAAAGTGCATAAGAAATGTATCAGGTAGAAAAGACACGGGAATGTTTTTTGAGAAAACAATGGCTTTGTCCTTATGTAAGGTTTTATGTCATGATTGCCTAAGTGACAGCGGATTTGAGTAATTTCCAAAAGCAAAGTTGGTCATAAACTTTGATTTGGTCGAAGAGAAAAGTTTGTGAACAAGTTTGCACTTCTTCCTAAAATGTGCTTTATCTGAGCTGCACTACATGGCCAGCGCAGTTGTCACAGTGGCTGAGTGGCAAAAGACCATCAATGCCTTTTTCTGTCCCCATGGTGTGGAAAGAGCAAAGTAATCACACAAATGACTATTACTTCTGTTTGGTTCCTCCTCTTTCTGGCGGGCTAAAGGAACAAACGAAATCGAGATTAGTGTACGTCAACATTCCGTCAATATTGAGACCAGTTCCACATGGCGAGGGACTTTCTATTCCCGAACATCCAGCAGAGTATCATCTTGAATCGTCAGATGAAGACGAGGGTGAGTGGACCGGTTCTCTTTGTTCGTCAGGATGCATTGATCAAGATTTTTACTGCGGCATATCATCAACCCCGCACAAGATAACACAGGAGGAACTAAATGACCTGGTTCGTGATTTGGACCTATTCGAGAAAAAAACAGAATTGCTAGATTCAATACTCCAACGATGGAATCTTCTATAAGACGATGTCACAACCACTACATATCAAAAACACCGCCAGTAGTTGGAGCTTTTCTTCAGAAAGGAAGGTAATCTGGTGTTTTGTTTCGATATCGAGGGCCTCATGAATGCCTTAGCTTTCACTTATGACCCAGAAGAATTGAGACTATTTGTAGACTAGTCGAACTTGAGTTTTAAGGCTGTGTCTTTGCACAATGGTAATCGTCTTCCATCTGTTCCGGTAGCATGCTGTCCAAATGAAAGATACGTACGATAACTAAGGCAGCTACTCGATTCCATTGAATATAACAACTACAGTTGGCAACTCTGTGGTGATTTGAAGGTATTAGCCCTTGTAATGGGACTCTAGCAGGGATATACAAAATATTTGTGCTTCATATGTGAGAGGGATAGTCGAGCAACGAGGATAGCACTATTTACGGAAAGAATGGACTCGCAGACGAAATGTAGTAGCTGCATAGAAGAATAATATCCACATTATCCAGCACTCTGCTCTGATTGAGGCTGACAAAATCCTGCCTCCACCTCTTAACATCAAATTAGGTTTGATGAAGAACTTCGTGAAGGCCTTGGACCGAACTTAGCCAGCTTTCCGATACCTGCATGAAAAATTTCCAAGACATAGCGAAGCAAAAATTAAAGATGGGTATTTATGGGTCCTCAAATTCGAGAGCTCTTCAGAGATGATCTTTCCAACAGCTTTGGTGCATGGTGATGCGAAGCAAGCATGGAAGGCTTCTCGCCTAGTGACTACAAACGTTCTCAGAGCAGAAAACTACTAGGAACTAGTAGAAGACATGCTGACGCAGTATCAAAAACTTGTCTGTAACATGTCTCTGAAGATCTATTTCCGTCATTCCCATTTACATTTCTTCCTCTGACAAGAGAGAGAGAGGGAATTTGATCGAGACATACAAAATACTAAGAAACAAAGTGGAAATGCCAAGAGAAAGATTCTTTACAATGAAGCAGTATGATCGAACCAGAGGACACAACATGAAACTGTTGAAGAAACGGGTTGGGAGACATAAACAGCATTTTTTTGTGCAAGAGTGGTGGACAGATGGAATGAACTGGATGAGGGGATAGTAACGGCTACAACTGTAAACGAGTTCAAAATAAACCTCAGTAGTTTAGGATATTAGATTGGACGGGGACAGCAGTGGTTATCACACAGGGCAGTCTCTACTGAACCACTTTAAACCTTGTTATACTGTATTATATTATATATTATATTAACTGTGATGTGGTTAGTGATGAACATGGCGAACGTTTTCATCAAGATATTGCAACAATGGAACAAAGATACCAAAAAAAATTGTCAACTAGCATGCTGGCTGACTACTGCTGGACACTGCGCTGAGATGCTACTGTACAAGAGACAGACAAAAAATAAGATAAAGTCTATGACTTGATTGTGCGCAGGTATTAACCATAGGCATATTACTATTGCCATGCGTTTTGTGTTATAAACAAATAATTTGAATATTACAAAAAAACTGAACCTGAAGAAGCATTCTAAGGGTCACATTCGTGTTTAGCACATAAAGATTAATAATAAATGACTAATTTTATTTTTTATTTCTGTTACACGACTTTTGTAAAAATTTGTTGTCCACTGTAACATGAAGGAAGATGCAGGAAACATAATCTGAACTAAGAAGGTGACAAGATACAGGAGGACCTGGAGTCAATTCAAATCTAACTAATCGTCATCCTAGATGATGGAAGACACAGAACAAGAATAGATATAAGCAAGTTTTGAAAATATTATTGTCTTAAACTATTTTATTCTATTTCACGCATATTGTTTCTCTCTTGTTTCAGAATTATCTGAAGCAATTTGGACATTGGCGATCCAGTTCACAGAAAAAAAGCAAGGGAACTGAAGACGATATGATAAAATCATTAAGAGCCTTTCAAAAGTTCTTTGGACTTAAAGTCACTGGTGCGTAATTCTTCTACCCCTTATTTCTGCTATAAATTCATTCATATTTAAAGATAATTGTGTTGGAAATGAATATGCATAGGCCTCCTTCACGACGTCGTAAGATTCATGACATGAGTTAGTTTAAACTATATTTAAGGCAAAGTTGAATATCACATTACGCATAAGAAAATGTAATCACGATATTTGATGTTTTCCCTGCCAGGCGAGGCAGACAATGAGACATTGGAGCTGATGGCAACTCCACGCTGCGGTAATTCGGACAATAACAATGTTCGACGAAGGAGAAATGCTCCTCTCGGTAGGGTGACTGCGAATTTAATTCTACTAATGGATTACAGTTTCAGTTCACCTGACAAAAATTATTGTACCTAAGCACTAAAAATACGTGCTATTAGTTTTTAAGCAAGCAGCTCATTTCCCCTTCTAAATTCGCATTCAATTCGGTGACGCCTGAGTGAAGAAACGTCCTTGCTTCATTCAACTTCCATTCCTGAGAATATGCCTTTTTTCACAATTCAACTCTTTCCTGTCTCCATTCCTGAAGTGCCACTGAGCCTAAAATGCCAACTAAATGACAGCTTTAAACTGATCAAGCTGGCGTGACTTAGGCGCTACTTGCATTACAATACTTCCTGCATTGAGGTACATTTGCTCTTAAAAGCCTATAGAAAAATTTAATAATAACTTCGGTTCTGGCTATCAATGCCGGAGCGGATTCAGTTTAAGTTAGCAACACTGGCTTACCGCTGCCTGAATGGTATAGGGCCAGAGTGCCTAGCGACAGAATTAGTACGAGTCGCAGATCAGGCAGGTTGGCGTCGCCTGAGATCTGCTAGAACCGCCTCTCTGGTTGTTCCGTTGATGCGCCTTCGTACTGTAGGCGATCGTGCCTTTCCCGTGACTGCTGCAAGAGCATGGAACCGCCTGCCTTCTTCAGTTCAACTCTCCCTAACGCCAGACACCTTCAAGAAGAATCTTAAAACTTGGCTATTTCGCACGAGCTATTGTAATTTATAATTTGTAATGTGTCCACGCAGTCACTGTATTAGTTGCCACATTAATCTCTACGTTGTATAATAATAATAATTATAATAATAATAATAATTTTTTAAGAGAAATCTGCAAGACGTTTTCTCTTGCACTTTCCTATTCAATCTCCTTCGATCCTGATTGTTAAAAAGTTTTAGTGTACAATATTTTCATGTAATTTTAGTCGAAGGTTTCGAGAAAACCAAATGTTATGCTTTTAAATATCTTATTCCCGTAATCTCAATTTATGGCAGATTTTTATCGTCGATAAAATAAGATTTGGAATGTATTTAAGGATCGCCATGGCCTAAAAAGAAGATAAAGTATTTCTACCGAACCTATAGTGCGCCTGCTGACCCTCCAGTGAACGTGACAAGAAGCGAACTTCGGCGCTCGTTCAAGGTCAGCACCTGCCTACATTTAAAAAACAAATGCAATCGGTTAAAAAGTTTTCGAACTTCGAGGGTTGTAGTGGACATACTTGATTGTTTACAGGCCGTTCTTTTGAAGGAAATTAGGAGCACCAGGTCAACAACATACCTACTGTACATAAAAAGAGATTAGGGCTGGTAACGATTAATGCAATTTTATTGGTTAACTTTTACAAAATTAACGATCAGTTCATAGTCAATTTCGGTTAAATCGCAAAAACTTCTGTAGTATCATTTATTGACAAAAATGTGATAGTTCCCTTGCAATTCAGTGGAAAGGAAAAGAGTTAATAACAAACGCGTTTTCTTGCTCTAATGTCGTCGGATGACCATTGACCAACTATGCGACACACGAGCATATTGACAGTGTTTAGTTCAATCGACGAACGCACACTATTCACAATGTAGCCAGAATAGCTAAATAGTCGTTCACTACTCATTAGTGCTACCAGAATCACCCTGCATTTGTTAGTGATGAGCGAAAATTTGATTAATCGCTGATGAAAAAATTCAATCGTTTAAGTCAATTAACAATTCATCGATTAACTAATCCGTAATTTTGCAGCCATAAAAAGCTGGGTCCCAGGACTGACCCTGTGGAACGCCGAATTTGTGACTCCGATATTAGTAGACACTGAGTTGTAACACAACGTAAATAATGGATGGCCGCGAATAATGGATGTGTCCATCTAGATATGATGAGATCCAATCGAAAACTGTACTGCTGATAATATGACTTTTCCAGCCTCTGTATTTATAATCGAGTGGTCAACAGAATCAAATGTTGTATCTAGGTCCAGTATGGCAATCAACTGGCCTCAAGCTAACGATGAATGTCTATTGCAACCTGCAGTAAGCTTAGTGCAACTCGTTTCCAATAATATTATGCATTAAATAGGTTGGCTGTAACTCAGAGAGCAAGCCGATGTCATAAATTAAGCAGTGAAATTACGAATAACTAGAGGCTATAATAATAGTCATTGAATCAGTAGTTGAATCAGTTAGATAAAAATTGTCCGACAAGTTTGAAATGGGATGGCGTTGAAACGCAATATAATCGTGTATATATATATATATATATATATATATATATATATATATATATCCAATAGGTCTTTTTTGTAGCATGGACGTTCGCCAATATGTTTTTATCAGTTTGAGTTCGAGAAGTTTCGCTCATCACTAGTGACAAAGTGTCAAGAGGATTCGCAGAGCTATAACAGTGTTTGGGACACAATTTGTTTGGTTATTTTTCAATATTAAGTTGTAGACTTTGTAAATCGTCTTGAAATGGTCTTCAGTTCTCTACTTAGATCAACTTCATCAATAGGCCTACTGTATCTTTGGCGACTCCGTGTTGCAAAACTTTTACAAGATTCAAGTAATGATTCATAGCTTCTATGCTAGTTTTATTCTGCAAACTGTGAACATCATAAAAGAAACCCAAACAAATGTTTTGCATCAGAGTGAATCTTTCTTCAACCGATTATATTGCCGTGTCTAGAACAGCTTCGTCAAAGTTTACTTTGAATAACTTGTCCTTTGGATCCTAAATAGGTTTGTCATCATCTTCTTCTTATGCAAATTGTTTCTTCTTTTTTATGATGCGGGTTGGTTCGAGTTCGAAAAGTGCTGGTATTTCTAAGCTGACTGCAATTTCAGTTGCACCTTCCAGTGTTATCTCGAACTTGGTGTCATTTCTGCGGTTTACAAGAAACTTCTTTGTTTCATCCAGATGATTGATGGCGCGATGTATATCGAATTCTTTTGCCTGACGTTGTTTATTAGTCATGTTGATCTCAAACAATGAGTCATACCATACAACCAAAGAAACGATAAACTTAAAACTATAGAAATGGCTTTTGAAATAACCTGCGCATCTTTTCGTGATGCATTGCCAGATGCACCTGCTAAATTTATGTCATCCGCAATCTCTGAAAGAGCATCGTAAATATTAGCAAGCTGATAACAAAGAGGTTTCAAAGCATCAATTTGACTTTCCCATCTGCTTCACTCAGTTGTTTATTTTCAATATCTTAAATAATAATTTTCTTTGTCCGGTAAGGTAAGTTTGTCAGTCATGCCACACGGCAGATGTTGGATGATGTTGTTGCCATAGGCAACCAAAGTTTAGAATCGACAGAGCGTTTGAGAAAGCGTATTCATTGCAGCTTGACGAATCGTCCTCATTGCCTGCACGTTGTACGACACCACTGGGGACGCATTCCCCCGTGTTGGGCCGTAGCCTGCAGACTCTACTGAAAGGGGGCGTAGCCTACCGTCGGGGACCAAGCCCGAAGGATAGGTAGGCCACACTGAGGAGCACAGCCTCATGTGTGGGGCCGCAGGTTCTACTGGGGGCGCAGCTTCCCGTAGGAGACCTAGCCCCAGCCCGCCGTGGGGACCGTAGGCTCCACTTGGGCACAGCCTCCCGGGGGAGAAAAAGTCCCAGTCCTCCGTGGGAGACAAAACCTCTTTGGGTCCGTAAGCCGAAAAGAAGCCGTATGCCCAAAGGGCCGTAGGTAACCATAGCCTCCTCTACCCCAGGCCACCGCGCTCGATATGCTCCGCCCACTAGGCGGGGGATCCCGTCTATTCAATTCAATGTAAATAGCAGTGATTTGAAGGTTATTTTAGCAAAAATGATGATAAAACACATATATACAGGAATTGACATGCAAGCAAACTCAAGGACAGTGGAGACAGTCATGTAGACAGAATGAGAGACATACTGATTGAGAGGAAAGCCATTAGCGATGCATCTTAAAACTAATTTTTAAAATTTGCTAATTTGCACAAGTTATCTTTTTTTTATGTCTGACTGTATATCTGTCTGTCTATCCTCAGTGGCGTAGCAATATGCTTGGAGGCCAGAGACGTAGCTAGGATATCCGGCGCCCGGGGCAAAGTGTACCCCCTCAACACTTCTGACAAGCAAAAAGTTCGTCACATCGTTCCCGGCGCTCCTCAGAACTTATGCCCCTCTTCAAATAGTGCTGACAAGCAAAAAAGTCGTCGCACCACTACCCAATTTTTGCGCCCCCACCTCGGCGCCCGGGGCATATGCCCTCTGCTCCCTAGGTCCCTGTCGGTAGGGGTTATCGTATTTTTTCCTTTTCAAATGCCTCACAAGCAAAATAAAGGTCATCCTTGTAGTTTTCCTCCTCCCGTCGTTAAATTTTTGGGGAAAATTTCACCCCAAAAAAGAAAATTTCTTTTGGGGGATTCCCTTAGAGAAGGCCTAGAATAAACACTGACTTTAAAGAAGCCAAATCTCCCAAAGTCTGTCTTTCTATTTGTACTCTCATTCAATTGCTTTCCTCTCAATCTGTATGTCTCTAATGCTGTCTGGATGTCTGTCTCCACTGTCCTTGAGTTTGCTTGCATGAGAAATGTGTGTTTTATCATCATTTAAATAATTTTTTGCTAAAATAACCTTTAAGTCACTGCTATTTACATTGAACTGAATAGACGGGATTCCCCGCCCTAGTGGGCGAGCGCGGTGGCCTGCCCAAACTGGAGGGCCCACCCGTCGAGAAAGAGCAAATGCCAATGGAATCGTAGGCCCAAACCGCAATGAATATTCAAAATGTCCACCGATAAAATTGACACACCATTTCAGAGGACTTTGTCTTTGGCCTCTGATGAATTGGTGCTGCAATGATAGTGTTATCGAGCTTTGCTCATCAATCACAAATCTCTGCTTCAGTTCTTTCAGATTGGAAATGCGAGACCGGTAGATCATTTTTCTTGTTCTTTTTACATTATATTACACCATTAACTCAAATCTCGACAATGGCTGAAAATAGCGGAACTCATTAAATATAAAATTATATAGATGGCTTTCCTATGCTGCACCAGAACCTTGGAACTCAATACCTGGATCTCTCCGCCGTCTACACCATGGTCAAAAACCAAATTCTGAGTCACAACTTCCTTCACTTTTTCCTGAAATTTTTCTACCCAAACTCAAAGCACTTATCCTTAAAAATCATTTATTTCATATCTGTAACGTCCCAACCACAATGATTCTATTTATTATATGACCCGTCATGAATGACCTTCGCCGTAGTCTATAGCTGCTTCATACTAAGATTAAGCGTCTAGGAATAAAGAGCTAATGCGGTGCTACTTTTGAAAGCGCTACAGAAATTAACGAGATTTTAATTACTTATGTACTTTTATTCAACAACATTTTGAGAAACGTCATACATTATGTCAAAAATAACTAAAGGACGGGCAATGTTTAATCTAGAGTCCTGGATTCCGGGGGAACTGAGAAAGCCGGGGGAAACTGACAAAGCCGGGGGAATTCTGCTAGGGGTTGCTGTTAGTTCGTGTAGTATGCCAAACTTTCGAGGGGAAATTTCAAATTTCCGGAAGATTTCCGGGGGCAATTTCCCCCCGGAAACGGCCTAGATTAAACCCTAGAGACGGGTACATAGGAGCGCGCTTTCATTTGCCATGATTTCCAATCCAGTCCCACATTAACCGCAGCTTCCTTCACTTTTTTCCTCAAGTTTTTCTACCCAAACTCACGTACCCAAACTCATCGGCGCTAGGCCGTCGCTATAAACAAGGGCGCTAAAATCGGATCTTCCCTCTGGTTTTATACTCTTTTTAGCAGTTAAATTTGGTACAAACGCGTTCGTCTTAACTTGCGGAACACGCCGGAACTACTCTCGATAAAATGCTGAACCGTTTCGTCCTCCTAATCGCCGTCGTTGTTTAGTACGTTTCCTTTGCGGGCTTTTTGTTCAACGACGTCGTTAATTCAAATTTCTCCGACGCAAGCAATGTCGAACATTTGCTTATTCGCCTCTCTTTGACGGAAAACTCTGGGTCAGCATTCAGACAACCCACTCCGTCGCCGTCACTACTTTGCGTCTGGAGGACACTGCTAATGCACGGACGACGCGAGGCGTTTTACAGGTCATAGGCGGACGATCACTGCCTGCATCTGTCGTCGTCTTGTTGTTTACGGCTCGCAGGCACCGAGCAAAACCCAGGTCCGCCGGTCAAATGCGGTTTTATTAATAACGCTCGGTCGGTCTTCCGTAAGGGACCAATGCGGACCATTGATCCAGGACATTATCAACAACCGTTGAATTCAAGTTCTTGAAATTGCGGAAACCTGGGTAGTTAAGGGCGATCCAAGTGCCATCAAACTGGACTGTCTACCGTCCGGCCGGATATCGCGCCGTTCATTCACCTCCACCTACGGCAACTGTAGCGAATCGTGTCGGCGGACTGTGTCATTCACCATCAATCGTTGTCTGATAAACCGATACAAAAGAATAACGCAGTAACTTTTCACTCATTTGAGCTACTGTTGCTCAAGGTGAACTAGAGCCAGCTCAACAACGCGAAAGCCAGCACCATCGCCGTCGTATAACGTCCGCCATCGTCTGCCAATGTATCAGTTTTTTACGCTGAACTGTTAGATCTGTTTGGCAGCCTGGTCAGGCTGGGCGACATCACAGACTGTGGCAGATTTTTGTGCTGTGGTGATTTCAACTGCGGCAGCGACCAACCGACATCAATCGTACCAGAGCTGCTGACGCTGCTGAAGACTCATGAACTGCAATAACGCGTTTCATCGCCTACGCACACGTCTCGGCACAGCAGCGGCTTCCTGGATCTCCTGGTCGTGAACCATCAAAACCAGCTGCTGTTGATGTAGCGGTGCACCCTTCTCACTAGGTGACTGATCACGACCTCATAACATGGGGACTGACGTCCAAGATGAAGCCTACTCGCCAGCTGTCAGCGTACAGTTTTCGACAGCTGAAACTGGTCAACTGGAAGAGTTTTGATAGAGATCTCAGTCAGTCGGCCTTCTTTACTAAGCCAGAAGAAACGGCCAACTCCTTAGTCAAGCAGCTAGAAAATGTCGTATCTGGCATACTAGACGTACATTGCCCGTTCATCACACGCAGAAGATATCTGTCTACCTATAAAATAAATTGCTTGCTCTTCCCTTCCGCCATTGTGAGCAATAGGATAAGACGCCGACTCGAAAGAAGGTGGAAGTCTATTGGCACAACGGACTACTACATAGTTTACAGGAAAGCATGCCGTACTGCAAGCAGAGACATCGTCAAAGCAAATGTCAATTCTATTTTGACAGGATTCAAGCCGCAAATGACTCCCGACATTGCTGGGCTGCCAAACTTGACACACTTCACACCACAGAAGACCGTGAAGTTCTGTCACCAGATGACTGCACTCGACTCTCAAATGGCTTCTCACAGTTCTTTATTAACAAGATCAGATGAATAAAACAAGGCATTACGAAACGTCTTAACAGCATGACTGCCAACCCATTGCAGTCTGACGTGCGAAACTCCAGTCCGAGGCTTGATGATTTGCTGCCACCGACACCCATCAAAGTCCTACGCCTTATCAATGCAATGCCAGCCAATCGTCGCCAGCTGATATCCCGACTACCGTTTTTAAGTCGTGCCTGATGTTGTTCGCTAACCTCATTGCCCATCTCGCTTCACTGTCATTCAGCGAAGGAATATTTTCTGAAGGCTACAAAGGATCTATCGTAACGCCACTCATCAAGAAACAGGGCCTGGATCGATCAGAATTCTGCAACTACAGGCCAATATCAAATCATCTGAACACCATCTCAAAAATAGTCGAAAGGGTCTTTCTGGCTTGACTCATTCGCCACACACAACAACCGCCAAGCTTCAGCAAGTTCCAGTCAGCCTACCGGCGCCATCACTCAACGGAAACGGCATTGCTGAAAATGCTGAATGACTTGTACGGCGCAGTCGATGCTGGCAATCGAACTGCAACTGGAACTGGACCTATCAGCCGCCTTCGACACAGTTGATATTAATACTTTGCTGTGCTGGTTTCACTACACTTTTGGCATCTCTGGACGAACTCTCAACTGGATAGCATCGTACCTCACTTGCCGTACTCAGACAGTACGTGTTGGTGGCAGCAAACAGTCGTCGACAGAGCGCTGTGAATTAGGAGTAACATAAGGCACCGTAGTCCGTACTCGGACCGCTATTGTTGCCTACCGGGCTATACTATCTTTCTCATGATGCCGACGCCCAGCCAGCTAACAGAGGGCGAGGGACGCGGCGTAACTTACCACTCTTCTATCACTATATGGTTACGAGGTCTGTCCGACTTAGCTTTGTGGCTAGGATTTTGTACTGTTGACAGGTCTTCTCTTAAATAAGGCTATCTCGGCAACTTGTACCTTTCACCAGTCTTTTGTACCCTCTACTGTGCCTTAGAATGTACCCTGTAGCTTAGCTGCTTATCTGGCACAATATACCCTGAGATGTACCCGGCATAATATACCCTCAAATGTACCCCGCACAATGTACCCGTCAAAATATACCCTCAAATGTACCCTGCACAATGTACCCTGAATGTATCTCCTTAGTACAATGTACCCTTGATATCTCTCACTGGGTACATTGTAACCTTACTATCTATCTCTGGGTAGAATGCAACCTAATTCCTGTAACCTTCCTATATCCGAGCACAAAGTATACCATATTTCCGTACTATCCGTACTTTATTACCCTCGCACCTTTTTAACTCTCTTTGTACAGGCACTTTCCTTCATACACACGCTGACCCTCCGCTCACCGGCCTCATTCTATTGCAGGGACCTTTTTCTGCTTAGTACACGTGATTCAACCCGCAATTATGATTCTTCACTTAGTGAACGATTTAACGTCTGTTAACAACCATGTTATAATAATAATAATAATAATAATAATAATAATAATAATAATAATAATAATAAGCATCCAATTTTTTTAGAAATCGACCAGGTTTTCTTAATGTTTTAGTGAAAATAAAATTGGCCTTCTTTTTAACCGGACACGGCGTAGATGACATCATGCCAGATTTTGCTTTCGAAATTATGTCACCGGATGTGGCGCTATTTGCGCGTAACGTAAGTGAGTAAAATTAGTGCATTAGTGATCAAATTTATACTATGCAATAAATTCGGCACATCCAGGGGTAGGAATAGAACAATGCGTATTATTCAGACCATTTATTACTAGGGCGGCACTTTTTGAATATTTCTATTTCTACTTGCCTTTTAGCGTCGCCCTAGAAATTTGCTGTCCTAGGCGGCCGCCTAGTTCGCCTAGTGGTCTGTGTATATGGGTAAGCCTGTCGAGAGACGATGATTGTTAAGACCAGACTGCAATCAAATGCAATTGCATCTTCTTAATATTTAGAGATGACAGCCGAATTTACATCTTACCATCTTGCCAATTAAGTTATGGAAAACGTTTTTATGAATACCCAAATGTTTTAGCATTTAAGGAAAATCCCATGTCGAGATCGAACGGTATGCCTAATAGTGATGAACTCGTGCTAACACATAGTTAATACCAACATTATCTCGTGATTTTGGATGAACATGAAATGTTTGTTGCTAAAGTATTGGGGCGATATCATTCCACTTATAATCAACGAAGCAACAACATTTCCCGTGGATATTAACCTGGCATTTAAACGTCTCAATCACGATGATGGGCAACCGTTTGATGGACGAGGGGAACTTATGCCCACGCCTTCTATCCGCCCAACGGAGACATTCATTTCGATGCAGACGAACATTGGACTGCAGAAGGAGTTTGGCCAAAAAGCTCTTACTGTGAACGTTATCCTACCTGCTGTGAGCATCGTTCCTTTGTTCTAATACAAGTGGCATTTACTGTGTTGAAAATTTTTCAAACTAAGTTTTTTCGAATGCCAATAATAATCACCCAATTTTATAATAGACGTCCAATCTAAAAACCAAGGCTATAATATGAAGACACTCTTCAAGACAGCATTATAGAATGCATCACACTGAATGATTTACAATATTTTCTAACTATTAAATATGAATTGAAATGCATTAATAAGGGCAGGGTACACGCAGTGTGTGTAAATATTATAGCCAATGTGGCTATGCATGTAGCCAATTATATATATTAAATAATTTAAATACCCAATATAGCAGGAGGACCGCCGAGAGAAAGTCCGGGCCCTAGTACATGGAAGGTGTGTGGTCCATTATACAAAGTTCAACTCGTTTCTCTCGGGGTCCCTGACCCCTGTGTAGAATGTGTAAATGTTTATTATTATTTATATCTAACAATCAGATTTAATCTAATAATAATAATTTAATATAATAATAATAATAATAATAATAATAATATTATTATTATTATTATTATTATTATTATTATTATTATTATTATTATTATTATGAGATGGCTGTCGCTACGTTCCTCAGCTGGATTTTTGTGGTTCCTGAATTCATTTTCTTGTCAACCGTTCGTTTTTCACGCAGAATATTTCTAGTTGGAGGTAATAATAATAATAATTAATAATTATGCACTTCTATAGCACCAGTTCTAATACCCAAGGTATCAATCGATGGTACTTCAAAATCAATCCGCAAAAGATCCAGGTCATTCCAGAGATCAGTCAGAGGGAGAGAGTGAGACGGACTATGGAGGAAACGCCAATTGAAAGAGATGCGTCTTAAGTATGGATCGGAAGATGCTCAATGAATTGGAAGATCTGACAGCCGGAGGGAGAGAGTTCCAGATTTTAGGCCCAGAAATAGAAAAAAGCTCTCTTATCAATTTCAGTGTTGGTTCTAGGTACATTCAACAATGAATCAGCATACCTTGTTGAATGACGATGGTTTGGGTGATTCAACATAGATTTTAAATATTGAGGTTGGCCAGACTGCAGTGTTTTAAAAACCAGGAGACCAGTTTTGAATAGAATTCTCTGTTCTACCGGCAACCAGTGTAACTTTTGAAGAACAGGTTTAATATGATCATGCTTACGAGTCAGAGGTCAGAGATTTTCACTCTGTTGCACGTTGAAGTCTGGTGTTTTACTGTATCGGCGGGTATAAAGAATCCGGAATCTGACCAGACACTGGGCTTACATGCTATCACATGATCTGTTGTTGTGCTTGAAGTCGTCTCGAGTCACCCTCGATGCCTCGGTGAGACGTATCAATTGCTCAGCTGCGATTAGCTAGGCGTGGCTGCCATGCGGGAAAAAATTGTAGACGCAGACCCTCTTTGCACTCCAGCTATGCCTATCCACAGGCACAGCAGGTCGCCTGCATCTGTGACAACAGTCGCTATTGCCGACCTTGTGATCATCAGCGGACACCGATTGCTAACGGTAATCGACATTCCGGCAAGGAGACTCGCGACGTGCTGTCCGACCTTGAAAGTCCAAGAGTTCATCCGTCGTTATTGTATCCTAGAATCGAGCGCTAACTTAATTATCAAATACGAGAACTTGGCTTTGGACTTCAGAACATCCGTCTGTGGGTAGCAAGGTGGACAATGTAGTTGACCTTATGGAGGATTTTTGTCTTGACCTATACTTATCTTATCAGAGACCTGGCACGAAGACTCAGACGCTGTCCCCATCAAGAGGCTACGGGGTATGGGTCTAAATGTTATTGAAGCAGCCCGACCCATTGCTGCAGACGCTCGACAGACTGATGCGAACTGGACTAATCATTTTGGATTAGCTGTGATTTCGAAACATGGAATTAGCATCACAAAACTGAAGACTACACTCAAGCCGACAACGTTTGAGTACTTGTGCTGCCGGGTCGGTAGTACGAAAGCGACTGTAGTCCTGGCTGCGGTCTACAGACCAGGGTCTCAATGCGTCTGTGAGCGATTTTACGAGGAATTTACGCTACTTCTTGAGTCTCTGGCGTCGTATAATTGTGCGTTTTATGTCGCCGGGGATCTTAATATACATCTGAAGAAGCCTGCGGACAGTGCCTGTCAAAGATTAAACCAGATCTTGGGAGAATTCAACTGTTGATGAACCTACTCATGAACTGGGAGGGCTGTTGGCTGTTGTGATTGGACCGTGTGACTTGGCGCCGCTCAAGACTGTAGTTGAGGAAACGGGCTTATCTGATCATAAGCTCGTATGTTGGTCAGCACGTACTGTGCAGCCTTCCCCTGAGTTCAAAGTAGTCAAGCGGAGGAACTGGAAGAAATTCGATCAGAACCTCTTCATATCGCGTCTTAAAGAATCTGAACTATGTTTAACAATTGGACACGAGAAGACGGCATCGCAACTGGCGGAACTTTATGACTCTGTTATAGAGCAAATACTTGATGAATTAACCCCAGTGACCGAGACGAGGGTTCGTGTCCGCCCGTACTGCTCGTTTTAGGATGAGGAGTGCAGACAGGCGCGCAGAACAGTGCGGTGTGCAGAACGGGCTTATAGAAGATCCAAAGGTACTGCTATGGAAGATGAAGCGCGAAAATCTTTGACCTCCACTCTTAAATCAAGAAGGTTCCTGGTGAAACAAAAAGGCCGGAGATACTGGAAGGGGTTGCTGCAGTCAGCACATGATGGTACAAGGGGAACTTGGAAGGCTCTCAATTCGCTCATTGGTGAGAGTAGAGAGGGCGCAGCTCTATGCCCCGAATTCAGTGCTGAGGATTATCACCGCTATATTGATGACAAGATCAGAGGAATACGAAGAAAGACTGCGACTGCGGGATCGGCAGCTTTCTCTAACTATAAAGGTCTACGTCTCACTGTTTCTCCAACCCGACGCTGGAAGAAGTACTACTCGTCTCCGGGCGTTCTTCGCCGAATAAGCAGTTTGCCTCTGACCCGCTGCCCATGTGGCTCCTGAAGGATTCCATTGATGTACTGGCGCCATTCCTGACAACGCTTGTGGCTGTCTCTCTCGCCTCAGAAGAATTTCCAACAACTTGGAAGCATGCGATCGTTACTCCGCACCTGAAACGGTCGGGACTTGACCAATCTGATGTCTCCAATTATAGACCGGTCTCCAACCTGCCTTTTCTAGCCAAGCTACTAGAGAGGATTGTCAACAAACGGCTGGTCAGTTTTCTGAGTGTGGATGGACTGATGCCGCAAGAACAATCAGCCTGTCGTCGTGGACACTCCACCGAAACAGCCATTCTGAAAATATTCAGTGACCTGGTGGACGCGACTGCAAATGGGCGAGTTGCACTTCTCTGCCTGCTCGATCTCTCGACTGCATTTGACACAGTCGATCATCAGATTCTCATCCGTCGGCTCGAAACATCGTATGGACTGGCAGGCCAGTCACTTCAGTGGATGAGGAGCTACCTCATCGGAAGAACACAAGCTGTATGGTGTAATGGTCTACTCCCAAAGAGCCAAGTCCACCATAGTTCCGATGCTCGGTCCTGGGGCCCTTACCGATAATCTTATACGTTGCGGAATTAGCTTAATCAAGGCTTTTGGATTGTCATCGCACTACTATGCTGACGATGGGCAGATTTATTCGGTCCATGCCGTCGGACACAGAGCGACTTCGGATGTCCACGCGCTATCTGCGATCATCAGGTGGAGAAGAAAATCGTCTGGCCTTGCATCCAGATAAGACGGAATTCCTCTGGATCAGTCAAGGAAGAAGGACTGATTCGAGTCCCTTAATCGTTGGTGATGTTACTTTGTTCCTGGGCGAATGTACCGGGAAAACAAGCGTTTGATGCGACTTCAACAATGTTATCCGATACTGAATCTGACTGATACGGAGGGTCTTCTGGTTGTCGCTGGAATGACCAGCATCACACCTTGTCAAGAATGGACTACTCCACTGTCTTGCTAGGTCTTTCAAAACAAGCGTAATCGACTTCAGTTCGTAGTGAATCTGACTGCACGAGTGGTCTTCGGTTGTCGCTGGAAACCACATCAACCTCACATCGCCTCCACTGGTTATTAACTGCGTATTGTTTATAAGCGTTGTTGGCTCACTTTCCGAACCCTTTACGACCCACACTGCCCAGAATATCTGAGTGCGCTGGTGCAGCGAACAACGTTAAATGAATCGAGAATGAAGCTTTGGTCGAGTCGTCGAGTCCTACTGCTTGTCCTTCCTCCGTCAAAGACCTTCAAGTTTGGAGAAAGGTCATTCTCCAAAGGGAATCCGTTACTTTTGAACTCGTTACCTGACGTTGTGTCGGAAGCTGTTTCTGCGGAATCCTTTCTTAAGAACTTAAAACACACCTATTTAATATAGAATTTAACTGATAAAATTATGTCAAAGCGCTTTTGTCGTAGGCCATAGCCTTGTTTACTGCGCTGGAGAAATTGTCTAGAAATAAATAAATAAATAAAAATCAGCAAGATATTTGAACCAATGTTTTTCTTTACAAAGAAAAAAATTAATTGAAAAAAATTAAATTAAATTAAGAGCTTTTTCGAAATGACAATCGTTTAAACTATAATGAAATAATAAACATAAGCAATGAATTTTATACTAGATTTTATACTGTTAAAGCTCATAACTGTTGATCAGTTATGTCTCTTATTATACATTTTGAGCGTTGGGACCGAAATCGTACAAATTTATTTCCCCCAGAAAATTATTTTCTGGGCTGAGCCTGCGGTTGTTAGGGAAATAAAATTTTGTTGCATACGTATAAATTTATTTTTTTATAAATCTATTTCCTCCCATCAACATAATATCTACAAATAGCTATATAGAAAACAGTTGGTAGCAATTATTTTCTACACGTGACTATATAGCCTACTCTTGATTGGCAAATAAAACAACAGCCGGCAATAAATTTATTTCCCACACATAACTATGTAACCTATTGTTGGTGGGGAAATATAATTATAGCCGGTAATAAATTATTTCTTACACATAGCTATATAGCCTTCTGTTGTGTTGGTGGGAAAACAAAATTATAGCAGGTAATAAATTTATTTCCTACATATAACTACATGTATATAGCCTGTTGTTAGTGGAAAATAATTTGCAGCAGGTAATAAATTTATTTCCTATCTATCTATCTATCTATCTATCTATCTATCTATCTATCTATCTATCTATCTATCTATCTATCTATCTATCTATCTATCTATCTATCTATCTATCTATCTATTTATCTATCTATATCTATATCTATCTATCTATCTATCTCTATCTATCTATCTATCTATCTATCTATCTATCTATCTATGCCTGTGTCTAGCATTGGTTGGAAATAAAATCATATTCTATCTGTCTGTCTGTCTGTTATCTTCTATCTATCTATAACTATATCTAGTATATAGCTACTATTGGTAAATCTAAATAACAGAAAACGTCTATGACCAGCCAAACCTGTGACGTCACACGCGCTCTCCAGTCATACAATCTATCTATTGACTTTGGTTGCCTGCATCTATCTATCTTATCTATCTATCTATCTATTATATCTATCTATCTATCTATCTATCTATCTATCTATCTATCTTTGATCTGACTATCAATCTCTATCTACCAATCTATCTAATTTGACCAAAAAAAATCTCATGGGTAATAAATTTGTACGACACCGGCGCTGTATCTCCGGTCTCTTAACCAGCCAAACCTGTGACGTCAAACGCGGGTAACATACACCATTAACAAGAATTCCCAAAGGAGGAAAAAATTAAACGTTGCTATGGGAGGACACGCTAAATTTTGATTGACAGGCAATTTGCCGACCAATAAGAATTTGACCAGGAAAAAATCATGGGGGGCTAAATTTGAGTCACCGGCGCTGATCTCCGGGGGTTCTAGCGACGCGGGTAACATACTTGAACCCGTTGAATCTAGGAACGTCTAGGTCCACGCGTTACTTTGATGTTAAACTATTCATCTCTGAGTCGACCTTAGTTCAACGAATCTAGGACTTTTCATATCAGAACTATTCATCACTGTTCAACGCGACATTTCAGAACATTCATCTCAGGGCATTTCATCAGGAGGAATATTCATCTCTGGAGTATTCATATCAGGACTGTTAATCTCGGATAAAATATGAAGTTATAACTCAGATAATTAAGGTATTCTCTGACAAAAAACCAAACCGAACTCTCTTAAAACCGAACCGAACCGAAACTGCGGTTTTGACCATGCAAATTAGACCGTTTTCTTCCGTTTTAACCCTAGAGGGTTAACACTATATCCATCTTTTTATGCATTAGATCATTTAATGCACTGAAGACCATTTACTGATGAATCTGCAGCCAACGTTAAACGACAAAATAACACTTTCACTTAGAAAAGTGCATTAAACAGGCAAATTCGACGCAACTTGTCCATTTTTATTTTGGTTGTAATTCAGCTGCTCGTCGAATGCATGCAACTTAACACTGTATAGGATGGTTGCCATCCATCGGGCATAATGAAATGCCCAGGCTTTATTTTAGCCATTGCACACCACGAGGTGGTTCTTTTCCCAGAAGTATCAACAACAGCTCGGCACTTTCCCGATAGTCGTCAAGAGGTATAGCATTTTCCGAAACATCGCCAAATTCCTGGTCCAAAGAAAGCTGCTCACGAATAAAGGCAATAACTACTTCTTGAATGGCGCACAGGAATATCGTTTTTGGGCATGTTGCCTATCAAGCTCTATTTTAGCCTGTGCTTCTTGGTGTGCTATGAAAAAGTACTGGGTTAACTTTTTAGTAAATACCTTTTCTTTTGCATCATTTTATTTGCACCCTTTCTTATTCTTCAGTATCCTATACGTATCATACAAATAAAGAATTTGTGCTTTCTGTTTGTCTTTACGTTATGTTTTGATGCCGGTTTTGGCCAACTGCTGCTGAACTTTAGAAGCAACTGTCATAGCACACTATTTATATCTGACATGCTTCTCATACGTCATTAGTCCATCCTTCAAAAAAGAAAACTCGAATAACATCTCCTTTTGTGGGAATTCTGAAAGCTGGTAATTCAGATCTGGGCTTTCCAATCAGCCAGACGTCATCATCCTTCCTCAGAGTCAGAACAAACCTATCCACTTCTATTATTAATACTTGTCGACAGAATTCAGCAAATTCACCGAACTATATGTAGTGAACTTAAATTACAACAATTTCAATCACATGAGCGCTACCCAGCCTTTTTTCAAAACCTGATCCTTTTATTTACATTTTAATTTTATAATATTGAAATATTTGCGTTTTTTAATTACATAGTCACATTTTTGGCAGGCTTACACAATTTAATTCTTCCAAAAAAACATACTTTATGTGCATGCATCAATGAATTGGGAAAAGGGCGGGGAGCTGATTTTTGATAGCATTTTTTGACCATTGACTTTTGGAACACCCTAATGGGGCTGTCCATTAATTACGTCAACAATTTAGGGGTAGGGGTTTGGAAAAGTTTGACAGTTTTGCAACAAGGGGAAGGGAGGGAGTGTCAAGAGAAGTTGACGTCAACAATTTCACTTTTTTCAAATAATCAAAAAACAGGAACTTTTATAGAATACTACTTATTACAATGGAAAAAAGCATTAGAAAAAAGGTCATCACCACCACATTTTGACACTCGATGAGAAAAAACGGGAAAAAATGGTCATTACCACAAAATAATAACCTTGTTATTGAGACCTGTCCTTGATCTTGTGAAACCGGGTCAAGAGTTGTTGACGAATTATGGGGGAGGGTTAATGTCAAGTTGAGAGTTGTTGACAAGAGGGGAGGGGTCAAAAATTGCCCAAAAATTGTTAACATATTTAATGGACATCATCAGAAGATCATTTACTGATGAATCTGCGTCAACGTTGACCATGACCCCGTAGAATGGCACGACTCCAGAAAGATGGAATTAAACAGAAAACGGATGCAACGATCCATCTTTTCCTGGGACGACCAGGAAGCGCAGCTGATCGGTCAGGTGGACGACCGATGGAGAGGTCGATGGCAGCGGAGGGCACTGAACAGGAACTGTCTCTTCGAGGCGGGCTGCGTGACCGAAAATGGCAAGGCGGCGCCTATTTATCAGTTCATTGAGTGATGGTAATCCAGTCCGCGAGGATATCTCCGCGTTGGTAATGAAATCATACCAGCGTACTTCAAGGATCTGACGTTGGCACCTCATATGGAAGGCTTCCAACACCTTCCGAGGCGAGTAAGGTCCAGGTCTCGGCCGCGTAAAGTGGGACAGACAGAACAAGTGTCTGGTACAGACGGAGCTTGATGGCCAGAATAGACTACTCTTGAATGCCAGATACTATGCAGGGAGAATATGGCAGTTGGCTAGGGTGATGCGTCTGGTCAGATCTTGATGACAGTGTCTATTGGAGGACTGCACGCTACCAAGGTATGTGAAACTGTCTATTGACTCAACACACTCCCATCAACCACGATAGAGGGGCTGTGATCCACATCCTAGGTTCTGTAACTTGGTTTTAGTCCAGGAAACCTTCATACCAAGAGGAGCAGAAGCATGGCTGAAACTAGAGAGGTATTCAGAGGCATTGGTAGCAGAAGGTAAAAACAGAGTTGTATCGTCTGCGTAGACCAGGTCTGTTGTGACCTGATGCTAATGCCATGGTTCACAGACATGTGATCTAAGATCCAGTCGATGGCAATGCAGAAGAGGATTGGTGCGAGTATACAGCCCTGTCTCACACCAGATGTAGTTGAGAATTGAGCAGAGAGATTTTGACCGACCCGGATGCTAGCTCCATTCTGGTGCAAATCTTCTATCAGACGGAGCAATATATCTGTAATTCCTTTGGCGCGCAATGCTTTCCATAAAGCGGTCCGATCCACCGAATCGAATGCAGCCTTAATATCCAGGTCAGGCTACATTCAGAGGGCGGTCAAACTCCCTCAGAACTCGGAAAACCAGTCTTAACGCTAGGATGGCATCTATGGTGGATCTGCCGGGGTGAATCCAGATTGTTGTGGTCTACGTGTCTTAAATCACAATGGCTGTATCCGGCTGAGTAGGATGTGGAAAATACCTTCCCCGTACTGACAGGAGAGTAATCGGTCGATAATTTCCACATTCCAGTTTTGAGCCCTTCCCTTTATATAAAGTGACAAGAACACCTTCTTTCCACTCTGCAGGTACATGGCCAGTTCTCCAGACCTGGATAAACAAAGAGTGGAGAGCGGAACTCACTGGGCCCAGAGCACATTTCAGCAGCTCAGGCGGAATACCATCAGGGCCTGCTGCGCGGCCATTTCTCAGTTTCTTGATGGCGGCGATAACTTCAGCGAGGATGGCTCATCGGTGAGGATGTCCTGGTCAGGAAGGGCAGTATATGCTTCGTTGTCAAGGTCAGGAGATGATGATCCTGGAAGGAAGTTTAAAGCAGCTTGAAAATGTTGAGCGTTGTAGGGTTTCTTCGATGGAGTTGCATGGGGAACCATCAGTCTTATTAACGTTTGGAGAAAAGTATGATGACCGATTGCCATTGGCAAGAGTCCTGATTGACCTGTATACAGATCTCAAGCGGTTGTGTCGTAGGTCTTCCTCAGTTTCATCCACTAGTTGCGAGACAAAAGCAACTCGGTCCTCTTTACTTTTGCCTTGAAGATACCCTGCAATTCTTCCGCTCTTGCTGATCATTCCTGAGTTTCCAGCGGATTTTAGGTTGAGGACCTTGATATCCTCAGAAAAAATGGTTGACGGATGTTTTCTACCAACCTATCGTTTCATCGGCTGACTTCAAGATGGCGGATCGAACTGGACCAGTGACTATCGACATCGTCTGGGAAACCAGAGGAGCCTCGAATCTGTTGACAGCCAGGTTGTATTGTTGGAAGGTTGTGACGTTGGTCAAGAGATATGTTATAAGATCGGTGCAGGTTTACGTTCCGTTTCGGCTTTATGAGTTTATGGTCAGTTGTACGATTACAGCCCCAATGCAATATGTTTTAAGTAAAATATTCAAGTTTGTTTATAATTATTTTATGAGTCACGAGATAACTGAAAAAACATTATGGCAAATAAAACGTTTCATTTTGTCAGCAGTCTTAGTCACGTGATGGTGGACAATTCTGTTCTTAATCATTCGTCAAATTATTTTTGCAGGTGCAAATTTACGCCTAATAGGAACTCATGAAGTGGGTCACGCGCTTGGATTAGAGCATTCAGCGGTCAAGTCTGCCGTCATGTATCCATATTATGGAGGTACCTACATAGAGAATTTTGCTCTGGATCCAGATGACATTCAAAGAATTCAGGCTCTCTACGGTAAGAATCGAACGATGCCTTTCACCAAAATCTCAGTCTTTGACTCTTGATGTCATGAATTTAGAACATTTTCTTTCTAAATGAGACTAATATCATGAGCTAGCTGGTCATTAAATGGAACCTAGACGAAGGCAAGTTGTTTATCAGCAAATGTCATAGCTTACAAGGCTCGTCTGCTATTTGGAAAATTTTGCATTAATACGACACAAGGAAGAGACATAAGCGTATGGGCGTAGTATAAAATACTCACTATTATCATAATTTTCTTTATAATTGTCAACATTATAAGGAATATAAGGCAATCAAACAGTCATATAAAATTGAAATCACATTGTCGTAGTCATCATCATCATCATCGTCATCGTCGTCGTCGTCATCACCACCACCAAATAACAGCAACACAACCAATGATCTGTTAATGCTATGACTGTGGTTTTATGAACATAATCGCAGGTAAGCCACAGAAATAATCTACTGCTTCAACACAAAGATACAAAGAAAATTGTTTCCTTTGCTCAATCATCGGATCGGATTGTGCTAGAATCGCGACTGAGAAGTAACTCCACATGTGACCTACGAATTAGTTTAGCAATTTCATGATAATATTTTGTGTCGCACCGAAAATCTTAGTAATAAGACTTATAGGACTAACAAAGAACATTCATGTCATAGTCTAAAATCACCACAATCTATTGACTTCATTAGGCCTAAACAATCTTTACATTTAATAGGGCTACACAACTCTATGGCTTTTCAAAGAATTCAATTTGGAAATGTAATTTTTCAATATTCGCACATTACATGAACACTGTATGAATTACATTATTAGTGTATTTTCGAATATATATATATGAGTATGTATATAGCCTATGACTACAGATATATGCATATGCATATACAGTATATGCATATATTGCTTGAACAGTGTTTGATGCTTGTCTCTCTCAATGCAATAAATTTGGTCTTCGGAGGTTTGCTGCTTCATTTGCTTGACTATTTTTTACTGCAACGCGCCATTTGAGACTTATGCTTATATTTCCAGTTTTTCAGTGAGTTACGCAAAAACGTATCTCCATTTGAAGTTGGAATTGGTGGGTTCTTCTAAAAGAGGATTTGCTGTGTTGTCCTGTCGTGATGGTCATGAAGTCCTGTCGAATGAAATTTTTTGAACCGTTGGGTACAGGATTTAGTTAACAGCTCCTTTTCTCAGGTGGCGACTACCGTTGATTGTTTATGGTGTTGTGGTGTCGTTGAAGAAAGAATAACATGCTGAGCCTCTAAGTAACCGCACATTAAAATGAAGTGGTCGCGGTCCCAAAAAGTTTGGGAAATCCTGCTCTAAAGTGAAATCACATTTGACCAGGGTAAAACTCCACCAATGGATCTTCATTTTGCCACAGGTTTGATATGTCCATGACGTGTTGTCGTGCAGAGTACCTTGAGAACTAGGTTCCTTTCTGTTAAGATCATTTTATTGATTCAAGCAGCACTCTTAGGACTTCGTGTGCATGATTTTCGTTTAATAACTGCACGACTCTCAGCGCATTAGATGGCTAAATGAGTACATAACAAAACATTGAATGAAAGGAAACAGAAGATTGCAAACGAATAGATGAGTCCAAGCAAGCGGTTAGGAACAAGATTATCGTTCTACCCAATGCCTAGAGTACAGTGCATATGGAATGTACCTTTATTCTAAGAAAAGTATGGAATCGTAACCTTGAATATGGGGTCTTCCATAAATGACGTAACGCGATTTTGGCACTTTTTGACCCCCTCTTTTTTAAGTAACACGACTTAACAAAAAGTCAGACCCCCTTAAAGTATGACGTAACAACGGACCGATTCCCTTTTCGGCTTACGAAAAGTTTTGACAAGCAAATAAAGGTTATTCATCCTTCTATTTTTCCTCTCCAAACATACTGACAAGCAAAAAGGTCATCCGTGTATTTTCCCTCTCCAAATTTCCTGACAATCAAAACAAAAAGGTCGTCACTTTAAAATTTTGTGTTGCGTTACGTCACATTTACGGAACTCCCCTCGTCACACTTCGTAACAAATGTCCGGACCACCTCTCTCCTAGGCGCGTTACGTCATTTGAGGACGAACCCTATGATCAGTAATCCTCAAAATTGGTAGCAGAAGTACAGCCCATAGACATTCCATTCTTTAAGGTTGTCGTTGTTATGATCTAGTACCCTGTCAAGCAACTCTGACCAATCGTCAAATCACGGAAATTGCGCATATCGTAAAGAATACAAACAGGTTGCACGACATCGACGTTTTTAATTGGGTTTCCATTACCAAGACTGTATTAAGGTATTCGTAGGCCGTAGGCACTCTCATATTCGTAGGCCATCCTCAACTTAAACTGCCAACTACGT
Source organism: Metaphire vulgaris (assembly GCA_018105865.1). Classification (NCBI taxonomy): domain Eukaryota; kingdom Metazoa; phylum Annelida; class Clitellata; order Crassiclitellata; family Megascolecidae; genus Metaphire; species Metaphire vulgaris. The sequence continues at coordinate 14,532,772 of CM030843.1, forward strand.
AACTCACTGTGCAATTAAGCTAAACACTTTCGCGTAATTTCCTGACTTCGTGCTTAACCTCCTTGAGGTTACATTCTCTGGCATTTTTCCATGCAGAAAGCGTTCCATGGATTCTTGCATTGCTTCCGAAGGACCGTCCCATATGTCACACTATTCAGCGGAGAACAATGGTTCCCTCCTTTGGCCGAAGGGCATTGGATATTGGAATGCCAATAATTGGCTCAGAGTGTCCACTAAGAATACCTCGAGTGCCAAAGACCGCGGCTCCATTTGGTTGGGCGTGTCACCAAAACAATTAAGTGGGTGGTCACCTCCTGCTCCTGCACCTGCACCTGCTCCACTGGAGACGTAGACAAAAGACGGCCGTGAGCCGTACTTAACGCTTTTAGTTTCAGAATTCTCCGACGACCGCAACCCGTTGTTAACGCTAGGAAGGTTAATAATGCACCCTCTCCAGTTTTCGATTTCAAAATTCAAATCTCAGTTATTCGCAATGTTAATAGGCCTAATTATTCTATGCAACGATGCAATATCCTCCCCTATAAATTGAAAAGGACCTGATGCAGAAAATGATATCTGAACACGGCATAAGTGACTTTATCAATGCAAAGAGCCGAAAGGTTTATATATTGGAGCACAGCATAAATGCATATAGAACCATATTATACTGTTTGTGACTGTTATAGTTAAACGTTATAAAATTTCAATCTGCAATTTCTGCCATGTGTTTACTTCCTTATTGTTTTCAATACCTTTTTCTGACTTTCGTTCCTAGGACCTACGACATTTTCAAAGGCCTACGAGCGACGGCCTGTGTGTGTGTGAGAGAAAGAGAGAGAGAGAGAGAGAGAGAGAGAGAGAGAAAGAGAGAAAAGAGAGAGAGAGAGAGAAAGAGAGAGAGAGAAAGAGAGAGAGAGACAGAGAAAGAGAGAGACAAAGAGAGAGTCCATACCAAAGCCGTTGACCAGATGTCTTATTACACCTAATATGCCAATCATAACAGCCATATAACCAGCAACATTGAAGTAGAGAGTTAGTGTAGAGACTCAACTAAGGTAACATAATGATACTCGTTAGGTTTCGCGAATCGAGAATGATCACTATCTTTAGAATAAAACTAATGTACGGCCAGTGGCGTAGCCAAAGGGTGTTGGGGTTAAACCCCCTTTGGCCACCGACGAGAAATTGTGTGTGTGTTTTCCATACATTTTTTACGGACGCGGTTTTAGGAGTCAAACAATCCCTACTTAGCTGTCGAACCAAAATTTGTAAGTCTTATAAAAATTACAGTAAAGATGCAAAGTGACGACATTTTTGTTGCTTGTCGGCGTCTGCAAAGGAAAAAATACAAGATGGAAATATGAGGATGACCTTTTTTGCTTGTCAATATTTTTCGAAGTTGGTTACAATCAAAACCAATCCCTCTTCCGGAAATCCTGGCTACGCCGCTGTGCACGGTCAATGATTAATATGCATGCTAATATACCAGTCATTCGGGGGTAGGTGGTGGCCATTGTTCAGGTTTTCCATAGCCGTAATGCTACCATAACTCCTATGTACTACAGCTAGTAACCGAAATTAACATTCAAATAGACTTGTCACTATTTAAGACCTGCTGTGAACATAAAATTAAAGAGAAACCGATCCATCTTGGAGCGCATCATGACTGATTATGAGTCATGCATTACGCGACATGATCATTATAAAAGAGACATCGGTTGGCACATTCGATCGCAGATAGGCTGAGAGAGTGTTCGGCGATTAAGCATTGAAAAGAAAAGAAGAAGCTATGAATACGATGTTGTTAGGGTTTGCTTGTGTGCTGCTTGTGTTGACTGCTACCTTGGCTGCTCCAATTGGTGAAAATCAACCATTTCAAGGTCGAGACAAAAGACGGAAAACGACGGAAGACGTGAAAGTAAGTGACTGAGTTCATTTCATCATTATTGCAATCGAGCCTAATCTAATTTAATCTAATACTTCTATAGCGCCACTTCATAATGCAGAGAAGCATCAGCCGATGGCACACCAAATCAAATCTTTAAATATCCAGATCATATCCAGGGTATTCGACCAGACAGACGGGTGGCAGCCTATGGTGGGTAAAGCAAGTCAAAAAGGTGGCTTTTTAATCTTGTTCTAAACACCTGTAATGAATTTGAAATGCGCACATGCTAAGGCAATGAGTTGCAGAGTTTGTGGACTGCCACTGAGAAAGCACGAGTACCTAGAACTGTCCGAGTCTGAGAGAGGGATAGAAATATTGCAGATGAGGATCTGGTCTAGAATTTGTTTGCTTGTACAGAAAATTTTGAAAGGAGGTAGCTATGTTCCTTGTAATATAGTGTTTTTGTATACTGGAAGGCAGATTTTAAAGTCTATCCTTTCTTTAAATGGAAGCCAGTCGAGATTCTTATTAACTTGAAGACTTATGGGCGTGAATTTGCTTTATAGCCACTCTCCCAAGAATCTTTGACAAAAAGTTTAAGCTGGATATAGGCAGGTAATTTGCTAAGTCATTTGAGCAGAGATATGATTTCTTTATTAGAGGATCGACCACGGCATTTATAGCAAAAGAAGGCGGAAAGCAACCTTCTATTAGTGAAAGATTTACCAGATTCAGAATAAATGGACCTAGGACATCAACGCATTTTTGAGTATGCAACTTGGCAGTGTTTCAAGAGAACAATGAGTGGGCGGCGATGAAAAATCAATTTGTGAAGATCAGAAAGAGTGATAGTTCGAAAGGAACTAAACACCAGTGGAGGCGAGCGAGGAAGAGAAAAACCAGTTGATGCAAGACTAGAACATTTTCTCCGAATTTCATAAATTTTTTCATGGTAGAGAAGACACGGGAAAGTTTTTTTTTGAGAAAAACAGTGTCTTTGTCCTTATGTAAGGTTTTATGTCATGATTGCCTAAGTGACAGAGGATTTGAGGAATTTCCAAAAACAAAGTTGGTCATAAACGTTGATTTGGTCGAAGAGACAAGTTTGTGAACAAGCTTGCACTGCTTCCTATAATGTGCTTTATCTGAGCTGCACTACATGGGCAGCGCAGTTGTCACAGTGGCTGAGTGGCAAAAAACCATCAATGCCTTTTTCTGTCCCCATGGTGTGGGGAAAGCAAAGTAACCACACAAGTGACTTTTACTTCTGTTTGGTTCCTCCTTTTTTCCGGCGGGTTAAAACAACAAATGAAATCGGGATTAGTGCACTCCAACATTCCGTCAACATTGAGACCAGTCCCACATGGCGAGGGACTTTCTATTCCTGAACAACCAGCAGATTCGCCTGATGAAGACGAGGGTGAGTCGACCGATTCTTTTAGTCCGTCAGGATGCATTGATCAAGATTTTTACTGCGGCATATCATCAACCCCGCACAAGATAACACAGGAGGAACTAAATGATCTGGTTCGTGATTTGGACCTATTCAAGAAAAAAACAGAATTGCTAGGGTCAATACTCCAACGATGGAATCTTCTATAAGACGAAGTCACAACCACTACATATCAAAAACACCGCCAGTAGTTGGCGCTTTTCTTCAGAAAGGAAGGTAATCTGGTGTTTTGTTTCGATATCGAGGGCCTCATGAATGCCTTAACTTTCACTTATGACCCATAAGAATTGAGACTATTTATTTGTAGACTAGTCGAACTCGAGTCTTAAGGCTGTGCCTTTGCACAATGGAAATCGTCTTCCATCTGTTCCGGTAGAGCATGCTGTCCAAATGAAAGATGCGTACGATAACTTAAAGCATCTACTCGATTCCATTGAATATAACAACTACAGCAACTCTGTGGTGATTTGAAGATATTAGCCCTTGCAATGGGACTCTAGCAGGGATATACAAAATATACAGTATGTGCTTCATATGTGAGAGGGATAGTCGAGCAACGAGGATAACACTACTTGCGGAAGGAATGGACTCGCAGACGGAATGTAGTAGCTGCATAGAATATCCAACACTTCGCTCTGATTGAGGCTGACAAAATCCTTCATCCACCTCTTCATATCAAATTAGGTTTGATGAAGAACTTCGTGAAGGCCTTGGACCGAACTTCGCCAGCTTTACGATACCTGTATGGAAAATTTCCAAGACTTAGCGAAGAAAAAAATAAAGTATTTATTGGGCCCTCAAATTCGAGAGCTCTTCAAAGATGATCTTTCCAACAGCTTTGTTGCAGGGTGATTTGAATCAAGCATGGAAGGCTTCTCGCCTAGTGACTACAAACTTTCTCAGAGCAGAAAACTACTAGGAACTAGTAGAAGACATGCTAACGCAGTATCAAAAACTTGTCTGTAACATGTCTCTCAAGATCTATTTCCGTCATTCCCATCTAGATTTCTTCTCCTGACAACAACTGTGATGTGGTTAGTAATGAACATGGCAAGCCTTTTCATAAAGATATTGCAACAATTAAACAAAGACAACTGGGAAAATGGTCAACTAGCATGCTGGCTGACTACTGCTGGAGACTGCGCCGAGATGCTACTGTACAAGAGACAGCCTAAAATTTAAGATGAAGTCTATGACTTGATTATGTACAGGTATTAACCATAGGCATATAACTATTGTCATGCGTTTGTGTTATAAACAATAAATTGTATATAACAAAAACTGGACTTGACGAAGCATTTTAAAGGTCATATTCGTGTTCAGCACATAAAGATCAATAATAAATTACTAATTTTATTTCTGTTACATGACTTTTGTAAAAATTTGTTTTCCTCTGTAGCATGAAGGAAGATGTAGGAAAACACAATCTGAACTAAGAAGGTGACAAGATACAGGAAGACCTGGGGTCATTTAAATTCTAACTAATCGTCATCCTAGATGATGGAAGACACAGAACAAGAATAGTTTAGAAGCAAGTTTTAAAAATATTATTGTCTTAAACTATTTAATTATAGTTCGCGCATATTATTTCTCTCTGGTTTCAGACTTATCTGAATCAATTTGGACATTGGCGATCTAGGTCACGTGGCCAAAGTAGCGGAACTGATGAAGATATGAGAAACTCATTAAGAGCTTATCAAAAGTTCTTTGGACTTAAAGTCACTGGTGCGTAATTCTTCTACCACTTATTTCTGCTATGAATTCATTCATATTATTTTAAAGATAATTGTCTTGGAAATGAATATGCACATGCCTTTTTCACGACATCCTGAGAATCTTAGCATGAGTTAGTTTAAACTATATTTAAGGCAAAGTTGAATATCACATTAAGCATAAGAAAATGTAATCGCGATCTTTGACGTTTTCCCTGCCAGGCGAGGCAGACAATGAGACATTGGAGCTGATGGCAACTCCACGCTGCGGTAATTCGGATAATAACAATGGTCGACGAAGGAGAAATGCTCTTGACGGTAGGGTGAATGAGAATAAATTCTACTAATGGATAACAGTTTCAGGTCGCCTGGCAAAAGTTACTATACCTAAAGCACAAACATACGAGATATTAGTTTTTAAGCAACTTCATTTCCCCTTCTACACTCGCTTTCAATTCGGTGACGCCTGAGTGAAGGAAAGTTCTCGCTTCATTCATGAGTCATTCCGTCAACTCGCTTCCATTCCTGATCGAACATGCCTAATTTTCACAATTCGGGACTCTCTCCTACTGCATGTACAACATTTAGACAAGGCCGAAGATCAGTTGGTTCGTCTATTTGAAATGCCATCTAGCCTAACATACGTGCGTGTGCAACCACGAATTAAATGACTGCTTTAAACCGATCACGGCTGGCGTGTCGCCAAAATAGGCGCTACATAAATGATTGTTAACATTGCATTGATTGATTCACACTTGTGTTCTTCAAAGCCAATGCCTCAATGGGAAATAAATTTTTAAAAGAAACGTGCAAGACGTTTCCTTTTGCACCGCCCTATTTTAAGCTCCTTCGATCCTTATTGTTAAAATTTTGCAGGATACAGTATTTTCATGTAATTTGAGTCGAAGGTTTGGAGAAAACCAAATCTTATGTTTTTAAATGTCTTATTCCCGTTATCTCAATTTATGGCAGTTTTTATCGTCGATAAAATAAAGTTTGGAATGTATTTAAGGAAATCCATGGCTTAAAAAGAAGATAAAGTATTTCTACCGAACCTATAGTGCGCCGGCTGACCCTCCAGTGAACGTGACAAGAAGCGAACTTCGGCGCTCGTTCAAGGTCAGCTGCTGTCTACATTTAAAAAATAAATGCAATCGGTTAAAAAGAATAGTTCGAGGGTTGTAGTGAACATACTTGATTTTTACATTGACTTTTTACAGGCCGTGCTTTTGAAGTAAATTATGAGCACCAGGTCAACAACATACTGTACATAGTAAAAGATTAGGGCCACGTCGATAGAATGAAGCTGGGTCCCAGGACTGACCCTGTGAAACGCCGAATTTGTGACTCCAATATCAGTAGACGCTGAGTAGCAACACAACATAAATAATGGATGGCCGCGAACAATGGATGTGTCCATCTAGATATTATGAGATCCAATCGAAAACTGAAACTGTATTGCTAATATATAATATGACATTTCCAGCCTCTGTATTATAATCGAGTGGTCAACAGAATCAAATGCTGTATCTAGGTCTAGTATGGCAATTTAACGGCCTCAAGCTAACGATGAATGTCTATTGGAAGTAAGTGAGCTTAGTGCAGCTCGTTTCCAATAATATTATGCATTAAATAGACTGGCTGTAATTCAGAAAGCAAGCCTGATGTCATAAATTAAGCAGTGAAATTACGAGTAACTAGAGGCTATAATAATAGTCATTGAATCAGTAGTGATAAGTTTGAAATGACTCTGCATATATATAGTGTGTACACTGAAGTAATTATATATATATATATATATATATATATATATATATATATATATATATATATATATGTCCATCAGGTCTTTCTTGTAGCATGGACGTTCGCATATATGTTTTTATCAGTTTGAGTTCGAGAAGTTTCGCTCATCACTAGTGACAAAGTGTCAAGAGGATTCGCAGAGCATAACAGTGTTGGGGACACAATTTGTTTGGTTATTTTTCAATATTAAGTTGTAGACTTTGTAAATCGTCTTGAAATTGTCTTCAGTTCTCTACTTAGATCAACTTCATTAATACTGTATCTTTGGCGACTCCGTGTTGCAAAACTTTTACAAGATTCAAGTAATGATTCATAGCTTCTATGCTAGTTTTATTCTGCAAACTGTGAACATCATAAAGGAAACCCAAACAAATGTTTTGCATCAGAGTGAATCTTTCTTCAACCGATTATATTGCCGTGTCTAGAACAGCTTCGTCAAAGTTTAATTTGAAGTTGTCCTGGTTCGAAATGTGCTGGTATTTCTAAGCTGACTGCAAATTCAGCTGCATCTGCCAGTGTTATATCAAACTCGGAGTCACTTCTGCGGTTTACAAGAAACTTCTTTGTTTCATCCAGATGATTGATGGCGCGATGTATATCGAATTCTTTTGCCTTAAGTTGTTTATTAGTCATGTTGATCTCAAACAATGAGTCATACCATACAACCAAAGAAACTTAAAACTATAGAAATGGCTTCTGCAATAACCTGCGCATCTTTTCGTGATGTATTATTTCCAGATGCACCTGCTGAATTTATGTCATCCTCAATCTCTGAGAGAGCATCGTAAATATTAACAAGCTGAAGACGAAGAGGTTTCAAAGCATCAATTTGACTTTCCCATCTGCTTCACTCAGTTGTTTATTTTCAAAATCTTATATAATAACTACGAGAAGGAATTGAGGGAATAATGAATAACATCGAATTAATAAGAGGATGTCAAGATAGAAAAAAGTGGAAATCCATGGTCGCTAACGTAGAAATACACAGCACCTAAAGAAGAAAAAAAAAAATAATAATTCTCTTTGTCCAGTAAGGTGAGTATGTCAGTCACGCCACACGGCAGATGTTGGAGGACATCGTTGCCATAGGCAACCAAACTTTATAATCGACGGAGCGTTTGAGGAAGCGTATTCATTGCAGCTTGACCTATCGTCCTGCTCGCCTGCATGTTGTACGCACCACTGGCGACGCAGTCCTCCGAGTTGGGCCGTAGCCCGCAGACCCTACTGAAAGGGGGCGTAGCCTCCCGTCGGAGACCACGCCTAAGCCTCCTAGGGAGGCCGTAGGCCCCACTGAGGGGCACAGCCCCAGGTGTGTGGACGCAGGTCCTACTGGGGCAGCCTCCCGTTGGATACCAAGCTCCAGCCCGCAGTGGGGGCCGTAGGCTCCACTTGGGCACATCCTCCGGGGTGAAAAGTCCCAATTCTCCGTGGGAGACAAAACCCCTTTGGGTCGGTAAGCCGAAAAGGAGCCGTATGCCCAAAAGGGCCGTAGGTAACACTGGAGGGCGCACCCGCCGAGGAAGACCAAATCCCAATGGAATCGTAGGCCCAAAACGTAGTCGTATGTTCCGTTATGGTGTGCAGCCCTCTGTGGTGGGGGTAGGGCAAGACCACCAGTGAGCATACATGGAATATTTTAAATGCTGATCTACGCCTTCGCTTTACATTTTCACATTTTAAACATTTTATATGTATTAACATGAACTTTTGCAATAAATCGTGGAAGGAGATAGCCACTCTCCCCAGTCGTTTTCGACTGGTTGATAGCTAGTTTATACTCACTGTTTTCGGATAAAAGGAAACCAACGCTATTTTCATCATAACTTTATGAAAACTCAATATTTATAAAAAATATGTTTTCTGAAACAGGAATAAATTGCTTTCAGATAGATGCAAATATTATCTGAAGAAGATTGCAATGAATATTCAAAATGTCCACCGATAAAATTGACACATAATTTCAGACGACTTTGCCTCCTCTGGCCTTTGATAAATTTGGTGCTGCAATGACGGTGTGGTTGAGCTTTGCTCACCAATCACCAATCTTCAATTCTCTCAGATTAAAAATTCGAGATGGGTAGACCTTCCACGTGTTCTTTTTACATTATATTACACCATAACTCAAATCTCCACAATGGCTGAAAATAGCGGAACTCATTAAATATAAAATTATATAGATGGCTTTCCTATGCTGCACCAGAACTTTGGAACTCATTTCCAGGATCGCTCCACCGTCTACACCATGGTCAAAAACCAAATTCTGAGTCGCAACTTTCTTCACTTTTTGCTCAAGTTTTTCTACCCAAGCTCAAAACACTTCTTAAATAATCATTCCCTTCATAGCTGTAACGTCCCAACCACAATGACTCATTTGATTATATTACCTCTGCATGAATGACCTTCGCCTTTGGCAATAGCTGCTTCATACTAAGATTAAGCGTCTAGGGATAAAGAGCAAATGCGGTGCTACTTTTGAAAGCGCTATAGAAATTAACGAAATTTTAATTACTTACGTACTTTTATTCAACGACATTTTGAGAAACGTCATACATTATATCAAAAATAACTAAAGGACGGGCAATGTTTAATCTAGAGTCCTGGATTCCGGGGGAACTGACAAAGCCGGGGGAAACTGACAAAGCCGGGGGAATTCTGCTAGGGGCTGCTGTTAGTTCGTGTAGTATGCCAAACTTTCGGGGGAAAATTTCAAATTTTCGGAAGATTTCCGGGGGCAATTTCCCCCCGAAAACGGCCTAGATTAAACCCTGAAGACGGGTACATAGGAGCGCGCTTTCATTTGCCATGATTTCCAATTCAGTCCCACATTAACCGCAGCTTCCTTCGCTTTTTCCTCAAGTTTTTCTACCCAAACTCACGTGACCTCTTCGGCGCTAGGCCGTCGCAACGAAAAAGGGCGCTAAAATCGGATCTTCCCTCTGGTTTTATACTCTTTTTAGCAGTTAAATTTGGTACAAACGCGTTCGTCTTAACTTGCGGAACACGCCGGAACTTGTCTTGTCTTGTCTTCAACCGTCTTCGCTCCGAAGATTGGCTGCATTATGAACTGTCATCTTCCAGATGTTACGATCTTCTGCTCTTCTTATCGCGTGCTCGATAGTGAGTCCTGTCCACTCTTTGATGTTGTCTTCCCACTTTTTTCTTGGTCTGCCTCTTTTTCGTGATCCAGGCATTGTGCCCTGCATTATGTCCTTCTCCAGACATTCCTGCTTTGTTCGCATAATATGTCCCCAGTATTTCAGTTTTCTTTTCTTTACTGTTTCCAGTAGGGTTCTTTGAACTCCTGCTTTATCCATTACCCACTCATTCGTCTTCTTTGCTTTCCAGGAAACTCTCATTATTTGTCTTAAACCTTTCATTTCGAATGCCTGTATGCGCCGTTCATCTTCCTTCATTATTGTCCAGCTTTCACAGCCATATGTGGCGACTGGCACACCATTGATCTCATTAACCGGACTTTTGTGCTCACAGGAATGTTGTGACTTTTCCATATTTTGTTTAATGATGTTCCCCGCTCCACGTCCTTTATTCAGTCTGCTTCTTATGTCGGCTTTGCTTGAAGTGTCGTCTGATATGATGGACCCTAAATACGGGAAGGTGTTGACCTGTTCCAATACTGTACTCTGAATTTTGATGTTGCAGCTCTTGCCTTTTGTTGCCATTACCTTGGTTTTATCAATATTAATCATCATGTTGTATTTTTTCCCTATTTTATCCACCCTAGTTACCAAATCTTGTAGTTCTTTGTTTGAGCCACCGAATAGTATGATATCGTCTGCGTATCTTAAGTTTGAAATCTTCTTTCCTCCTATTCTAATGCCCCCGTGAAACCGTCCAGTGCTTCTCTCATTACCTTTTCTGCCATGATGCTAAACAGATACGGCGATATAACACAGCCCTGTCTTACTCCTTTCTTTATTTTTAGCCAATTTGACAGTGTTCCGGCCACTTTGACTTTTGCTTTCTGTTTGTTATACAATTTGATCAAAATTTTTCTATTAGATGCGGTGGATATCCCATCTCTATCATGCTTAACCACAGTTCCTCGTGTTTTACTGAGTCAAATGCTTTCTTGAAATCCACAAAACACATGTAGACTGGCACCTGTTGTTCGTTTGCTTTTTCTAGAAGTATCCTGAGATTTGTTATTTGGTCGCGTGTGCCTCTCCCTTTACGGAATCCTGCTTGTTCTATAGCCATCTCACTTTCTGTTTTTGCTCGTATTCTTTCGAGTATGATTCTCAGAATTATCTTACTTGCCTGCGACACCAATGCAATTGTTCTATAGTTACCGCCGGAACTACTCTCGATAAAATGCTGAACCGTTTCGTCCTCCTAATCGCCGTCGTTGTTTAGTACGTTTCCTTTGCGGGCTTTTTGTTCAACGATGTCGTTAATTCAAATTTCTCTGACGCAAGCAATGTCGAACATTTGCTTATTCGCCTGCCTTTGACGGAAAACTCTGGGTCATCATTCAGACAACCCACTCCGTCGCCGTCACTACTTTGCGTCTGGAAATGTTGTTAATACGCGGACGATGTGGGGCGTTTTACAGGCCATAGACTGTTTAGACTGTCTAGGCCATAGACAGATCACTGTTTGCGTCTGTCGTCGTCTTGTTGTTTACGGCTCGCCGGCACCGAGCAAAACCCAGGTCCGCCGGTCAAATGCGGTTTTATTAATAACGCTCGGTCGGTCTTCCGTAAGGGACCAATGCGGACCATTGATCCAGAACATTATCAACAACCGTCGAATTCAAGTTCTTGAAATAGCGGAAACCTGGGTAGTTAAGGGCGATCCAAGTGCCATCAAACTGGACTGTCTACCGTCCGGCCGGATATCGCGCCGTTAATTCACCTCGACCTACGGCAACTGTAGCGAATCGTGTCGGCGGACTGTGTCATTCACCATCAATCGTTGTCTGTTAAAGCGATACAAAAGAATAAAGCAATAACTTTTCACTCTTTTGAGCTGCTGTTGCTCAAGGTGAACTATAGCCAGCTCAACAACGCGAAAGCCAGCACCATCGCCGTCGTATAACGTCCGCCATCGTCTGCCAATGTATCAGTTTTTTACGCTGAACTGTCAGATCTGTTTGGCAGCCTGGTCAGGCTGGGCGACATCACAGACTGTGACAGATTCCTGTGCTGTGGTGATTTCAACTGCGGCAGCGACCAACCGACATCAATCGCACCTGAGCTGCTGATGCTGCTGGAGACTCATGAACTGCAATAACGCGTCTCATCGCCTCCGTACACGTCTCGGCACAGCAGCAGCCTTCTGGTTCTCCTGGTCGTGAACCGTCAAACCCAGCTTGCTGTTGATGTAGCGGTACACCCTACTCACTAGGTATATGATCACGACCTCATAACATGAGAACTGACGTCCAAGATAAAGGCTGCTTCCCAGCTGTCAACGTACAGTTTTCGGCAGCTGAAGTTGGTCACCTAGAAGAGTTTTGATACAGACCTCAGTCAGTCGCCCTTGTTTACTAAGCCAGAAGAAACGGCCAACTCTTGTACTACAATGTAACCTTACTATCTATATCTGGGTACAATGTAACCTTACTATCTATCTCTGGGTAGAATGCAACCTTATTCCTGTACCTTCCTATATCTGAGCACAAAATACCATACTTCTGTAGTATTCGTACTTTTTTTAAACCCTCGCACCTTTTTTTACCTTCTTTATACAGTCCCTTTCCTTAATACAGACGCTGACCCTCAGCTCACCGGGCTCGTTCTATTGCAGGAACTTCTAATAATTCTGTTTAGGACACGTGATTCACCCCGCACTTATGATTCTTCACTTGGTGAACGACTTAACGTGTGTTAACAACCATGTAATAGCAATAATAATGTGGCAGGAAATTACTATAATAGCTAATCTAGATAAGCCTGAGTTCCAATAATAAAGTACAGAAAGGTAGTTTATCTGGTAATCGCTAGGTGGCGCTGATGATAAGAGAGATAGTTAATAGAAGGAATAAATTAATAATAATAATTAAGGCCCTTTAATTATAATAACTGACTAAGAAGTAGGTAAAAAGTATAGGAAGGTTGGGCGTAGAATATTCAGTAGGTGGCGCTAGGCGTCATTGAGTTATAGCCCGATAGATAGTTGCAGTTTAGCACACCTCCTTTAAGGTAGTATCGAAGTCCTATAAATAGAGGTCCCATAGACGGCAAAGGGCCGGTATAATGAGTTTTAACTTGGAGTACCAGATAGGGTGGATGTACCGTGCAGGTACTACATTTCCGCTAGAGAAGTGTCAATCCACCGTGGGAACGGTTCCCAAGGGGCAGGGTTGTGCCCCGTCAAAAGATAAGACCGCGCGCGATAGGAGAAAAAGCCCGGTAGAAGGTCCGGTAGATCCCTAGGTAGTACCTGGAGAATTGCCCACTGTGAGGTAGTACCCGAGTCGGCCAAGAAAGAGAGGTAGTACCTGAGATAAGAGATAGAGAGGTAGTACCTGAAAGGAATTGAGGTAGTACCCGAAGAAGTGGAGGTAGCACCTTTGATAGAAGAAGGTCCAATAGAGAGATAGAGAGAAGGAATCAGCCATCTAATAGTAAAACCCAGAGGCGGATTTACATTTTGGAGGCCCGGTGCAAATATTTCCATGGAGGCCCCCGGCGCCATCGTGGTCACTTAAAGACAGTGTTTATTCTAGGCCCTTTTGGGGGGATTCCCCAAAATGAAAAATCCCCCTAAAAAATTTGATATGTTCCATTGGGAGATAGAAATCCCCCCCCCCCAAAAAAAAGTGGCGACGGGGGATTTTTTATTTTTTTGGAGAGGGGAAAAATAAGGAAGCTTGTCACAGAGCGTTTAAGAAGGGAAAACGGGCAGATGACCTTTTTTTGTTTTTTGCTCGTCAAGACTTTTGAGATGTCAAACCTTGTCCCTCCAAACATTTCAAACCCTCCCCCAAATTGCCCCAATGTCAAGGTGGCTAGAATAAACACTGCTTAAAGAAGTAAAAATATAACAACGTCATTGAAAAATGAAACAATTAAATGCCATTAACTTCAACTCAAATAAACTTGCATTGAATTTGCAGTCGCGTAGTCAGTGTGCAAGAACTGGGGCACGGTCGACCTGTCGTTTATAATCCACGTGTTTTGACGTATAAATTAATTTAATTTATTTAAGTGTTATTTGAACTTATTTCTTATGAATTTAATCATACACGAAGATGAGTTCCGGTACCTTTTTTCTAGAAAAAAGCACTAAGTATAACTAAGATTTGTAATCGTTTGCCAAAATGGTCACCGTCACGGTGTTACGCATTTTGCGGTAAGACAAATGAGTGGTGGCGTTAGTCTGTTTGCAACTATGCGTTGCCATTCCAAAGGTACGGAGGCATACAAGTACACATACTCTTCCCATTTCCCGCGCTTCTTGACCGGTGGTACCGTGGTAAGAATTGACCGTCGAGACACACTGTACAGGCACTCAGGTTGAGTCATGCAGTACCCCTAATCTGCATAACGATGCAAGAGGCCGGGCGTCTACGACCGCCGGTGGCCCTGTGCAACCGCCGGTCACTCGGTCAGAGTTCAGCCATTATGAGCCATACCATTAATTCAAGTCATTGAGGTCAGCTAAACCGGGGTATACGAGATATAGGCTTTCTTAACATAGACTCATGGAGCATGCATTAAATTGCATTTCAATACTAAATTATTACTAATCCATGTCCAAACTCTACTAACGTCTAACGATACAACATTCATGTCATCATCAGTGTTTCTGTCTCTCGACAGGTCCAGGTATCCAGTTTCTCCACTCCGATCGATTGCTTGCTTCTTTGGATGAGTTCCTGATATCCTTTATTCATCATCCACTCCAACATCATCTTTCTCGGTCTACCTCTCCTCTCTTTCCCTCCATTTTTCCTTCGATTATTGTTCTTAGTAAAGAGTCATGCCGGAGGACATGTCCCATCAATTTCTCTGCCTTTTCCGGATTGTATCTATCAGGCTTCTTTCTTCTTCTATCTCCTTCATGACTTCCTCGTTTGTCTTATGCTCTGTGTATTTTACTTTTAGCATTTTCCCCCAAATCCACATTTCAAAAAGCCTCTAATCGTTTTATATCTTCCTTTCTCATTGTCCACGTCTCCGCCCCATACAACGCCACACTCCATATCAATGTTTTTACCAATCTCTTTTTAGGTTTAGTTTTAGTTTACTTTGCATCAGCTCCTTTCTCTTGTAAAAGCTTCTTTTGCTATTGCTATACGTCTTCTTATCTCTTTATTGCATCTGGCATCGGTTGTTATCAGACTTCTAGATAGCTAAATTCCTTCACTTGCTCTATGATCTGTCCGTAAACCTTTATGTCTACTCTCATTCCTTCTTTTTACTTATTACCATAACTTTAGTCTTTTTGTATTGATTCTCATTCCATACTTTTCTGACACTTGTATCAGTTTATCCATTACTTCCTGAAGCTCTTTTTGATTGCTTGCTAGCATGGCCTGATCGTCTGCGAAGCGCAGCGCCTTTAGTAGTACTCTCCGACTTTTACTCCCTTATCTGTATTCTCCATCGCCTCTTGTACTAATTCTTCGATGTATATGTTAAACAACAGCGGTGACAGTGGACATCCCTGCCTTACTCCTCTCCCAATCATACACGATTCACTCAGTTCTCCCTCTATTCTCACCTTCACTGACTGTCCAAGGTATAGGTTTGCTATCAGTCTTCTGTCTCTCCAATCCACTCCCACCCTTTTCAGTGCTCTCATCAAAATCCTCAATCTACTCTGTCAAACGCTTTTTCGTAATCCACAAAGCATATAAAGATATTTTTTCCATTTTGAAGTCTTCTCTCACTTAGCATTCTTAAGCATCCGATTGCATCCCGTGTTCCTTTTCCTTTCCGAAACCCAAACTGATCCTCCAAGGAATCCTATTGCATCTGTTTTCGCTTGTACTCTTTTGTAATGACCTTGAGTATTATCTTCGCCGCGTGACACAATAGACTGATAGTTCTATGGTCCTCGAATTCCATTGCATTTACTTTCTTTTTAATCGGAATCATTATTGATTGTAGAAAATCGTTTGGTCATTCTCCTGTCATATAGATTTGTTGGCAGATTTCGACCAGTTCGTTCGTTGCATTCTCTCCTAGTATCTTTATTGCTTCTGCTGGTATGTGGTCCACTCCTTCTGCTTTGTTGTTTTTCATCTCTTCCAATGCGTGCAGAATTTCTTCTTTCATCAGTCCTGGTCCTAGCTCTTCGCTTTCAACTGTTTGCTGTTCCTCTATATTGAGTTCCGTTGGTTTGCTGTCTTTCAGGTATAATTCTTCTATATATTCTTTCCATCTCTCTTCCACTTCTCGTTGGGTTTTATATCTCCGAAAATAAATTACTTTAAAAAAACTAATAATTAAAAGTCTTTTTAAAAATATTATTAGAAAAGGGAGGCCCCTAAATTTGTATTTTCAAGGGAGGCCCGGTACCGATGCACCACCTGGTACCGTGGTAAATCCGCCTCTGGTAAAACCTTAGCCAAAAAGCTGTCGACAACCCATACGCCTTAGTTGAGAAATTTAATCCTATGTAGCGTCCGGGCGTCAGCCATCCTGGGAAAGTAATACATAAGGCCCGGTTCGCCACAATAATAATAACCATCCAAATTTGTCAGAAATCGGCCAGGTTTTCTTAATGTTATAGTGAAAATAAAATTGGCCTTCTTTTTAGCCGGACACGGCGTAGATGACACCATGCCAGATTTTGCTTTCGAAATTGTCACCGGATGTGCGCTATTTGCGCGTAACGTAGGTAAGTAAATTAGTGCATTATTGTTCAAAATTATACTATGCAATTCGGCACATCCAGGGGTAGGAATAGAACAATGCGTATTATTCAGACCATTTATTACTAGGGCGGCACTTTTGAATATTTCTATTTCTACTTGTCTTTTAGCGTCGCCCTAGAAATTTGCCGTCCTAGGCGACCGCCTAGTTCGCCTAGTGGTCTGTGTATATGGGTAGGCTTGTCGAGAGACGATGATTGTTAAGACCAGCCTGCAATCAAATGCAATTGCATCTTCTTAATATTTAGAGATGACAGCCGAATTTACATCTTACCATCTTGCCAATTAAGTTATGGAAGACGTTTTTATGAATACCCAAATGTTTTAGCATTTAAGGAAAATCCCATGTCGAGATCGAACGGTAGGCCTAAGAGTGATGAACTCGTGCCTACACAAAGTTAATACTAACATTATCTCGTGATTTTGGATGAATATGAAATGTTTGTTGCTAAAGTATTGGAGCGATATCATTCCACTTATAATCAACGAAGCAACAACATTTCCCGTGGATATTAACCTGTCATTTAAACGCCTCAATCACGGTGATGGGCACCCGTTTGATGGACGAGGGGGAGTTTATGCCCACGCCTTCTTACCGCCCAACGGAGACATTCACTTCGATGCAGACGAACATTGGACTGCGGAAGGACTTTGGCCAAAAAGCTGTTATTGTGAACGCTATCCTACTTGCTGTGAGCATCGTTCCTTTGTTCTAATACAAATGGCATTTACTGTGTTGAAAATTTGTCAAACTAAGTTTTCCATAGGATGCCAATAATTGTTAACAATCACCCAATTTTATACTAGACGTCCAATCTAAAAACCAAGGCTGTAATATGGAGACAGCATTATAGAATGCATCAAACTGAATGATTTACAATATTTTTATCACTTTTAAAATATAAATTGAAATGCATTGATAAAGGCAGGCTACACGCAGTGTGTCTAAATGTTATACATGGCTGTGAATGTAAGAAATTATAAGTATTAAATGATCTAAATACCCGAAATAGCAGCAGGGCCGCCGAGAGAAAGTTGGTGGAAGATTCTTCAGCCATTTTCGCTCCCCATGAAGCACAGGCCGCGTACAAGGTCTTTCCATTTCTCTCGATCGTCTACTAGTTGTTCTATTTCATTCCAGGTATATCCAAGTTCTTTGTGTTCTTTTTCTAGTGATTTTCTCCATGTAATTCGTGGTCTTTCTCTTTTCCTTTTTCCTTGGCAGTTCCATGTCAGCATTTGTCTTGTGATGTTTTCAGTCGGTTTTCTAAGGTATGCCCCAGCCATCTCCATTTCCTTTGTCTAATTTCTTCAGTTTTCGGTTCTTGGGATGTCTTTTTCCACAAGTTTTCATTGCTGATTTTGTTCAGCCCCACGACTCCTATAATTTTCCGTAGACACTTGTTTACGAAGCTTTGTAGTTTTCCTGAAACACTATTAACTTACCTCCAACTTTCGGAGCCATAAAGCGGTACTGATTTTACACTTTAATTGAATATCCTTAACTTTGTCTGTATGGTCACTTGTTTTGATTTCCATAGGTTTTGCAACATGCTGAAGGCCACTTGTGCTTTGCCAAGCCTTGCTTTGACGTCTTCTTCTGTTTCCCCCGTGGTTGACATCACACTTCCCAGATATGTGAACTTGGGAACATCGAAGATGCGTGGGCCCTAATACAAAGTTCAACTCGTTTCTTTCGGGGGTCCTGGCCGCTGTGTATAATGTATAAATGTTTATTATTATTTATATCTAACAATCAGCAAGGTATTTGAGTCAATGTTTTTCTTTACAAGAAAAATTAATTGAAATAAAATTAAATTAAGAGTTTATTTCGAAATGACTATCTTTTAAAGGCAATGAATTTTATACTAGATTTTATGCTGTTATAACTTATAACAGTTAATCAGTTATGTCAGTTATTATGAATGAGATATAATATCAATTTGGTGCCGTACATAAATGACGTCACGTGATTTTGGCAGTTTTGTGACTCCCCCATTCCCTTCGCAACACGTCGTCACAAAAAAGTCAGACCCCTATTAAATATGACATCATAACGCGTTGACCATCCTTCCGATGTATAAACTAAATATTTCAAATCACTTGTTTCTTTAATGAAGCAGGTATTGCGATGAATTCGTTTGAAAATATTTGCTATAATTATAGTTAAAACGACATTTAGAAACTTTCCACATTCCTTTTTAAAAATTAATTATTATAATCATAAGTGTAAAATCGCCTAATAATATTACAGAGTACAGAGTACTGAGTGAAACAAACAATAATTACTAATTACTCGCAATTTTCATAACATTGCGGTCATCATCATCATCATCATCACAATCGCATAGCCAGATGGGGCCGTTGCGTTGCTCTGTGGCCGAAATTAATAGCGTCCGTCCATAGATCTGGTAGCGATTCGACGAAGTCATGCTTCAGCTGGTCCAACCAGGTTTTCTTTGGACGGCCTCGAGGTCTCTTCCATCCAGGTTGAGGTGGTTGGGTCTTCGGTGCGTGAACTTGGAGGTCCAGTATCTGGTTCGCGGGCACCTCGGGTGACAGTCGTGCGACATGGTTGAATAATGATAGCCGACGATTCGTGAGTGTCGACTTACCGTGGGCGTTTGGGCGGCGATTTCCGTCGTTTCCATCAGGGCTGACTTTACGCTGTCTCTGTTATCCGACGTTTGCCATCGGCATGCCAAAGTATGTCAAAGCGCCTTTGACTTCGACCTTCGTCGTGCGTACGGCGCTATAGAAGTCGTCAAGAAGATAAAGATAAAGATAAGATTGCAGCTGCAGAGTCAAAAGATGTCAAAGCGTCTACGACATCTGATTGTTGTTGCACGACGAGTGCTGTGTCATCCGCGTAGGTCAGATCTGTGAAAGATTTACCCCCGACTATGATGCTATTAGTGGATGGCATGTGACGGAGGAACCAATCGATTGCTATGCAGAATGGGGCTGGGGCCAGGATGCAACCTTGTCTGACCCCAGACGTTGTTGAGAAATGATTGGAGAGTCGACCGCCTTCTCGAATCCAGACACAGGTATTTTGGTGCAGGTATTCTAGTAGGTCACAAATGAAAGATGGTGCACCGCTGCCTCGGAGAGCCTTCCATAGTGCGCGTCTGTCCACTGAGTCAAAGGCGGGCTTAATGTCAACATACGCTACATACATTGCGGTATTAATAACAATATTGAATATCATGTGACGCCACATTTCTGGAAATTCCCTTTCCCCCGTCGTCACACGTCACAAACGGTTGAACCCCCTCCCTCCTAAGTGCGTGACATCATTTATGGACAGCCTCTTAATCCTTATGGCATTTACATTTTGCCAAACAAAGGTTCCTTCCTAGCCTTTTCCTGGCAAAATTGCGAACAACGTCATCGAAGTCAATTTTTTGGCAAGATCAGGCTCAATACCGAATCTTTCCCAATCTAACAGTTTTCTATATCCAATGGAGAAGACACTTCTGTTACAAGTCCAATATCAATTTCAATATTTGACCTACTCTTCTCGTCATTATGTCTTTCATGTCCGATCCTGTTGACAGAATAGTATTCTCATCAATAGCATAATTAGCATTCAATTGTTTCTCTGAATCTCTAAATTGTAAATTAACTTGATCTGATGTTTCTTGGAAATAGAAAGTCCAAACTTGCATCAATCAAATTCCCTTTACATGGGCCTCTTTGAGCTACATGGGCCCAGAACAGTGTACCGGCGTCACACCTTCTTCTCAGGCCTGTATAGCAGAGTTGTCCCTAAGTCGGTTTTTTTAACCCAAACCAACCTACCCATACAAAATTCCTGTCTGCTGACCCAACCCAATCTGACTAAAAGGTAAAAGTACAATCGCACGTTTAAAAACTTCCAAAAATTCAAGCACACGAAGAGTTTATTTAAGAGTCGTTACTGCAACAACCCTGTATGTAATCCCCATCGGACTATTTCAATTCTTTCCATTTTAGATGCCGACGGAAGCGACCTATTCTAGCATCTGTAAAATTCTTTCGTACATATGGAAAGTCACGCTCTGACTGTGCCGAGTTAGCTGATATGAAGATTACAGTGTTACCATACTAGTTTAAAAAAGTCTAACTTCTCATATGGCAGCGACCTATTCTTACTGAATTATTGAGTCGAACAACGTGGAAACATCTTTCTATGGTGCCTATTGCCAACTAGTTGTGGCCAATTTGAGAAATGGCGCTCAAACAAATAATAAACAACAGCCGTCTCCCTTTATCCGTCGACATGATTTGATCAATCTGAATTGCAATGGTCCGGTATGTACAGACTACTGAATGTGTTGCCGACGATGGAATCTGAGCTAATGCACATGGTGCCAATATTATGTACTATGACATAATACATTGTTGCACTAACTGAAACCTGGGTATCTCCGTCTACTACTTCATGTCAACTGATTGAGGCAACCCCACCTGGCTTCTCCCTCCTAAGTTTTCCTCGTTCGAAAAAGTCTACCAATTGCTCTAGTAATTTAGGTGGAGGCACCGCTTTCCTTATTCGCGATCATATACAAATTAGCAATTCCTCATCAATTAATTTCTCCTCATTTGAATGTTCATCTGTCACTCTCAATCTTCCTCTCTCAAAACTAACTATTTTTAACATTTACCGCCCCCCAACATCATCAAAACATTCAACCTCATTCATGACATTCCTCGATGAATTTTCCTCCTTTTTAGGCTCTGCAGCTACAACTCCACATGAGTTCTTAATTACCGGTGATTTTAATGTACATGTTGATAAGTGTGATGATCCCAACTCTATCCGATTCATACAACTGCTCACTCAGACCAACCTCACACAACACATATCTCTTCCTACTCACACTTTTGGACATACTTTAGACTTGCTCATCACGTCTTCTTCTTCATCACTATCTCCAATTTCAGCAATTAGCCAATTCTCTCCTTCTGATCATTTTCCCATCTTCTCCATTTTAAGTATCTGCTCGCCAACTCCTCCGCCTCGTGGCACCTACTCATTTCGCCGTCTTAACAAAATTGACGTAGCCTTGTTCTGTGACAACATTAAATCATCTGAACTAATTACTAACCCCCACTTCTCTGCCGTCACTGATCAATAAATACAATTCTGTGTTATCCGGTCTTCTTGATAAACATGCTCCTATCATCACAAGACCTATTTCATCACACAACAGCAAACCCTGGTATAACTCTTTCATTCATGCTTTCAAGTCATTTCGCAGACGTCTTGAACGAACATACCATAGAACACATTCTCCATCTGACCTTTTAAATCTTCGTTCCGCCACCAACCGCTACCATAATCTTACATCTGCCAAAAAGAAGTACTATTCTAACATCATTTCAACAAATAGCTCAAACCCACGTAAGCTCTGGAAAACCGTAAATGATCTTTTCCATCGCAAAGAATCAAAACCTCTCCTCAATCCATTTCTCTGTCAGAACTTGCTGAATCTTTTGCTAATTTCTTCTCTGCAAAAATCTCTAAGATTCACCAGTGTCCTTAAGTCTTTCACTATTACTCAAACCACCTCTCCTCATTACCCTTCTCCCCCACAACCCCCATGCAATTTATCCAGCTTCACTCCTGCAACTGATGAAGAGGTATCCAAACTGCTACTTTCTCTCCCAAACAAACAATGTGACCTAGATCCCATACCTACTTCTTTACTCAAACAGTGTGTCATCGTGCTTACGCCTATCATAACTAGAATCATTAACCTCTCTCTTACCTCAGGCACTTTCCCATCTTCATTCAAAAACTCTTTTGTCATTCCTCTCCTAAAAAAGCCGGGTCTTGACAGAGAAGATCTTAATAACTATCGCCCCATCTCAAATCTTTCACTTCTATCAAAACTTACTGAGAAAATTGTGCTTTCTAGACTGACCGAACACCTTTCAAATAACTCGCTATATAATGCTCATCAGTCTGCCTACACTAAACATCACTCAACTGAAACCGTTCTCGCCTACATTCATGACAGACTCTTAACCGCAATTGGTCTCCGACAAGTTACTGGCCTTTGTCTCCTTGACCTCTCTGCTGCATTTGATACTATAGATCACAAAATTCTGCTCGAACGACTCTCTCTCTGGTTTGGAATATCTGAAATAGCTCACAACTGGTTTTCATCTTATCTTACATCCCGGTCTTTTCAAGTGTCCTGTCTTGGCCAAATTTCTCTATCTCACACTGTAGATTTTGGAGTGCCTCAAGGATCTGTTCTTGGGCCTGTACTGTTCAGCCTTTACACCACACCACTCTCATCTTTAATCAATTCCCTTAATTTAAATCACCAACTCTATGCCGATGACACTCAGCTATTCCTTTCCTTCTCACCTCTTTCATTCAATGCTTCTATTATTGAGCTTGAATCTGCATTCTCAACAATCTCTGCTTGGATGTCATCTAATCTCCTCGCTCTTAACCCTTCTAAGACAGAGTTTCTTTTAATTGGACTACCCCAACAACTCAAAAAAATTGACAATCCTAAACTAGTTTTGGCTTCTGACACCACAATAATCCCTGTTCCAACTGCTAGAAATCTAGGATTCAAATTTGATTCTTTTCTAAACTTCGAATCACAAATTTCCCAATTATCAAAAAGCCTGCTATGTTCATATTCGTGACCTTCGCCGCCTACGTCCTTGCCTAGATACTAAAACTGCCTCCACAATTGCCACCTCAATAGTCCACTCCAAATTAGATTATTGTAACTCCTCTACTATAACCTTCCCAAAGCCTCTATCAACAAATTGCAATCAATACAAAATGCACTTGCTCGTGCTGTTACTAAGTCACCTAAATTCTCCCATATTTCACCCATACTAAAATCATTACATTGGCTTAAAATAACTGAACGTATCCAATATAAGATAATAACACTTACACATAGCTCACTTCAGTCATCAAAACCTGTCTACCTTAGGTCACTATTAACCCCTCAGCCTCCTCGACCCACACGTTCGTCATCTCATCTCACTCTGTCACGCCCGCTAAATCAATCATCCCTGAAAATTTGCAACCGTGCCTTCTCATACGCTGCACCTGAACTCTGGAACTCGATCCCAGCTTCCCTTCGCACACTTGGACACTTTAAAACAATAAAATCTGATTCCTCATTTCCTATAATTCCCGCATTATCTCCTCAAGTCTTCAGGTCCAAGCTTAAATCATTCCTTTTTCTAAAATCATATCCTCCATAGCTGTAACAACCTAGCCTCACTGCCCTTTGGATGTTGACTATTGCCTGGCTGATCCCACACCTTTCCTATAGCTATTTTAAGAGAGGCTGAGCGCCTAAGAATAAGCAGCTACTGTTGTGCTGCTTTCCAAGGCGCTATAGAAATCCACGAGATTTTACTTACTTACTTACTTACTTACACGAATCTATGGCCATTGTCAAAGCAGTTAGCCCAAACAGAAAATCTATATCTAACTTGGCTAAAAGGAATAGACTCACGAAATCCAACCCAACCCATTAATTTTTTCAAAATCAGATCCCAACCCAACCTAGGACTTAATCCAACCCATAGACAACTCTGCGATTAGACCAACTGATACGGGTTAAAATCTCCTCTAAATTTCATAGACGTATTTAGATATACCACCTCACCATATAATATAGGCCTACTGTAATTTTTAATTTTATTGCAAACTACTTAATCGATATTATGTCAAAAATGGAGCATGGTTTCATCTGCTTATGGGCTTCTTTGAGGTTGGACTAGTTGCGCCGAAGAAGCGAGTTATCTCATTTCTACGACGTTTTCATTTATACAATCATACTATCTATTGTATGTTACATTATAATGCATTAATAGCGGTTATATCATATGAACGATAACAGGGGTTCGCGCGTCTTTAGAGATTATGCTCACACGATTATAATACAATAGATGATAGGTAATTAATTAGAATTTCCAAGTCTGTTCAAAACGACCTTATGAATTACGAGACAATTGAAAAAACATTTTGGCAAATAAAACGTTTCATTTTGTCAGCAGTCTTGGTCACGTGATGGCGGACGATTCTGTTCTTCTTAATCGCGTGGCAAATGATATATTTTGCAGGTGTAAATTTACGCCAAACAGGAGCTCACGAAGTGGGTCACGCGCTTGGGTTAAAGCACTCAGCGGTCAAGTCTGCCGTCATGTATCCATATTACACCTACAGAAAGAATTTTGCTCTGGATCCAGATGACATTCAAAGAATTCAGGCTCTCTACGGTAAGAAGCGAACGATGTCTTTCACTAAAATCTCAGTCTTTGACTCTTGATGTCATGAATTTAGAACATTTTCTTTCTAAATGAGGCTAATATCATGAGCTAGCTGGTCATTAAATGTAACCTAGACGAAGGCAAGTTGTTTATCAGTAAATGTCATAGCTTACAAGATCCGTCTGCTATTTGGCAAACTTAGCTTTAATACGACACAAGGAAGAGACATAAGCATATGGGCATTGTATAATATACTCACTATTATCATAATTTTCGTTATCATTGTCAAAACTATAAGGAACATGGCAATAAAACGGCAATATCAAATTGACATCACATTGTCGTAGTCATCATCATCATCATCATCGTCGTCGTCGTCATCATCATCATCATCATCATCATCATCACCACCAAATAACAGCAACACAACCAATGATCTGTCAATGTTATGATTGTGGTTTTATGAACATAATCGCAGGTAAGCCACAGACATAATCTACTTCTGCTTCAACACAAAGATACAAAGAACATTGTTTCCTTTGCTCAATCATCGGATCGGATTGTGCTAGAATCGCGACTGAGAAGTAACTCCACATGTGGCCTACGAATTAGTTTAGCAATTTCAAGATAATATTTTGTGTCGTACCGAAAATCTTAGTAATAAGACTTATATGCCTAACAAAGAACATTCACGCCGTAGTCGAAAATCACTACAATCTATTGACTTCATTAGGCCTAAACAATCTTTACATTTAATAGGGCTACACAACTCTATGGCTTTTTAAAGAATTCAATTTGGAAATGTAATTGTTCAATATTCGCATGAACACTGTATGAATTACATTATTAGTGTATTTTCTAATATATATATACATATATATACTGTATATATATATATATATATATATATATATATATGAGTATGTATATAGGCTTACACATATATGCATGCATATACAGTATATGCATATATTGCTTGAACAGTGTTTGATGCTGTCTCTCTCAATGCAATAAATTTGGTGTTCGGAGGTTTGCTGCTTCATTTGCTTGACTATTTTTTACTGTAACGCGCTATTTGAGACTTATGGCCTATTTTCAGTTTTTCAGTGAGTTACGCAAAAACGTATCTCCATTTGAAGTTGGAATTGGTGGGTTCTTCTAAAAGAGGAATTGCTGTGTTGTCCTGTCGTGATGGTCATGAAGTCCTGTCGAATGAAATTTTTTGAACCGTTGGGTACAGGATTTAGTTAACAGCTCCTTACCGTGGCCACTACCGTGTCTGTTGCGGACGATTCTACAGCGGAAGGCCGCTTTCTACGGGATTCGCCATCGTGTGTGTTAGGGCGGCGATTTCCTTCGTTTCCATCAGGGCGGACTTTACGCTGTCTTAAATTGTTGTGTTATCCTACGTTCGCCATCGGCATGCCAAATTATGTCAAAGCGTCTTTGACTTCGGTCTTCGTTGTTCGTACGGCGCTATAGAAGTCGTCGAGAAAGATAAAGATAAAGACAAAGGTTGATTGTTTATGGTGTTGTGGTGTCGCTGAAGAAAGATTAACATGCTGAGCCTCTTAGTAGCTAACCAGATGTGCCTCCCATATCGCCCTTATACTAAATTACTCCAAGCCAATCGATTTTTTGAAGACAATCGAGTTTTGCTCTAAAGCAGTGTTCTCAAACTGTGGGTCGCGGCCCAAAGGTGGGTCGCAGGGCTGAGTCCAGTGGATCGTGAGGTAGTGTGAAATTAGATTCAAAAGTGTCTCTTTCTAACCAACACCATAGTGTCATTAGCTTTGCAAAGTTGCAAGTAGGTTTTGTTTTAAGAAATTTATATTCCTGCTATACGTTCAAAGCCTATAGTAATATGATTTGTGTCTTATCCACTTTGAGCTAACGCAGCGTTTGTAGGGTCGCCGAACATTAAAAAATCGCTGAAGTGGGTCGAAGTCCAAACAAAAATGGAAAATCCTGCTCTAAAGTGAAATCACATTTTACCAGGGTAAAACTCCACCGATGAATCATCATTTTGCCACAGGTTTGATATGTCCATACCGTGCTGTCGTGCAGAGTACCTTGAGAACTAGGTTCCTTTCTATTAAGATCATTTTATTGATTCAGACTGATCGAGCAGCACTCTAAGGACTTCGTGCATGCTTTTATTTGAATAACTGCACGACTCTCAGCGCATTAGATGGCTAAATGAGTACATAGCAAAACATTGAATGAAAGGAAACACCCAGATTGCAAACGAATAGATGAGTGCAAGCAAGCGGTTAGGAAAACGCTTATCGTTCTACCCAGTGCTTAGAGTACATTGCATATGGAATGTATCTTTATTCTGTGAAAAGTATCGAATCGTAACCTTGAAAATTGTAGATAAAGCTCAAAATTTGTTGCTTTAAACAAACATTCCATTGCTTAAGGCAGTCGTAATCTAGCAACTTGTCAAGAAACACTAACCAAGCGTCAAATCAGAGAAAATGCACATATCGTAAAGAATACGAACGCCATAGCATATAATGGAAGTAAGTAACGTTTAGATTATTGTGGTGACTCGTCAACAGGTGGACTGCGTGAACACACTACAGAGTTACAGTTCATTACTAGTGCGGAACAACCAAGTTTTTAGCCTCTTTTTGAAAACATTGAGCGAAGGGGAAAGTTGAACGGATGGAGGTAGGCCGTTCCAGGCGGCAGCCACATGAAATGCGCGGTCTCCTGCGGTGCTGAGGCGCATCTTCGGGACAACCAGTAAGGCAGACATGGCGGATCTCAGGCGTTTCCGACCTTCCAGGTCGGCGACACGTTTCAGTTCGGTTGTCTGATACGCATGACCTGCGCTTTTCAGGCAGCAGAAGACCAGCGTCACAAGCTTGTAATTAATACGTATGTATATGTACAGGTTGCACGACATCAAGGCCTTTTAATTTGGTTTTTATTACGAAATTTTTTGCTAAAAATCAGTACTTAAATACAGGACACAGTATAGAATTAAACCTACTCTTCTTCAGTGTCATCCTACATGCTAATAGACGGAGCGACTATGTTACTTTGAATGACCAAATGTATAAAATACAAGCTTCTAGATGTTGCATTTCCAATTCTAAATCAAAATGTGATAAAGATATTTGTAGATTCCTAAGGCAATATAATGATTCATCATATCGCTGATTTTTCAGAATGCGGTTCTTATATTCTGTCTTTGGATATCGTTACCACTAAGATAACATTTAATATATCAAGCGAGATCAAAGAGTGGAAATTTCTAGGATATTTTCACAGGTGCTTCGTTCATTGCATTCAAATTAAGTTATTCGTAGGCAACTAAGAAACAATTTGAGTCACGCTTCAACTCATCCAAATATGTAGGAACGACAAACAATGTACCATTTCAAGTAATTTTACAGATATATGTGCCTAAATATCAAGACATTTCGGTACTTAATGAACAAAAAGCGCATTCAAGAGAAATATTGTTCACCGCGTCATTGGTGAAAGCAGGAATTAATGTACGTGACATAGCATTTAAAAGGAAGACAAGCACATATCTAAGAACAGCAATCAGAAATGATAGAAAAGTTGAAGAAGATATAAACTCGCGACTATGAAAAGGCAGATAAGTAACGAGAAGATTAGAAATTGTCTGGGAACCAACAACATTGGCATAAAAAACAAACGAAGACTGATTGAATGTATGGTGTGGAGTGTAGCAATATAGGCCTATGGATGTGATAGCTGGACCATCAAAAAGAAAATCAAACAACGACTAGATACCTTCGAAATATTTTCTCTTAGAACAATGCAAACAATAGCATGGACAGTAAAACGAACAAAGGAAGAAGTTGTAAACAGAGCCAAGACCAAACGAATATTTCTTTATATCTGCCAAAGACGTAAATTGACTTATTTCGGTCACATTCAAAGAAACATCAAGAATAACCTACAAAAAACAATTCAACAATGCATAATGCCAGAAAAAAAGACTGGCCAAACAGAAGATGGGTGGTGGATGATATAGAAAAAACTGAGACTGGCCAAACAGAAGATGGGTGGTGGATGATATAGATTGTAGAAGAATTGACTGGAATGACTGTATAACAGCATCAACAACAGCATCAAAATAAAGAACTGCCAGGACATGGTTGATTCACGATGTCACCTCATCTAAAACTATTGAAGTAAAAGAGGAAATGATGATGATGATGATGATGATGATGATGATGATGATAATAATAATAATAAACAATAATAATAATAATAATAATAATATTATTATTATTATTATTATTATTAATAACGGGAGGCAGGCATTGGGATTTGGAGGATGCATTTATTAAGCCCCATATAGCATCAACATTGGCTGAAATCGAAATACAAATAAATTTGTCACGATTCCTGACCCGTTATGATTAGTCAGCGAAAGAGGAACTCAACCGTGCTTGACTTCGCCAGCACAACGCGTCATGACCTGTTCATTATGAGTCACGTACTACGTGACATGATCCTTATAAAGCAGACATCGGTGGAATTCGACCACATACACTCTGATAAATTGTTCGGACATAATTAACAATAGAAAAGGAGAAGAAAAAGAAGCTATGAATGCTATACTGCTAGGGTTGGGTTGCGTACTGCTTGGTCTGACTGTCACCTTGAGTGCTCCAATTGGTCAGAATGAAGAATTTCGAAGACGAGAAAGAAGACCAAGAACTAAGGACGAAGTGAAGGTTAGACGTCGAGAGCGTTTCCTTTTTGTTGCAATTAAGCTCGTATAAGGAACGAATATCTATTGTGTCAAAGATTGTCCATATTGTATAGTCTACAGTCAACCAATGTTATCATGGGCTCCTCTGAATTATTGCATAATGTAGTTATTGCATTATTGCATTGTGTGATATATTATTGCATAATATAACATACACTTTAATACGATACTAATTGGGTTCGAGTGCATTTATAGAGTGCAACTCGGAAAAGCTGTTTATGTTTCTCTGTTTCCAAAAAGTTTTACCAGTATAAAATTGCTTTTATTCCTTTCGTGCACTTCATTTATTTTAATTATTTTACTTCTTAACTTATTTCAGATTTATCTGAATCAATTTGGACATTTCCGATCTAGGTCACGGAACAAAAGTAGCGGAACTGATGAAGATATGAGAAACTCATTAAGAGCTTATCAAAAGTTCTTTGGACTTAAAGTCACTGGTGCGTAATTCCTGTACCATGCAGTTCTGTTATTAATTCGTTCGCAGTTGTAGTGCAAATGGAGTTATAAAGGTCTATTTTACGATGGCGTTTCATGATACATGTCAGGAGTTGGTATACATCAAAATTAATGTAATGTTGAAATTTAGTTTGTATTTGTGTTAGTTTGAGCATAAAAAGTAATCGTGATTTTTGGCGCTTTGCTGTTAGGCGAGTCAGACAACGGGACGTTGGAATTGATGGGAACTCCCCGCTGTGGTGTCTCCGACTCTAACCCTACAGCTGGTCGACGAAAGCGATACTTGCTCAGTAGTAAGATAAATACGAAGTTTCAGATCCATCTTGATCTCTAGCATGACTGCATTGGCTCAATTTCCATTGCGCTCTTAACTATATATTTCGCACACAGACTGAATAAAGGAGCTTTATGTTAGGCAAGTTTTGATGCAATAGAATGCAATTTGTTATAGCATTTGTATAGCGCCTCTTCTGGTTCTACTCTGAGATTTTGGGCTCGCATGATAAAATAGCGAGGCTAGCATTAGCATTGATGGGAGCGCAAGAGTTAGAAGTGAGTCCCGAATAGATGGGGTCAATGCATTCCATTGAGAGTGGATCCAGTCATTGTGAATGCTCAGCGCTGAGTTAAAGCAGTGCGTGTGACCTGAGGACGTAAATATCTTAACGATGAATTAGTGGAGTGGAGCAGACGATGTGTGGTGAAAGAGGATGATTGTAATAACTGAGCAAAGACCGAACAACTGCTGTCCTAATCTTCGCCCGGAATTCCATTTTGGATCTAATCTGCCAAGTTCGGCGATGGATTATAGCCTACTCGCGGAATGACCGCTCCTCAAGAATATTCACCGCCTGATCTTGACACGCGGAGATTTCCTTACAACACTTCTGCGGAAGTTCAACATTTTCTTCCGTGTTTTCGTTGACATGTCTGCTACGAACGTTTCTGTTGTGAAAGGTCGCTTTTTTATGGGATTGACCACCGTTTTCGTCAAAACGGCGAATTCCTTCATTACATCAAAACGGACTTTCAAGATCGTCATCCTACGTTCGTCATCCACATGCAAACGATGTCAAAGCGCCTTTGACTTTGGCCTTCGCTTTGTTACGGCGCTATAGAAGTCGTCTTGGTAATAATAATAATAATAATAATTACGATAATAACAAAATCATCATGTCGTTTTCATACACTTCGCTTTTGGTTTCAAGAATTCGCAAGAAATTCTTGCGAAATTTTCTTGAAAATTAGATTTTCAGTTCTTATTGCAGTATCCTATTTCAGCGCTATAATTCATTGCATTTATTTCCGTCGGCGATGTTTGATTGTAATCAAATGAAATTGATGTTAGGGTTCAAATGGCCCAGAAAGGCATTAACCTATTTGTTCCTAAACAACGCTTCTAAACTTCCAGTGAACGTGACAAGAAGTCTAATTCAGCGCTCGTTCAAGGTCAGCAGAATCAAAGAAACGGCATTGCCATAAGAGAACACATTTGATGCATGAAATTCATATAGATAATTACGTTATCTCAACAATAATATTGCCCTGACATTTTGCAATTTGAATTCTAGCCCCAGGTATTCCATAATGACCCTGAACAAGAAGCTGATCTTTCATTATATATGCATGTCGGTATGCATGTATGCATGTATTTATGTATGGAAAGTTTGTACGCATGCATTGTAGTGTGTTTGTATGTATGTATGTATGCAGGGATGGATTTTTTGTATCGAAATTTTTTCAGGAACGCAATAGTCGGCAATCAGTTGTCAATACGCCGTAGTTGGCCGTACAATTATTCCAATGTTTGGACCATCGATAAAAATAAAACGTATGATAAGAAAATTGATAGAGTCTCATCATAGAGAGATGGCAATTGGATATAGTTCAAACGTTATATTTTTTAAAACTTAATGTTGCAATAAAAAAAATTAAACCAGTCTTCAGATTTTCCGGAACGCCGTTCCGCCTTGTTGACACTGGCACAAAAGCCCTGTATGTATCTATGATGTATGCATATATGTGTGTATGTATGTATGTATGTATGTATATGTAGGCTATGTATGTAGGCTATGTATGTGTCCATTTTACAGTTATTGCTGCTTTGCTTTGATATATCTATTTCTATATCATATATCTATGATGAAGCAGAGAGGAAGAGCATTCTTAGTTAAGATAGCTCTTGTAAAAGACAGTTCAGTAATCCTTTGAAAATGCACATTGGCCTTTATACACTTACTAATAATGTAATTGGTTTATGATAATAATTGATTGTCGTTTTCCCCTAGATGTTAATTCTAATTCCTTTGGATTAAATCACCCTGCTTGACTGATCCCCACTTTTGGCTATAGATATTAAGATTAAGCGCCTGGGAATAAGAAGCAATTGTGGAGCTACCTCTTGAAAGCGCTATAGAAATTCAAGAGATTTTACACACTTACTTGATTGTCATGCATTACCATGCGTCTTGGATCGCTTGTCAAGACGCCATGGTTAGTAAATTGTCAGAATCATCTCTGATATTTTACATGCAGTCAAATTCAATCACAGACTTCTATGGCACACTTTCATTCTTAGAGTTAGCATTAGAATGTCCAACAGTCTCATTAATATATTAAGTTAAGGATCAGCTTTACATGACTACCCGAGTGGTATAGAAATTTGATAGGATGTAAGCTGAATACCGCTATGATGAGTTAATACTTGTGGCTCGTAATTTCGAATGAACGTGAGATGTCCTATTTTGCTAAAGTTTTGGAGCGATGTAACTCCACTTTCGTTCACCGAATCAAAATCCAATTCCTCGTCAATGAAGCTGCTTTTTACGAGTCTCGACCACGGAGATGGGTCTCCTTTTGATGGACCAGGAAGAATTCTGGCCCACGCCTTCTATCCGACCGACGGAAGAATTCACTTCGACGACAACGAACAGTGGACAAATAGTTCTAAAGGTGAGTAGACCTATCATTCCTTCTGTATTCGACTTTTATATGAAAATTATTATTTTGGAACATGTTTCAGTCAGTCCTACGTTTTCTCAAATGGTGAGCATTGATGCAGACTGACAATGTGTAATGGACGACTTTGACAGTCATCTTGTTTTTATCGATTTAGATAAATTGGAATATTTTGAGAATTGGAATTAAAATTGAACCATTTAAAAGAAACATCTTGCTGCTACAGGCTGAATATAAGAAAATTGATATATGAGAATCCGTAATTCCGTATAGGTTTCTTTATTATTATTATTATTATTATTATTATTATTATTATTATTATTTATTATTTCTAGATAATTTTTCGAGTTCAGTAAACAAGGATAAGGCGATATATATATATATAATTTAAATCCTATATTAAATACACTGTAGGTGTGTTTTTAAGTTCTTAAGAAAGGATTACGCAGAGACAGCTTCTGACACAACGTCAGGTAACGAGTTCCACAGCATTGGATTCCCTTTGGAGAATGACCTTTCTCCAAACTTGGAGGTCTTTGACGGAGGAGGGACAAGCAGTAGGACTCGACGACTCGACCGAAGCTTCATTCTCGACTCATTTGACGTCGTTCGTTGCACAAGCGCACTCAGATATTCTGGGCAGTGTGGGTCATAAAGAGCTTGGAAAGTGAGCCAACAACGCTTGTAAACAATACGCTGTTGAACGCGTAGCCAGTGGAGGCGATCCCTCAGCAGTGGCGGGACGTGGTCATTCCAGCGACAACCGAAGACCACTCGTGCAGTCAGATTCACTACGAACTGAAGTCGATTTAGCTTGTTTTCCGGTAGGCCTAGCAAGACACTGTTACAGTAGTCCATTCTTGACAAGACGAAGGCCCGTACAAGCGCCGAACCAGCTTGACCCTCCGTATCTGGTAATGACAGCATCGGATAATGTTGTTGAAGTGTGCATCAAACGACAGCGTTTCGTCCAAAAGCACACCAAAGAGACGCACACTCGCCACAGGAACAATAGTAACATCACCAACGCTGAAAGGGACTCGACCCAACAGCTTTAAAGCCTGTTCAACGAATAATTCCAATGGACTTCTTCACGAGTTATTACGTACCAATGACTGGCCGTCTAACGAACAATAATTAACTGACATTCTGTCAATATTCGATTAATATTCAATTTTCCACTCATTCTGTTAGCGTTGTCTATTTTATGCTATAGACCTACACATAATGCTTTCGAAATAGCTCCATTGATTGTATATAAATGTTTCTAATATGTCATTATTTAATGCAATTATAGCATTGTACGGAATATTATAATTATGTCGCCCGTGTTGCAAGCATGGAGTCTTTATCAGCTCAAAAAGATTTTAGAAATCACTACTGTCGACAGTAACAACTGAAGAATCATTCTGTGATGTAAAACACTGCATTTGTCAACAGTCTTGACTACGACTGATTCGTTTCCTCGTTCTTCTATGTCGAATAAACGTTTACGCGCTTCGCTGTTGCAGGTGTAAATTTACTTCAAATAGCAACGCATGAATTTGGTCACGCGCTGGGATTAGATCATTCTCCAGCCAAGACAGCCATCATGTATCCTTATTATAACTACACAGGGAACGTTGCTCTGGGTCCGGATGACGTTCAAGGAATTCAGGCTCTCTATGGTAAGAAGCGATCGATGCCTTTAACTACAATTTCAATCATTACCATGAAATCACGAATCCAGAAGTAATACATTTCTTGCTGGATGAAGTTAAAGGCATAGATTATAATTATCAGGTCACTGAAATGAATCGTAGACGAATACAAGCTATTATTTAATAACATATTTTTCTACCTTTTGTTGCCATCATCACTTTAATAACTACACTAAGCACACAGCGATCTCGTGATCAATATAAGAATAAGTATAATGAAATTGTCATCGATGTCATGACCATCATCAAATACCAGGAACAGATAATAATTTAATTACCTCTTCCACTTTTGCGGGGTTAAAGTTTGTTATGAACATAATAATTACAGGTAAACCACCAGCGACGACTTCCTCTTCAAGAGTTTCTTCCTCAAAGCCTCCCACCACTAAAGTCTCCGCCTCAACTACGCCCAGGCAGTCTACAAGGTCATTACCAACGTCTTCCATCTCTCGCATTTCCACTCCAACTCAAGTCAGACGGACTACCAAACTTTCTTCAACTTCGTCCACCTCAACCTCTACAGCTCATCGGCTCAAGATCACTTCTACTACGCTGAAAAGCTCAACAGGAGGGGCGAAGCAAAACAAATTTACTCTGGTCAAATCGTCAATTTAAATGGTGCTAGAGTCATGACTCGGACAGAAACACCACCGGAGTATTATTATTATTATTATTATTATTATTATTATTAATTTATTATCGTATGCTTCATGTGCTGAAAGAAGTCAGCCATTTGACTGCGACATCATTAGCTGAGTGTAACGTCTGAAGACCGCCATCCTCGAGTCTTGTTATAGGACAAGAGTCAACTGTGTGATTCATTGTTTGCACTTCACCGCAGATACACAGATCTGAGTCTAGTCCCCAGTCTGGACGACCGGAGTATTAATTTGCTGCAAAGTAATCGTAATCCTTTTTGCGTTGAACGTAAAATCTTATTGCTACAAGAATATACCCTATAGCAGTGCTTTTCAGCCTGTGTGCCGCGACACACAGGTGTGCCGCAGCAACGGTTGTGAAGTGTGCCGTGGCAAAATGTTGGAAAATAGTAAAAATAATAATGATTCTGTATTAATAGTGATACAGATTGCAAATAAAATAGGCCTGTGTACTTATGTATTTATGAAGAAATGTCACTACTATAGTGCATACTAGACTAGAGTATAATATAGAATACTAGTAGGCCTATACAATGCATCATTTAAAAATGAAATATATGCATTCCGGCTGCAGTGTGCCGTTGACTGTATGCTTATTGGATAGTGTGCCGTGGCTGGGAAATGTTTGGGAAGCACTGCCCTATAGCCTCAACCTGCAAATCTAATGATCGCATTACTCTACTGTAAATCTTACAAGCTGAACTTCGTCTCTGTTCGAACGTTAAGTCGTAGGAAACTTTACTTTCAAAGTTTACTTATTTTTGTGCATTGTAGTATTAACAGCGAGTCTGGCAAATTTTGAGATATATAGAGAAATTTGAAAAAGAATAGTCTAATGTCCAGCGTGGCCTACCCCATATATGGCAATGGGTCACTCAAAATATTACTCATGGCCAATGTGACCCCTTAACATTGGAAATTATCTATAATATTTTTAAAAAGCAGTAGGCCTAATCGTGCAACGCATGGATTTTGAAGTTTTGCGTTTAATGACAATAGAATAGTTTCGCTTCGATCTCCGGATATAAACACTAAGAATTTCTTATCTGTTATATAATATACAGTAAGACGAATTTTAAACAGTTGTAAAACAATGTGCTTCAGATATCTAGGTAAATGATAATGTTCATAACGCTAAACTTAAAATTGCATTCATTATATGCAATGCATGAATCCAGTGGCGGCTCCAGGATTTGACCAGTGCAGGGACCGTTGAAAGGGCAACTTCTAAGGATGGAGCCAACTATTCTTCATAAACCTGGACTAGGGACTACCAGTCTATAGCTGTGCAGAACGAGTCCACTAAAGTGTGGGGTCTACTGGGAAGCCAGACATTGAAGAGGGGGCGCAAGCAATGTTCCCACATAGGTCGCAAGGCAAGCGCATAAAGGAAAAAATGGGGTGCACACATTTTTGAAATGTTTGTTCCATTGCTTTCATATTATAGGCTTACACGTACTAGCTGATAAAGATTCACGCTTTGTTGTGAACTTGCAACGGCTCCATACAATTACTAACTTCTGGTGTAGACTATTAGCAAAAGGTCTTTTATTCAATGATTTGTGCAAAGCACGCGGTTCCAAATATCGATGAAATTAAAAGAACAGAAAGACAGAAATAGAAATGTTTTAAAACAGAGATTTGAAGTCGTTGAAGCAAAAGAAAAAAGGGAAGAACCGAGCCCCGTACCTTCCACATTCTCCATGGTAGCCTCTCAAAATGGGGAACTTAAGCCTAGAGGCCTAATATGGGCTATATGGCTAGAGGCTAGAAGTCTACGCTTATGTTTGAAATGAAAACGAACAGCGACTTCTTTAAGAGTTCGTGGTTGTGCTTGACTGTGAACATTTTAAAGACCTAGCAAATAGAATGAATATAGGAGGAACATGTCTGACATTCAGCGCAAACTGTGAACCGCAATTTAGCTCACTGAATATGTTGAAGAACAAGAGAAGGAGTCAATTAGAGCGGGGTTTCCCAAACATTTTGGAACTGCGGCCCACTTCAACAGTTTTGTAACTGGCCGCGACCCTAACAGTAGCATGTAATATCCCCAAAAAATGCATTGCGCCATCTGGCGAATGTTGGTCGAAAGAAATCTTCTGAGTTTTGAATAGATGGCAAAACAAAAGCCTTGATTCAATTCGAATGAAAATACGGCAAATGTTTAGCAGAATTGTTCATATTTTTGCCAAGTAAGACAGGAGATAAATAAGCTTAGAAACTGAAATTTTTTGAAAATTATCTTTTAAAAATTTTTTACAGTAAGATACCTTTATTACGCGTCTTAAAAATCGTATAAGTATGGCAAAATCGCTTAACCGCCAGGTTGACACCTCCTGTTTACTTGGGATTCCTGTTGTTAGTGGAGTTTCAGAGCAAAATGGTCGGAATACGCTTTCTTTGCGTTAATGAGAAATAAGATTAATTTTTAAAGTATTTATAGGCCAGGGTTTCACAAACTTTTTGGGACTGTGCGACTCACGTCAGTGGCTTTGTAAAATGCGTGACCCTGCAAACTTATTGTCGATTAAATTTGAATAACAATTTCATAACACTAATCATTTTAATATTGGCCGTGTATGGAGGATTGCAAGCACATAAATTTCTTAAAACCTAAGCCTGCTTGAAACTTTCAAGGCTTGTGACATTTTGGTTTTGGTTAAAAATGACACTTTTGGATCTAATTTCCATTAGACTGAGTCCTGCGATCCCACTTTTGGGTCTCGACCCACAATTTGGGAAACACTGAATTAGAGGGATACCATCTAGACATGATGATGCGTATTAAAAGTCATCTTCTTGGAGGAAGCGTAACTGATTTGGATCGAATGGGCACATAATAGCCTAAGGATCGAAGAGAAACTCTAAAGATATGTGAAAATCCTAGCATTTTTGCAAATTATTAGTGCTTGATTTGTGATGCTTGAATTTTTAAACTAATGAGTGTCTTATATGGTCAAACTGCATGTGTAATAATAGCCGTAAACTACTATTAGGCCTCTAGATTCGAGCCTCAACTTTTGAGGGGCTACCAGTGGCATAGCGTGACTTTTGGGGGCCCGGGGGCATCTTTGCCATGGGGGCCCCAAAGTTTCCAGCTGACGAGCAAAAAAAGTTGTCAGCACATCATTTTTAGGGTTAGGGTTAAGAAGTTAGAAAGAAGTTAGGGTTAACCCTAACCTAACCCTAGCTTAGACCCCTCTTCGGCCCCCCCGCCCGGGGCCCGGGGGGCTGTCAACAAAGTGCCCCCCCACGTTACGCCACTGGGGGCTACCCTAGGAAAGAAGAAGGTATAGGGGTTAAGTCTCACTTTTTCATCCAAGTTAACGCAAATGCACGTGTTTATATTCTAAACTGGTGGGAAAATTGTAAAACACGGATCGTTGATCGATAAGAGTGTTCTGAGACGTATTAACGTGTTATCAAATAAGAAATATTGATTTCGGACAAATTCTCGGGGCGCACAGAAGTTGACTTTCCATGCAAAATTTTACATACACAAAATATCGTGCGCACACAAACTGCACAAAATAGAAGGAACATTGGGCGCAAGTTCTCCGGAGGACTCCCTAGCTGTGGAGTCGTCTCTGCATGAATCACTCCATCAGGCACAATATAATATCAGTTTTCTATGGACTCATGACCGCCAAGAATTTCAATTTTATAAGACAGGTCGGAAGAACTGGAACTCTTTCCTGTCTGTAATCTTTTCCAGTGAAACTGAGTAGGCTACTTTCAAAAACAAAATAAAGCAAATTTCTTCCGGTGGCCGTTTTCCCCATATAGGCTAAATACTCGCTGTTTCTCACTTTCTGACAACCTCTTATTTTGCGATTATGTATATTAGAACTGGCGCTATAGAAGTAGGCTATTATTATTATTATTATTATTATTATTATTATTATTATTATTATTATTATTATTATTATTACACCGCTGGTTATATACAGTGTAGCGGCTACAGAATTATGTCGTTGCGCTACATTCTGAATTCCGGAGAGAGCAATATTAAAGTTTGTTCGAAAATTAATAAATCGATGATCTTGCTGATTTGCTGGTCGCCTATGAACCAGATAATGTCTACGGTTATAGAAGGCTTAGTCAGAGACAGACCGTCTACAGTTGATATCGGCTAACTTTCCAATTACATCATTACAAGGTCATGTGTATTCAAAGGTTTCATACAGATTATATTCAAACGTTAAGTATTTGTTAATTTTATTTCAGAATAATAAATCCAATCATAGGTGCAATGACAACTCAAATGTGGCAATGTGACATGAACTGAACTGAAGCTCTGTTCAGTTCAATGCAATGCAATGTAATGTAGTGTAGCCTTTGTGTAGCGCCTTTTCCCTTTCTACTCAGAAACACTCCCGGATATATTTGTAACGACTGTATTTGACGGAAAAAACACGGCGTTATTGTAAATACCAAGTTTCGTGACACAATTTTTATACAATAATAAAGTGAACGGCGAAGTTTCTCGACCTTCTATTAGTTCTTGTCCTTTGTAATTATAATAGTTATAATAGTGGCGATCGACAGACTAAATCACGAACAGAGTTTGCCTGGAATAATCGCCTAAAAGTGAATAAGACGATGCCAATGTAAAAATTCTGCTATATGAGGCTATATATACATATATTTCCCTAGACCCATATATATTCCAACAATCGTTTGAGTCACTGATATTTATCAATATTATTTCAATAGTAGACACCTTGTAATTGTTCTTGATTTAGTGAAGAGATGACCTACGCCCTATTGATCGTAAAATCGCAATTATAATACCATCTCGTTCGTCTATTTCTCGCGTGTCATAGTTGTAGGCCTATGTGGCTGCCTGCGAAGTAGGCGACACAACGCCAGAGCCGTCTCTCCTGCGCAAAGCAGTTTTCTCTGCGCTACACCGCGCAATGAAACTGCCTCAGTAGCAATCCTTATTCTAGATGTATGGCATTAAATGCTGAAGCGAACCCTTTATATTGTTGCTATTTTTCACCGGTACGTTGGCTCATATCTGATTTGATCTAATATCATCTTAGACTTCTATAGCGTCAATTTATAAATGCGTAAGAACATTAACAGATCGCACAGCGAATCACAATAACTCAAGACCAGGTTAAAACTCGTTTATCAGCCACATAGCCAGATGACATTCTATGGTTGATAAGCACGTAAGCGTGGTGAAAAGAAGCGTTTTTAATTTTGATCTAAAATTTTAATTTTCTTCATATCGTTCGTAAACTGTATTACATAATTGCTTCAAAAACTGTATATAGGCCTATCAAGTTTAATAAAGCCATGCATGACAGATGCTGAAATTGCAAGAAACAAAGCGTAAATGTATACGTTGTATGTGAACACAATGAGGTAATGAGTCATTCAATGTATCACGGCTGTGGTCAATGCTGGTCATAATGATTTTGTCCAGCCAATAAAGTATGCTGATATCTATAGGTAGCATTATTAAACTAAAGTAAAATATCGTGAGTTTGTATAGCGCTTTGGGGGTAGTACAACGGTAGCTGTTTATTCTTAGGTGCTTAGTCTTTCTTAAAATAGCTACGAGAAAGGTGAACCAGACAATGGTCGATAGGGCCTATATCCAAAGGGCAGTGAGGCTACTGTAGGTTGCTATATTGAAAGAATGAAATGATTTTAGAAAAAAAGTAGGATTTAAGCTAAAATCCGAAGACTTGAGAAGATATTGCAGGAATTATGGGAAATGGGGGTTCAGATTTTACAATTTGATAGTGTCTAAGGAGTAAGGATTAAGGCTGCTGGGGAAGCTGGGATCGAGTTCCAAAGTGCAGGTGCGGCGTATGGAAAATGCGCGGTTGCTGATTTCCAGGGATGACTGATTCAGTTGGTGTGAAAGAGTGAGATGAGAAGACGATCGTGTAGGTTGATGAGGCTG
The DNA here is from genome assembly GCA_018105865.1 of Metaphire vulgaris. Lineage (NCBI taxonomy): Eukaryota > Metazoa > Annelida > Clitellata > Crassiclitellata > Megascolecidae > Metaphire > Metaphire vulgaris. The sequence continues at coordinate 14,574,192 of CM030843.1, forward strand.
AGGCGTTAATAATGTTCTCACGTAGACAGGTTTTGACGAATGAAGTGAACTGTACGCGGTTGTAATTATCTTGTACATGAATCGTTCAGTTGTTTTAAGCCAGTGTAAAGAATTCTGTATGGGCGAAACATGGCAGAACTTGTGTGACTAAGTACATATCTCAATATAAATTCAAGTTAGCCACCAACATATGAGTTAATCAATCTATAATTATAATTGAAAATTTAATAAGCAATTCTGACATATAATATATTACACAAGACCTGTGCAAAATAAAAAAAACTAATAGTTGCATAAATGGAATTCACAAACATACGGAGGCTGACCCATCTCTGCATACTCTTATGTACGCAATTATTGCAATACTAACTTTCATTTGCAATGCTATCAAAGATAAATATAACTAGTAACTTGTTTGCCCGTCAGAGCATGACGGTAAGGATTGGATGTTTTGCCAAGCCTTTAGACGGGGGTTTCTTGGCCCTCGCATTCTGTCCATCTTCGCCATTCAAGCGTAAATGCTTATGGGGCGTTATAATAATGTCTAGCTGTTTGCCCGTCAAAACTTGCGGAGGTGTTTGGCTATTTTCCTACTAGACTTTTTAAAAATCTGGCACTTTGTCCAACGATTTTTCTTTGACCGGAACATGACTTGATAAGCAGTTTGATGCTTGTAGGGGAATGTAGGCTTTCTTGCATGTGACAATGCCACAACAGTTGGCCATGGAAAAAGACGCTTAAATATATCCCTATCTGCTAAAATGCTTGCCCTAGAGACATGATGACGGTCACTGTAAATGCATGAAGGAATATGAAGAGGAATGATCGGATGACTGAACTATGCCGATCAATTATATGCATTTTGTATTTAGCATGAAATGGGAGGGGAATGAGGAAAATAAGAGGGAGGAGATAGGATTTGATGGATAGTGAAGAAAAGAGTGGAGATGAAGATAAAGGAATGAGCGAAGAGTAGGTAAGGCAACGAATTTGGAGGTAGAAGGAAGGAGAGGAAGGAGAATTAAGGGGAAGATGGAAGCTGAAGAGGGGATGAAGAGAAGCGGAGGAATGGGGAAGAAAAATAGTGGAAAATGAGATAGAGCAATGGGAATTGAGGGTAGGCGAGAGATGGGAAAGGGACGGAGAAGGAAGTATTGAAAATGATGAGAAAAGCACATAAACAATTTTAGATAACTATACAGGCTATAAGACGTAGAGAGCAACGCCCATCCAAACAATCATGAAACGACGACCTCATCTCATCATGCTCCGCCCAATATGAAATTACGTTGCCAATTAAGGCATTATGGATTATGTATTTACAACAGCGCTTCGTTCAACGTTGGTCGATGACAACGCGATTAGGCAAACAAGTAGCGATCGTCTAGTGACTCTAGTCAAGTCAATAGTCGCCATAAAAAACCCTTCAAACGGTATGGTATTGCTACGTAAAAATTCTCTTAGCAAATGTATGAACAATGCCAATAAATTTCTGCAGTGTACATAATCTAGTGCTATTTCCTTGTTTGCGTAGATTTTAGGTCTGATCGTTTGCTGCTTTGCCTTAGAGTTCGAAAATCTTGCATGTCGAAGAAAAGGTCTTGAATCCTCCGCAAACTTCTACCCATAAGCGTGCCCATAAAAGCTCTCGATCATGAGGCGTCGTTTGAATTCTGTCAAAATAATATTCGTTTTAATCGTCTGCACTGCAGCTATCATTTTCTGGAGACTATATCCTTCTCATTCGATCTCAAAGGTCTCAGAGTTGAGCAACATCAACATACAGAATCCATTGAATTTCACCAATGAGTTCGATTTCAATTGTGTCAGCGCGAAGCTCACTGAGACAGAGTTTCCGATGTGCACGTATAGTGCAGCTGAAGATTCCTTTGTATCAGCGGCAATTCTGGCTGGTGGATATTGGGAAAAGGTGTTGGCTGAGAATCTTGTAAAGTTCTTTAAAGATCGGACAGATTTTACATTCTTGGATATCGGAGCTAATATCGGAATATATTCGCTTCCAATCGCACACCTTGGCAGGCATGTTATTGCCGTGGAACCGAATTGGGACACTGTTCGCCGCCTGGCGAAGTCTGTTTCCTTAGGAGGCATCGCTTCACGAATCGATATTCTGTACCACGCGATTGGGGACAAACGTTCAACGACAACTTTGAAATTCAATCGAGTAAATCGAGGTGCAACGGTCCTATTGAACAACGTCACTTGTCAAGATAACTGCGAATTGTTAAAGCAGCCGGTGTCAGTCGTTGTTTTGGACGACCTCATTCCGATCATGAGGTACCGAAAGGCATTCATTAAGGTTGACGCTGAAGGTTCAGAAATAAACATATTCACGGAGGCCAGCGCTTCAGCTTTCTTCCGTGAAATTGAAGTCTTTGTCATTCAAATGGAATGGGTCTTCTACAAACTATATTTTACCGGCAGCCCGATGCAACGTCAATCGGTAGAGAACTTTTTACAATTCTTCTATCAGAGAAATTATCTCGTATATGACGCCAAGATGGAAAGTAGACTGGCTTTCGATTGGACGACCTGGCCTGAAGACGTATGCTTCAAAAGAGCTGCTGGCATCGCTTCTCTTTGCAATGTGTCAACTGCTGTTTAGTTTGACTCAAGAACAACAAACATCATTTTTGCAATATTTCGGGTTTTCAAATCACAAATATTTTAGTTCAAGGTATGAGTCATGGAAAAATATATTCGCATTTGCGCAACGAAAGTGAACGATGACAGGTTTTATTGATTTATTTATTATACATATAATTTACCAAAGTCTATGTGTTTGTGTGTCTTCGTATAACCGCGTTCTCATTGGACGACGCACTGCTATCATTTATAATCGTTGCTAGGCAACCAAAAGCAATAGTGGGCGGAGCAACCAAATGGACGGGCTTAAGTTCTGCTACACTGTAGGCTGGACGTTGTTGATATTGGTGCGCGGTGGTTTTTATTTAATCCGTTTACGTAGGTATATTTTCCTATGATCAGTATTTACTAGAGATGTACATGCGTTAATTTTTTATCGGCGTTAATCGCGCGATTAATTTTATCGCGTGTTATTTTAACACACATTTGTATATAAATTTGATTTTTATAAAATATTCGCCAAATGTCAATTAAGTCTGCTGTACTACTTCAGCCGAGTCAATAGTCACGTTTGATTTGAAATTGGAACTGAAGGAACTAAGCAAGTCACAATCAAAAGTATGGAAAGTCGGCGTACAATAAGACAATCACTTTACAATTCTGCAAGCGTAAAGTAAAACTGTCATTACAACTGTCACCATTCTCCGCCAATCTGATAAGCAAACTAGCCTGTTGACATTTATTGGCAACAGAGAAGCTCGCTTCTTGCTAACAATATCGCCAACCACAGAAAGTAGTCACAATCGCAATGCGTATGTTATGTCTGTTTATAGACGCGTTCGTATCAAAGACAATAACATTCGGTCGTGAGATTCGTCCAAAACCGGTGTGTAGTTGTGTGTGTGGGGGGAGAGGGAGTAGGGGCAGTAGGAAAAACGCATGATAGCATACTTTAAAGCGTTTGTGGCGACAACCTTTTTTGATTGCTAAGACTTTTTAGCCTAAAATGTCGGAAGAGTTGAAGTGCCCCCTATTCTGACATCCCTGGCTATGCCACTGGTTCTATGGAATGAGATGTGAAGACTTTAAATGCTCTAAGGTGCTTCTCTCTGCGTTGTTCTGTCTCTTGATCTTGTATCTGCGATTCTGAAACCAGATTTTGACTTGGGCGGACGTCAACCCGACGTCAGCCGCCAGTTGTTTCCTCTCTCTCTCTCTCTCTCTCTCTCTCTCTCTCTCTCTCTCTCTCTCTCTCTCTCTCTCTCTCTCTCTCTCTGCCCGTCAAGTAGCTGCGGCGTTCGAACACCCGCGTCAGCTCTCTGACCTGCGTTGAACTGAAGACGATACGACGCCTGACAACAACCGAAGGACCGTAGGATAGGTCATGGATGGATGGGCTGCTCTGGCTTCGAAGTGTCTTTGAATTCACCGGAAACGGTCATGTTGAAAGAATGAAGAAAGGAAGAATACCAAAGAAAGCACTATACAACTTTGTTGAAGGGAAAAGGATAAAAGGAAGACCAAGAAAAACATGGATAGAAAACTTAAAAGAGGATGCAGAAGAAATGCAAATGAACTTAATCCAATTGACCAGAGTAGCAAGAGACAGGCAGAAATGGAAGGAACTCAAGGAACTCATTCAGACACATTGTTCAACCCAATAGGGAACGACGGAAGAAAAGAAAGAAAACCAAAACTATTTACCTGAATACTGATAGAATAAGAACATTTTTCATTTAAAGTGTTGTCGCTGCAAATTCCAAAAGCTACGGCAAAAATATTTGCAGAAATCTATCTCATTTCCCCACCACACCCCCAATAGAATGCGGTGCTCATTAGATTTTTCGTCAATCGTTTCCATATATCAATAATAAAATAAACATTAATTTTATAAATAAAATATATTAAGAAGACACCAGACTGCATTTGTTACGTTTCATCAGTTCACCATTGCACTTAGAGATAGGGCCTAATATGAGGCATAACCTTAGTCCAATTTAGATAGTTTCTTTTCGATTTCAAACATCCAGTCTTTTAAAACACACAAGCATGCAAATTTCAATCTTATCTTACTTTGCAATTGATGGATTATCGTGGCAACTTCAGTATCCAAACGACAGAAGAAGCAGCTGCGCATATTCTCTTGGAAGTTGCTGGCTACAGAAGGAAGAGAGAGACAATCGATAGTCGTAAAAGATCGTGGATTTTCAGCGTCTTATCTTCAAGTTTGGTAAAATCAGAAAATGATCTTCCGATATTCTGATCATCCGCAGCTGTTGGTCCTTTTTGATTCTGAACATAGCTTCGTTGTCGGTCCATCCAAGACCCGGACCTCCGATCATTTGTGTGCAGATCTGAATCCACTTTTCCAGTGCTGAAGACGACTGGTATGGTTTGTTGCTTTCCACTGATCCCATCACTTTTCACGACAGATATCAACCACACTTTTTCGCCACTCTAGTACTAAATACTTCGGCCTACCGGTGAAGTATTTATCTTGAACGAACGAATGTGCTACTAAGCAAGACTGTCCATTTTAAAAGAGACCGAAGGAAGTCTTTTGATAACCGTTCTGTCGAAACAAAGAAAGCATTTTCTTTAGAGAATTAACTCGGTTTCTACCAGCATCTAGCGACTGCTTTAGTAACGAAAGAGACCTATTCATTGCAAAGTGGGGGATTCTTATTTGATCATGCTGAAAAACAGAAGCTGTTGGGAGATAGAAAATCACCGAAATTTGAAAGACAATCTGAGTGTCATTTATTTTGTTTCTGTATTCTTTTAAGTAGTTCTTTAAGACAAAATCAGTCTTTCATTTGGTTTTCAAATGCTCGATATAACATTCGCTTAGAAAAAAATACACAGCAATCAGGACCGCTTGTCTTCCTTAAATCATTCTTTCTTCTTTTTATTTTTTCTTCTTTTTCTTCTTCTTCTTCTTCTTCTTTCTTCTTCTTCTTTTTCTTTTCTTCTTTTTCGTCTTCTTTTTCCTTCTTCTTTTCTTCTTCTTCTTCCTTCTTCTTTTCTTCTTTTTCTTCTTTTTTGTCTTCTTTTTCTTCTTCTTCTTTTTCTTCTTCTTCTTCTTCTTCTTCTTCTTCTTCTTCTTCTTCTTCGTGTGCAATGTATTGCTACGTCGGCGACCATATCATTCTTCCACCTGTCAAAATGTTAGCATAACGGCGCACCAATTCGAATGAATGCGCAATCATCAATCTTGAGAAAAGGTCAATAAAATCTCTGACACGAGAATGCTTTCACAGGAGGGAGAAAGTGTTGCAACAGGCGATCGTTGTGTTGACGTTAATTCGTGATGATATAGCGGCTGAATGGTGCGCAAATCAAATGACGAATTCAATTGAGTTATTATTTTGAAAAGAGCTTCGTGATCGATGGTGCAAATATAGAGACGGATTCAGAATGTTGGAATACAGAAAGATTAAATGGCTGCTGCTGTCATTACAACAGCCCATAGGTCTAAGCCAAAAGAGTTAATTTTGTCGAAGTATCATGCAAATCATTTTTATCATTTATTGCGATTTATGCAAATCGATATCTTCAATGATTCATTGATAGATTGCCTTTGTCTAAAATCATACGCGGACAGTATTCTTTCAAATCCATCGGTTGGAACTGGTTTCACGCTGATTTTACCGCCTGTCTAGTAGAAGTTGGATGAAACCTAACATTTTGCGAGATTATTCATAGTGTTAATGCGCCATAAAATAATTTTTGAAGAGATCCTATCGAGTGATGACTCAATATTCAGTCGTTTTAAGAGATACCATGACCTAACTATAGGGTTACGACTAATTGCGCTGGATTGGCACGAACGATGTGCGTGGTTTAATATAAGAGTTCCAGTTCAAAGAAATACGCTGCAATATATACGTAAAGAATCACGTTAGAAAACCATCGACAGCTGCCAACCTCAAATTAAAACAGACTTAGAGTCTACGACGCTTCTTGAAGCTGCGAGCGTTACTGTCGTGACAGAAACCGATAGGTCGTCACCAGTGTTTATTCTAGGCCTTCTCTGGGGAGATTTCCCCACCCCAAAGTTTTAAAATTCGCCCCCAAAATGTTTTACATGTTGCATGGGAGATGGAAATTTCCCTCTCCCAAGTGTGAGGACAAGGGGGGGCTTTTATTATTTTGGAGAGGGGAACAATGTAAGGATGGCAATTTTCTTGGTTACCAAGGCATTCGAGAAGGGTAAAAATATTAGGGAAGTTGAAAAGTTGAAAGGATCACGTTTGTTTTAATTTCAAAAGGAAGATAACCTTTTTTTGCTTGTCAAGGTTTTTGGATGGAGACTCAGACCTTGGCCCCCCAAACATTTTCAAATCCCCCCAATGTCAAGGTGGCTAGAATAAACACTGGGTCGTCACACTAAGAGTCAGAAAGATTGGTGCAAAGCATTTGAATAAGAAACAACACTGAAATTTGCGAAGAGCACACATATTTGCATTTTGTTTGCTTTAAGAGTGATTCTCTGATTTTAAAACTATGCCAATTTCCAGACTGGCTATTTGGATTTGGTGCGCCATCGGCTGATGCCCTGGGCATTATGATAGTGGCGCTATAGAAGTTGATTGATTGATTGATTGACTGCCATAGTCATTCACAAAGACAGACGTGGTATGGATTGGTGACTTCAAATGTTTCTCTGGAATTAGTCAGTGTCTCAAAACCGGCTAACGTGCTACAAATCCAATGAAAATAGTAACATTGTTTCAGTAGTGGATATCTCCAAAGTAAACTTATAAAGAGAATGCATCTTAACAAGGAATGGCATAGGCCTATTCTAGCGTTTTTCTCATATTTCTCAATTGCTTGCGTTCCATTAGTTGCACCGTTGGCTGCCAATTTCTGATCGGATGAAATTTGAAATTCTCAGTATATACGATTTCAATTCTCCGAGCGACAAGGTTAAGGTTTATATCTCCCTGAATTACTCCTTCTTCATTTTCTCCGCTGCCCTTGGGCCTCTGATCATCCTCCCGTGGTCCACCCACTTGTTCCTCTCTTGTAAGCTACCGCTCCTTTACATCAGGCAGCCTGCCCATTCTCTAGAATAAACTAACAATAGCTTCACGTCAATCTCTGCTTTACTGGTTTTCGCACTATTTGTTCAAAAAGCTAAATTTTATTCTCCAGAAGCCACAAGGATCTGTGGGCTTCTGGGTTTCCGCATAAACCAGTGATTCTCAAAGTGGGAGATATCGCCCTCTTACGGGCGATTTTAAAGCCATAGGGCAATTTCAGTTAATTGGGCGAATGGGGGAATACAAGCAGGGCCGGATTAAGGTCCGAGTGGGCCGGGGGGCTGAGAAAAAAGGCCGACGCCTATACTAAAAATCTCTGACAAGCAAAAAAAGAAAAAGGTTATCTCCCTTCCAAATCGTTATGACAAGCAAAAAATATATAAATAAAGGTTATCTATCTTCCAAATCGTGCTGCAAATCGTGCTGACAAGCATAAAAAGTTTATCTCGAAAATCGGTGGGCTTATTTTCATGATGGGCCGGGGGGCTACAGCCCCTCAAACTCCCGCCTTAATATGGCCCTGGATACAAGATTTGGCTTAATGAAGGCGTTTCCTTTCGCTATAGTCGGCTACACTAACTGTCGCGCCTATCCGATACGTGATATCCGATATAGCGCCAAATAAACAGAATACAGTAGACGCCGGAGACTTCCGGAAGCGGAAAGTCATTACAATTTACACGGCGGAGCTTTTAGTCGATTCAGAATTAGTCATTGTTATCTGTAATTAAAGAAAAACTATGGAAAAGGTTTTAAAAATGTTCATACGTGCTAGCAGCTATAGTAGTAGTACACGTCAATCGTAAAGGTTCATGACATATGAATAGCACTTTAATGCTTTGCACGCCTGGCTGAGGGCTATAGCAACGGAGATCAGCGCCGCCCTAAGAGCCCGTGAGGCTCGGGAAGGACTTTGCCTTTGGCTTTTGGCTTATCTGGCTATAGATTCCAAAATGGTTATTTGTATGGCTGAGGAAATTAAAAGTAATGCAATATATAAGCGCTACATATTTTTCGTGTACTCGACTAATATAATTTCATCATGACGGACATGACAACCCCGAGTCAGTTGCGTTAGATTATCCCCTTGCTAATATCAGAGATTACTCTATAAAAAGCTTATATGGAAGATAAATGCAATTTTGTTATTCCAAATAAAAATGGCCGCGGCACCGCAAAGAAAAACGAAGTGTAGACAGTAGCCTATAGTGTCGAATATCTGAATTATGGGTTTATTTCTGCACCAAACAATGAACAACAACCGTTTTCTTTAATGTGCGAGAAAACCTTTTCAAATGAAGCTATGAAGCCATCAAGGCTTTGTGAACATCTGCAGAGAATGCTTCGTGACAAGGCTAATGACCAGTTAGCTTATTTCCAGTCTCCTTGGGAAAATTTTAATAAACGCAATACAATTGGAAAGTCAACTACTAAAACTGTGAAACAATCTACTGATGGCTCATCAAAATATCATATTTGATTGATAAATCTGATAAGCCTCACACAGTTGAAGAAGCGCTGATTCTGTCGGCAAAAGAGAATTTCTTCAGACTGTTCTGCGGAAAGAACTGACCAACTAATTAAGACTGTTCCTCTCAGTAATAACAGTGTTCAGAGAAGGATCGATGAAATGGCCAAGTACGTTGAAGGTACACTGTGCGAAATGCTCAATACAAAAAATGTGGCTTACAGTTGGACGGGTCTACTCTATACCAGGCAATGAATCACTGCTTCTTGCATATGTTCGATTTATTAATGATGGAAATTCAGTGGAAGACTTGCTATTTGTCAAACTACTCAAAGCTGATACAAAAGGAGAGACGGTGTTTCGAGTTTTGGAAAAAATCTACATGATAACGATATCCCGATAACCAACATTGATTTCGCCAATACATAGTAGAATATTCTTTAAAAATTCCTTTTGTACTTCTGTTGGAATGGGGGAGGGGCGCTCGGGATCGGAGCAAGGGAAAATGAGGCTATAGTGAAAAAAGTTTGGGAATCACTGGACTATAAACAGACGCTATGCAAATGTAGCCATTTACATTGCAGTACACAAATAGCTCGTTACATTCGGAAGGAATCGACAGAATGCAGACGATCGAAATAAGAAACTCATGCAATTTTAAGCTCCGTTTACTATTCCTCTGTTGTGTATGCTGGTTGTGTGCGTGTGTGTGTGTGTGTGTGTGTGTGTGTGTTGGCGATGGCCTGTTGCGTGCGTTGCTTTGAAGGACCACGTGTATGAATTGACGGCGTTAAATGGTGCTGTTTAAGGCGAATAGCCGGTCAAATTGCATTGGCGGGTAGACAGGCGCTGCTCTCGTCCATTGCAATCGACAAATGCAGTCTGTCTGTCTGTCTATTTGGCTTTCGCTTACGACAACGGAACAAAAATACGACCATCATAACTGACCTGCTCAGAACTCTTGCGACAGTCTATCGATTATAGCGCTATATAATTAATAATCGTAGGTCTAATAATAGAAATGACCAGACCGATAGCGGAATTATTGTTCCAACTAAAACGGGTAACAGCGAAAGAAAACAAAAACAAAAACAAAAGTCACAGTAAAACTTCGCTCTCATAAGTCACGTGACTTCACAATAGGCGTTGCTTCACGCACAGCCTCACAGGATTTTGGATGTTTATCGTTTAAACAATGGAGGCCAACATCGTTGCGTATTTTTCACAGCTAATTAATATTATTGCAAAAGGCTAAAGCTTTCACGTTAGTATTAATTAAGCGATATAAAATATATTCAGTTGTTGAATGGCATAGACCTGCAAATACTAGGCTATGTCGGTAAGGAAATGGGGAACAGGGTGGGAATCGTGGACTGGGATTGGGGTTTGGAGGGGTGAGGAAGAGGAGATTTTGGGAAAGGAGGGAAAGAAAGAAGGGAGAAAAGGTGAAGGAAACAGAGAGAGCGAGAGAGAGAGAGAGAGAGAGAGAGAGAGCGACTGCAACTAGTCGCCGGATAAAGCTAGTACCCATTATGGGAATACTCGAAGTATATTTAAATAGACGCTGCTTCTGTTTTAGATCCTCGCTGTCATAAGAATGGCGTCTTTAAAATGCATCCGTGTAGAAGGCAGAGCGCAGAGAGTGGGGTTGCTAGAGTAGCGGAGAGCGTGACATGGGATCAATCGATAACCTTTGCACTCCTGGGAAATAGCTCACGACCTGTCACGCATCGTCTTTCGATAGAGCCCCTTGGACGTCATTCACGGAGGAATTCAACGGGACGAGAAACAACGCAAAAGCCGGAACTTTGCACGGCAGAAACCGCTAGAATGACAGACAGAGAGACACAGACAGACAGATAAACAAGCATACGGACGTCAGATAAACTCGTACCGACAGACAGAGGGAACCGGTGTCACGCACACACGCGCACAAACACACAAATATATATATATATATATATATATATATATATATATATAATAACACACACACACACACACATATATATATGTATATATAAAGGAAGGCAGGCATATATGCATACAAACAGGAGTACGTACAGGCATACAGCTGAGTTAATTACTAAGACGGAGACCAATCAGGATCACTGGAGTAGAACGGGGTCCAGAACATACATTGGGCATCATCATTTCTACAGACTAACTTCGTCCCATCCAATATACAGCCACTGCTGTTTCAATGGCCCTCTTTTGAAACGATTCAAAACTCATCTCTACCAATTGGTCAGTTTCGCCTGTGCTGAGTAAAATACTTCTGAATGTACTGTATCTCAAATACAAATACAGATACTGCATATTATATGTTATTAAAATACAGATTCAAAATATACAAGACAAAATGCATTTAGATACAAGATTCTTTTGAAATGTATCAACATTCAAGATACATAATAGGATACATTTCCGTTAGTCGAAATTGAGCGTCTGCACAAACAGAATAATGTGAACAAAACTAGTGATGTTTCTTAACACTTAACTGCCGTCATATGGCAATCCAGGCCTTAACAATCAATGTGTTACACAACCATTGTAGCGTTAGCACAGTCTACTGAATGGTGGAAGCATTTGCTTTTAGTTGTAGAAGCTTCTGTAATACGCCATTCAAGCAAGTAAACAAATATCACACACAGAAGTTTGAGTAGGAATAAAATAATTAATGTGGAAAACATCGGTTGTGTCACAGTCGGCGGTGTCAACACAGCTGCTGGCTGTCTCCTCCAACATCAAGTGCAATCAGGTATTTTAAAACAGCGCCGTCTGTCGATTGAATTTCTTTAGTTGTTGTGTGGATTGACATATTATGCGTTTTAGTTGAAAATAGTCTCAGCTATTGTTGGAGGGGGTATTTGTTGAAGGTCCCAAAGAGACCTCTAACCACTGTTGGCGTTGCAGAAGGCAACTCCAACCATATAGAGTTGACAGGGAGAGGCAGAGGGAAGGCAGAGGGACAGGGAGGGGGATAGGAAGAGCAAGAGAGAGAGAAAGAGGGACGTGGAGAGGTTGAGAAAGAGGGAGAGGGAGGTGGAGAGGTAGAGGAAGAGATAGAGAGAGAGAGGGATGTGGACGATTTCATATTTGTTTCGCTTGTTCTTTCCTTTTTACTTCGTGACTTCGTGTTACAAGCGTGCGCCTTCTCTTTTCTGTCTTTTGCATGCAACCAGATTCGTCCACAACAACGCAGCTAGTCTATTTAGCATTTCAATATTTCACAAGTTCAGTCTATCAAAACTGCAATATTATTATTGTCTTGCTCTGAAAGGCATTGTTTACATTTCGTTTCCGCAAAATTACTGGCAGCATTCCCGTTATTAATACTTCTCCAGCTTTGTGGCGTCTCTTTATAGCGCCACTGCAGAGCACAGAACAGTAACCGCCATTGCAAAGGACCCAAATGAAGATCAATGGGACAATGGACAGGGGTTGGGTGATGGGTCAACGCCACTACCAGGAACTGAGAAGTGCTTTTGTATGAGTACCAATGTCGTCGAATTCAAGAAAAATGATACAAGAAGGAGAAAGGGGAAATAAATAAGCACTGTGCTTGTGTTTCGGATGAAGGTAACGATTAAATCAGAATCGATGGCCGCCGCTTAACATGTAGAAAACTAAAGAAAACAGAAAACGAAGAAAATCCGCTTCATCGCAGAAATATAATTTGTAAAACGAGCTACCTAAGCAGTTTCTAACTATCCATTTACATCTAAAGTCTATTTTCAGTTAGATATCTTAATATAGCCTATTATTGTCGAACAAGAATCGAGATTAATTAATATTCTTCAAAGGTTGCGGCCTTAGAAGGTCTCTTATCGTTTGGTTTTGCGGAGAGAAAATCAAGCGTAAGAGAAGAAAGGGCGATGTCCAGAGAAGTCTCTCTGTGTGTTTTTCTCTCGCTTTTCGATTCGAATTCTTTCCGTTTCGCAATTTCCTTTTATCTACGATCTCAAGACTCTTTCTTTCTGAATTGCGTCCAATCTGATGTAATGCCACTGCGCCAAATTGTGTGTTACTATTTGCCTCGGCCGACTGCCTTCGGCATCTTTGCAGAAGTCTTTTGTCGAATTCGCAGAAGACTTAAGATTTCACGAGAAGAAAAGATATAAAGAAAACAGATATTGACTCTCTCCTTCTCTCTCTCTCTCTCTCTCTTTTCCTCTCTTTCCATCCCCTTCTCCTCCTCCTCCTCTCTCTCTCTCTCTCTCTCTCTCTCGATGTCGCACATACGACGCATCTGTGGCTGGAATGCCCGTCCTGAATGAATAATGCTGAGTTGGTTGGTTGCGGTGACACCAATGTCTATCAATTTAGCCGCGAACAGAAAACTACGAACGGAGATCAATGGCCGACAGCGGAAAAAATGCAACAGATTCGTCTCTCGGAGGCAAATAATTCTGAAGAATTCCAGTGTTCTTCTCTTCGACGACTCGATGAGAACTTATGCGATCGAGAAAATTGAACTGTCGAGAGAAGATTCCGCGGAATTATTAATGTCTCTTGATTTTGTTTCCTTTCATCGATTCATTCATTCATTCCACTCTCTTTCTCTCTCTCTCTCTCTCTCAATCTTTTTATTCTTTCCTTCGCCTTGGTGCGTTGTTCGTTTGTTTAACTCAACATTGCTGATCGTGAGTGTCAATTCGCGTCTTCTTCGCCTGTCAGTGTGGTTGTGTGTGTGTGTTTGCTCGTAACCAGAAATAAGGACTTCAATAAATCACAAGCATCAATTGCCTGAACAAAGAAACTTCTTTCTTGCAAAGCGCTGAACCCTCTGCCCACCGAGAGTTCGTATTTTGCCCAGCTCCAAGAATAGCGCCTTTAATTTTGTGGGGAGGAGTCGAACTGATAGTTAATGCCTATATCCTTCAAATATTGAAATACCTGCAACAGTTGAAACTATTTCTTTTTCGCATTTTCTTTCGTATATTCCATCCAATTCAAAGGGCTTTATCGCATTAAGCCTGGCCTGTTTGGCATTACAAAACCATGAAAGGAAACAAAAAAGAGAGCTTCTGCTGCCTTCGTAACTGACAACTAACTAATGAGTGTGAATCTTATCTTAAGATCTCTATGCAGTTAAATCTTGAAAATATTCAAATATCGGAGCATCCGGTCACGTGACACACACGTTTCCACTATTCCAATGTGTCAGATTAACGCGTAATAGAGCGAACATCAAAAGCATTGGAGCCTCGTTGTGGCGTCCGATAAAACGAGTCGTATTGTCCTATTGTTATTTGAGTCGTCTGCGACAGGTGTACTAAAGACAGTGGCAGAGTTACATTTTTAGGCTACGGTATCGGAAAAATTCTCTGCGAATCATTTTTATTTTAAAAAATCTCGGACAACTTTCCTCGGAAAAGTTGCAGATCCAGTGTCTGAAAATGGTGATGACCTTTGTCTTCTTCTTCTTGTCAGCATTTTCCAGGGCAATGCGCGTTCCGTGCGCGACAAATTATTCAACTTACATCCAAAAGAAAGATTATATTCCAAAATAAAATATAAAATATTTTTAAAAAATCACTAAATAAATATATTGTTAATGGAAAATGTGGACCCCTAAAATTTCATTTTGTAGATGGGCCCCGGTACCAATGTACCATTTGTACCGTGGTAAATCCGACACTGACTAAAGATTCTGTTCGTCTGATTTATAATGAGAAGTTGCTAAGCCGATCACTGATGTGTTGTTATAAGGAGATTGTCGCTGTAACCAGTGTCGTTAAAACGATGCTTCACTGTACTTGATCAGACTCCAGTTTAAAAGACTTTCAAAGGGGCGAGAGGGAGATTGGTAGATAACCGCAATGACCTTGAGGTTGATTCGACCTTCACTCGCTAGAGGGCAGTGAAAAAAACGAGTGGCAGCGGCATTACTGCGCAGTCAAACAAGCACTCTACACAATAGTATACCATTAGCATATCCATGGCATTGTAAGTTTGGCTGAGGACTGTAGAAACGGAAATCAGCGCCGCCTTACGAGAACCCGGCCTTCGAGCAGGAGCCTGGGAAGGACTTTGACTTTGAGACATGCGATGCGCAACGAGAAACATTTACTTATTTCGGAAGAGAAATTTCGCTTCGAATTCTCAGTCGACGCTCAACAAGCCCTTAAAGTATTCGCGGCCGAGGTCAGGGCGCGACTTTCCCCTTTCTTCGCCGGCGGAGTAATTAATTGGTTCCCGCGATCGGTCGGCCGGAGCGTCGAATGCCTGATTAAGCAATCCATTTGCTGCTGGATTTCCTCCGTTTGAGAATCTCACGACATCGATCCGGAAATTGAGATGACGTCACTTCGACATCACTCTCTCATGACTTCCATACACGGTGGAGGGAGGGCGGAGGGATGGGTAGCGGGGGTGGGGACAGGGATAGAAAAGCGGCGGAAGGGGAGGGGGATGAACTACCAATTATTCCTGAGAGCGATGTGAACGCCGGTCGTTCGGATGCAGTCGACACAGTCGTCCGTCGCTCGCGCTCTTAGAGGCAGCGAAGACGGAAGAACGGAAGAAAGGAAGAAGAAAGACGGAGGAGGAGAAGGCGGAGAAGGAAGAAAGAAAGGAAGAGGAAGAGGAAGAGGAAGAGGAAGAGGAGAGGGCATCCTGGCAAAAACTTCAATCGGTGTCACGCATTCATCTTCTGAAAAGCAAGATCTCTCGTGGGACTATATATAATATATATATATGCTGCCATATATATATATATATATATATATATATATATATATATATATATATATATATATATATGGCAGCAGGGATATTTCTCTAAGCGACTGTGTAGAACATTCTTGAATATCAATGTATACGCTTTGATTGCAGGGCGACGAACAGAGAACGACAAAACGGAAATGCAAAAGGTCATTAAATTATTGTACGGAGAGAAAAGGGAGAGGAGAGAGGGAGAGAGGGAGAGAGAGGGACGGAAAGAGAGTATAGCGCAAATATAGGATCATGATAGAAGGAGGAGGAGAAGGAGAAGTTGGACGAGAGAACGATGATTAAAAACAGAAGAAAATAGAATAGGACGAAGAAGCGGATGAAGAAGAAGCAGAGAGAGAGAGAGAGAGAGAGAGAGAGAGAGAGAAGAGACAAAGAAGACGAAAGACAATCGTCAGTAGGAAAACTGAAAGAATTCAGCGAAGCGACTGAGAAATTTATCGACGTTTTATACTGGAATTGATAAAGCGGTGATTTATGCGCCTGTAGTGTTTTTCGTGTTGTTCTCAGCCTTACGACCGATTTATTAAAAGCGCCAGTGTCAAAAGTCAACAGTCTCTGTGAAACGTCTTCTTCTTCTTCTTCTTCTTCAATCGATCGTCATGGAAAGCAAAAGAAATACACACGCTCCAACAGTAGCAATAGATGTATTCTCATGTACAGGGTGGCGCAAAAAACCGGACTATATTAAATGCAAACCTAAATGTTGACTAGTCCGGCTTTTTTGTACCACCCTGTATGTGTAGACAGTGATGGGCAAAAGTTAACAAATTTTAACTACATCATCATCGCTGCATATTGTTAAAAGATTAGTAAATCTTAAAACTTTATTTAGCGCCTTTTATTCAATTCTATGATGAAAACTAGTCAGTCTGTGTTTTTGCAGGCTATAAATGAAACATTGTAACGTTGAAAACCATAATTGCCGATAAATTTGTGGATTTCAACTGCTGTTTAAAATTATAATCGAAACGTGACTTCCTTGTAACAAGAGTTGCTCAGTACTCAAAAGTTAAAAAGTTGACGATTAAACTGCAATTAGTCTGTCACTGCTATCAGCTGAAAAGTCTTAAAAACCTTAAACTGATTGCAAAAAGTTTAGTTAAAGTTTAAAAAAATTAGCCTTTAACCTAACAAATACATCCATCGGCCCCAGTGCTTAAATTTATGTAGCGCCTTTTAAAGATGAACTTCGCCACCGCCATAATTGTTAATTTCAACTCTGCCCGGCCCTTCCCAAGAGTTGCCAAATCCTGGTGCACTCCACTGGTCACAAAAACCTTGACGAGCAAATTTACTGTTTCATGCGTCAAAAGGTGGCATGATGCTGATTGCCCGGGAAGGCCACAAGTCACAGGTTGCTCACAGGTTGCTAAGCAATAACATTAGTCATGACGGATCTTCTTGTTTGAGACCTCCAGATATTTGAACTAAACAAGAATGTATTGAACATTTCAATCTTTCATTGATACTTTGCATTATTTAAGCTCTATATAGGCATATTCCTGTGTTGCGTCTTAAGGCGGCAGATGTACATAAATAAAGAAACATTGGGGTGTAATGTATACAATAGAAAGTAATCAGGCTTTCGATTCAATAGGCAATTGTCATCCATTGATATACATTTCCTGTATAATGTGTGTATATATAGTGAATGCCTATATATTCATTCGAGATAACTTTTATAACCCCGGATAGATGTTAATCAACCGTGAATCAACTGCGGCAACCACTTCGTTCCGTTAGGTGTCATGTTTCTGCAGTTGAGCATTCATTCGAAGTGACGCCACATCGCGTCACGTTCGCTGTCAGACAGTCTGTCTCCGGCCTTATCTTGTTCTCGTGTCGAGATTATGCATGCTGTTTACGCCATCGAGTTGTGGCGCTTTCTGCCTTGAAAGTGTCACCACAGATCGGTTCCAAACTCAAACAGACCACACTAGACGATCAGTAACATTAACAGATAAGATTTCTATCTATTAGGCCTAGCGTTCATCATCGAGATGATGTTCTGGTGCAGCCTTGATACATTTCTTTAAAAAGAGACTATTATTACAATGTTACTTAAACAGAAGTTAGCAGAGTGGTAACAGCGCTGGACGATGGAGCAGAAGGTCGCGGGTTCGATCCCCGCAGGAGCCCTAAGGTCGACTCAGCCTTCATTCGCTAGAGGGTGGTGATAACTAAGTAGCAGCTGTGGCTGCGAAGGTAAAACGCGGGTCTAGAGAAAGCAATGGCAAACTACTCTAGATTAATGGCTTTAGCCACCTGCGTCGCTGCTTGCCTGACACCGGAGATCAGCGCCGGGCCCGAAGCTCGAAATCGAGTATGGGCGAACTACCTTTACCTTTACTTAGACAATGATATATAATATAGAAAAGCCCTTTAGGTACCGTTAATTTAATTTACCCTCAAGAGGCCCTGGACATCTCATACTCATGCCACTGTGTGGTCAGTACAAGTACTTCAATATATGACAGATGTTCAAGAAACATCTAAAAATGTCACTGTACACTATAAAACTCCCACAGCATTATTATTTTATTACTAGCTGTTTGCTCGTCAAGGTTGTTTTGCCAGTGAATGTTAGAAATTCAGCTAAAAGTTTCGCATAATTGTGAAAAATTGTCTGGTAATTTTTCCCTTTAAGGTTGACGGATGAAATATTGGATAACTATTTTATTCAAATGGATGCTTATCGATATATCATATTGCAACTATGCGACTAAAATCACGCCACCTCAACGAGCTCCGCCCACCAACATAAAGTGACGCTGTACACATTAGATATATGTAAATATATTGTATTAGCGTATATATATATATATAAAAAAATGTATATATGTATGTACCCTGTACGTGTGTATTGCAGATACGTATGTATGTACATGTGTGTTTATGTGTGTAAGTAAGTATATATATGTAAGTAAGTAGGTAGGCCTATGTATGTGTGTGTTTCTTGCTATGTAACGCGATCTAATTTGCGTGGGGTAGTATGGGAAGTCAGGCGGAAAGAGAGGCGAGAGAGAAAAAGAATTTAAAAGGAGAAATGCATGGAGAGAGATAGAGAAATGAGGAGGGGTGGGCATGGAAAAGAAGATTGAGGGAAATGAAAAAGAGAGGAAAGGGGTGGGAAAGTGGATGAAGTCCTTGCTTGCGATAACGACACATGCATATATATATGCACTAACTTAGCATATATATATATATATATATATATATATATATATATATATATATATATATATATAAAACTAAAACTGACGTAGTACGGAAAAGAGGACGAAGACAAAAACGACTCTAGATTAGGATAGCAATCATGCTAAGACGGAGAAAGAATGAAGTAAAAGTGAAGGAATAATGATTACAGGGAAGTGAATGGAAGACAAGTATAACTATCGTCAGAACATTCGAAAAAAGAAAGACATTGCAAAGTGGCCGAAGGGAAAATAAGACAAGATAATTATTGGGAAAACGAAAAACAAGAAGAATGAGAAAATGAGCTTCGAAACCCAGAAGATGATTGATCACCGAAGATCATTGTGAAGTTGAACGCGATCGATCGTCAAGAAGGCATTTAGAGATTCACACACAACAAACTTCATAATTCCTCTCGAAATAAACACGAAAAAGGTATAATACCAATAGAGAACGCATTAAGCCGTCAAAATAGCTCGGAACTGATATCTTCCGAACTGCCGTCTAACCAATGTGTTATAACAGGTGATTGTCTGTCTGTCTGTCCGTCCGTCAGTCCGTCTGTCCGTCTGTCTGTCTGTCTGTCTGTCTGTTATCTTCCCTAGCGTTCACAGCTTAACCACGTGTAATATTGGTCGCCATTACATTAACGCCTTTAACAGAACGTCTGAATTTCACGAATGTTCGTCTACCGTTGCGTTGTTCTAAAGGGCAACATTCTAGTCGGACGTCTGTCAAGGAAACCGACTTTGTTGTAGACATCGTCGGGTCCTCTCTAATTCGGTTCATAGGTCAACAAGTTAGCCAAGAAATGGCGCTGAAAGACCGCCCCAGATGCCGCGAAGTGCAAGTCCGGATGTTGATGTCACATAATATGGGAATAATAATAATAATAATAATAATAATAATAATAATAATAAATTAATAATAATAATAATATGTTAAACACTGCAAATATCGTTTCGACGTCAGCTTATTTTCGTTTAACAGCGTAAATGATTGTCACCAATTTCAGAAATCGCACTGCTCTTGAGTTTCGACGGACACGATTTAGCACGTAACCTTCAAATGAACTATATTGATGTGGTGAAAATTAACTTCCCTGGTTTAATCTTTCATTAACTTTAATGCCTATTAGCCTACACTTTGGTATTGTAGACTTACGTAGTCACTTGTCATTTCGTTAATTCCAACAAATAAACGCATATTAAACATTCAGTTTCTATATTTTAAATTATATTTCTAAAATTTTTGTATCACATTTATAACATTTTCATTTTAACACATTATAATGTACTTCGTATAATACGCCTCGAATCGTAGGCGTTTAAACGACCTGCTCGGCCATTTATAACTACCATTTCGTTTTCTAACCAACGTGCTTTTGTAGAATTTCTTGAAGTACAACAGCTGTCTTCGCCCGAATCACACAGCCACACTGGACACTTTGTACCGAATACCTTTGCAAATTTTTCTCGGTTTGTGTGTGTGTGTGTGCTGAAGACAGCTATGAGTGAGAAGCCTAACTGTACGAAATAACCAAGTGCCTTGGTTTAGAATACATCTCCACCGAGGAAAATTAAAACAATTGAAAGTACAATAATGTTGCAGTGAAAAGATGGATGGAGACGTATTTCGATGGATTGCCATTTCACGACGAAGAGTTTTCAAACACGTTCAGTGACAGAGACATTTTAAAACTGGTTTAGAATTTCTTAGAAGAGGCAAATGGATTCTGTCGTTTGCACGAGCACATTGCAGATACATCGCAGAGTATCATTAGAGCAAATGAAATGTCGGCAATAAATATACTTATAGTGTTTATTTCTGGGATGCAATGGAGCGTACATGCTATCACTACATTGTTTTAATTTCCAAATAAGTCTATGAACAAAATCTTGTTCAGAACCAGACTAAAAGCCCTCAATCAATTGAAATTATGTCCTCCTTTTGCTTGGAACAAAAAAATGTCGCCATTAAAACTGAAATCAGAATATGGAAGTATTTCTAAAAACCGCAGCGATGATTATTGTTGATATGAGAGCTTCAAAACCTTGTAAGTCTCTGAATTGACGCTAGTACACACACACACACACACACACACACACACGCACGCACACACACACAAGCACACACACGCACACAGTTGCGCACGTTACTATTTCATAGGCGATTATATTAAGATAAACACTGAGTAATACGTTATGAGGTCGGTTGCCGCAGGGGAAACTAGGTGATTTGTATTGGAACAGATGGATTGAAGGATAAAGAGAGACGGAGGAGGGGGAGGAGAAGAAGCTGCCCTGCGCTGAATGATGGCTACGTGGAATGGAGGAGATAAAATGGAGACGGAGTTGGGTCTTAAAATAACTGCGGACATCGAAGAGAGAGAAGTCTGTGATGAAGGACGGATATGAAGGAAGACAGGAAGTGCTAATGGTATCGAGGAAACAGGATGATGAAGAAGATGGCAGAGTGGAAAGGCGGAAGCATTAAAGGAATAATTCTTGAAAGGTAAATAATTTATACGAAGATTGGTGCGCCGTGATTTGCCGTTCGTTCAATTACGCATTCCGATGGTAAAGACTAAAGACGCGAGCGAAGAGACCGATCGGTCGAGACAAGAAGAATTCAAATGAGACGATAATGACGGAGCAGAGGAGGAGGAGGAGGAGGAGGAGGAGGAGGAGGAGGAGGAGGAGGCCGGTGCATGTGTCGGGGCAGCGAGGACAGAATCTGCATGATTGCACAGCGAAGCATCTCAACAAACGACAACAAAAGCTCCTCGGGATCAAACTGAAACGAAATGAAAGCCAAATATATGCCATGTGCTTCAGAATAATAATAACAGTAGCAATAGGAACAGCAGCAGCAGCAGCAGCAGCAGCAGCAGCAGCAGCAGCAGCAGTGGCAGCAGTGGCAGTGGTGGTGGTGGCAGTGGTGGTGTGGTGGTGGTGGTGGTGGCAGTAGTAGTGGTGGTGGTGGCAGTGGTGGTGGTGGTGGTGGTAAGTGGTGGTGGTGGTGGTGGTGGTGGTGGTGGTAGTTGGTGGTGGTGGTGGTGGTGGTGGTGGTGGTGGTGGTGGTGGTGGTGGTGGTGGTGGTGGTGGTGGTGGTGGTGGTGGTGGTGGTGGTGGTGGTGGTGGTGGTGGTGGTGGTGGTGGTGGCAGTGGTGGTGGTGGTGCAGTGGTGGTGGTGGTGGTAGTAGTAGTAGTAGTAGTAGTAGTAGTAGTAGTAGTAGTAGTAGTAGTAGTAGTAGTAGTAGTAGTAGTAGTAGTAGTAGTAGTAGTAGTTCACACATTTCAAATTTTTCCAATGCACCAAAGCCGTATTCAGCATCTGCATGTTAGAGGCACTGGTCCAATAAGCTTTCATCGAGGCAAATGAGGAGATCTTTTGAAGCAGTCTACAGGCGAAACAGATGCACGGATTCATTCAGATCTGCCTTTGCCGAGTTAAATTTGAATTTGTAAAGGTTTAAGCTAATTATTAATCATCTATGCGAAAAACACCCGAATTGAACCTCAACTTTTGTCGTATAATGACATACTGCGTTCAATTGAACATCGTTGTCGTAATAAATGGGTTATGTTCGATAGGTGGCGGTCTAAACCCCCAAACCCAGTAAATCGAACATTAATCTAATCACGCATATTGAGTTGAGCGCCTCGTAACGAACACAGTCGCTATAAAATCGTCAACCGCTTTACATGACATGCATTCAACGCACGGAGAACGTACCAGACACCAAATGCTACCCGCACGCAGTATAATGCGGTGTGTCCATGCATACTTTGCATGTCGCATAGCAACGTGCTACAGAGAGTCAAATTGCATCGTTTAGAATACGTCTTTGCAGATCGTAATGCTGCTGTCACGTGACCGCAGTAAGCTCATAGAAATTTATGCGCTCGTACCACGGTCACAGCGTAAGTCCTTAATAACTGCACATAAGAACGGGCTTCTCTCTCTCTCTCTGGCCACGAACAACACCGCCGCCATGAAGGAAAGCAATTTACTTGTGTTCTATGTTTGGCCTTGCCCAATGGCCACCCTATAAAATTGATGGGTTCCCACTTGGCGTCCTGCTACGCAAGCATTTATATGGCGCCGGCATCGTTAAAGGCACGTAGCAGATCTAAATGTTGGGCGGACTTTGTTATCCTTCTAGGGGGTGGAGAGCAGGTGCAACAACTGCACAGAAACTGCTCGGTATATCTCCCTGTTATACCTTAATTCCCAGATCCGGGAACGCAAATTGTAAACCTTATTCATGAGTCTGGTCGTGCCATAAAGTTACATCGGCCTACACTCTACACGTAAGATTTATGTAGGTCGTATGATTTACACCGTGAGATGGTTTATGTCTTTAATTAACCCCCCACCCCACCCCCGCCACTGGTCGAGACCGACGTTCCCATATCCGGTAAAGGTCTACAATGTTGGTTTTAAGTTGTCTAAATCCGCATTAGACGTAGAAGGGGTTGGAGTGGGGCAGTCAGGCCCATAAATGCACTTATAATAAATCGACACAACACACACATTTTGGCTTTGCGAAAACTAAGATCTCACTACTTTATCATGTGACTCCAATGCCAGGAGCCCCTCTGAGTAGAAATATGAGGCGCTATATAAATGCTGCATTACATTACACTTCACTTGTCGTGACTCTACGCACGCAGGTGAGGCGCACACACTGCAATGCATGCCCCCCCCCCCAGCTGCACCTGTGCAAGTTTATTGAAGATTGCATAATGAATCATTGTGATGTAGGAATTCCCGTATTATTCATGGATAAATGAAAGAAGTGCACATCTTGCATTGGACGCTGTTGTTCGACTTAGTGTTTCCATTATTACGCGATATGACTAAAGGTTCTATCATAGCATATACAGTAAGAGATACACTATTACACATAAGTATGATTGACCATGTCTACAGCTTTCAGATCTTTTCTGACCAAGATGTGTTTCGACCATTCAGAATTGAGAAAAATGCTGTCCATTGCAAGAAATTGCGAGTGACTGGAAGAGCGGGCTTCTAGATTTTCTAGCGAATATAAATAAATAGTCGCTAAAACAGTTTGCGAACAAACTCATATAAAGACTAGAAGAACCACGCGATGTACAGCCAGCAATTCAAGTATAGAATTGTTATTTGCGTCCGTTTTATCCGGTTGATGTTCGGAGGTGAGTTGTCTCTCTCTCTCTCTCTCGCTCTCTCTCTATATTCTGGGAGATTCTTTCCGATCTGAATGGTCGTCGTCTTCCATGAATATTCATCGACTGCGCAGTCGGCCATCTTCGGCCAATTCCGTCGACGGTCGGATGCTCTCCGAACGAATACAGACCCCGCCGTCGCCGCCGCCGATGGAGCGACGCTGCTGCGTATCGACGACAACGCCGGCCGCGCGATAAATGCGAATCCCGGGTCCGTTGCGGAACGCCGTTGGGAGCCGGACAGCAGCAACGCAACAGCAGCAGCGGCGGCGGCGGCGGCGGCGGCGGCGGCGACAGGAGGAATCCATGGACAATGCAGCGATCGTCCAAGAAGAAAGACACGCCGCGACCAACCGCCGACGTCGACGACCCAGGAGCGCTAGATTAGCGGGTCTTAGCAGTGGGATTTGGGTCTTCGAAGACGCAGAACATGCGCGTCCTGAATTCTTAGTTACAGTAGGAGAGAAACAGCAAGCAGTTACATCCAAACAAACAAGGTAAATTTTTAATGTTGTAATCGATTGCATCTTTTGCGAATAGATTGAAAGTATCACCGAAGATTGCACTATAACCATTGCTACCGATGCAAATAAAATCGATAGTTTTGTATTTGTCGTAAAATGTTGAACATTTTTGGGACACACGCATAATCTTAATGACAGACTGATTCATAATTCTGTTAAAACGTTTTAATATTTTGGATACATGCATGCTATTGTAGAAAAGCGACAAGCATCCTTTGTTAATAGATATGAGAAGAAGCCACTGTACTTTGCTCGTGCATTACTAGTTTGTCTGAGGGGATAATGTACTGTGTAAAGTTTGTTCTTAATTTGTTTACCTTAGGTTTATTTTATTATTTTATTATTATTATTTTTTTAGTTTTTGTTAAGTTGATTTGTGTTTTCCTTGGTTGTGTACTACTTTTTTATGCTGTGCTTGTCACGAATAAAGATGATTATAATCATGTTAAACGTTTTATTATTATTACATTACAGCTATGCTTGTGTAATTAAAGATGACAGAAGATTATGTTCTCTTTGTTTAATTGAATGAAACGATTGAAAACAATTAACGGCTAATTACTCCACAATATTTGAGAAATTTTATCATAACTAGGCCTAGGCCTATTGCTATGCTGTGCTATGTATGACATACATCAAATATCCTTATCGGCAACATCTTTTGATATCCAATGCTCCTGGAAGCATTTCGCCAACCCCAGATTCGTCGCATAGATGAAATAAACCTAAATAACCTCTTCAGGAAAATTTTGGCGTCCAAATCTCTTCCCCGAAAATAATTGAAAGTCAAAATCTTAGTTAAGATCATCGTTCACAACTTGAATCAAGACAAGCAGAACGGGTTGGATGATGGATCCACAATGACCCCGGATCTATAGATATCCCTCCGTCCAAACAACGCACGGCTTGGCAAAGCAAGCAAAGTAAAGAAAAGCAAAGCAAAGCAGAGTAAGACAAAGTAACGCAAAGTAAAGATTGGACCCATTTGAGAACGCGCTAAAGCAACGCAATAAACGCATATTATATTTATCGCTATTCATTATTTAAGACAGTGATTATGAATAAACTGTATCGGTTATATATTGTATATTTATACAGCGCCATTGTTTTTCCCGTAAAAATACTACCTTAAGACACGCGTTCTAATTTATAGACGAAAAGTACATCATACCGAGATCATTTAGCCTAAGTCAATATTCTTCAGAGCTTCTGCAAAACAACATAATTTTTGCTTTCTTTTCGCCAAAAACGGCAACAAAATCTAACGTCTTAATTAGCATCGTCAAAATTTTAGTGAACGATTAGATTGAATAATAATCGAGTTTGTAGACTAGATATCGGCGTAGCCAGGGTTTCGAAATAGGAGCACCAAGGCTTCTACAGATCTACATTTCAGACTAAGGGGTTCGGGTAGTGTCCTGAGCTCCCCAGCGGAACTGGGATGGAGCCCCAATCACATTCATCAAATATACAATTAAAGTTAACATATCTTTTGATTTCTCAATTACTTTATAAAGATTAAGTTAGGATTTCTTTTGAGTGGCCAAAAACTGTAATGCAGCCAGGTATATCGATCTATCTATCGTCAATCACCTTCTCTGAAATATTTCTCATCGATTTTGTGAAATAAACCTCAAATAACCCCATCTCCCCCTCATTCTAATGAGAAAATAAACGAACACGGCAACGCTCAAAAATATGATTAATTCGGCAATTTTAAAATAGATAGCATATTTATGCAAGAAATAAGGACGCAATAATCGATAATTAATTTTAATTAGGCCTAAGTTAATTTTTAAGAAGACATTACTGACTGATTTATGAATACGATCAAAGCAGCAAACGAATCGCTGATGTCATGGAACTCCACAAATGAAAGAAATGTCCCATTGATTTTAGATATCCCCTTTGTCCAAACTTGGAAGGTACTCAGAATGATCGGGAAAGTTAGTTCAGAGTACATGCAGGTTGGATCTAAATTGTGATATGTTGGTATCGTGTTACATTGTGCACTGAAAGCTTGGAAATAAATCTGTTTATGAAGAATGTGTGAAGAAATAAGTTCCAAGCAAAGAACTTGAACGATGGACTCAAAATCCTTCCGTTGAGAAAGCGACTGCTGGATGTGCAGGTGGGTTAACTTAATCGCAATAAACGCAACAGTACTTGTTTAACCCCTTTATCCCTATATCATCCATTTTACATCGAGTTACAGTTTAGGAATAAACTGTTTCGGTTATAAATTGTTATATTTATAAAGCGACGATTGTTTTTCCTGTCCAGAGGTAAAAATATTACCTTAAGACACGATTTCGTTTCTAATTTATAGAAATCTTTTAAAAGAGCAAGTTCAGTTTATCACTGCGAGATCATTTAGCCTAAATTAGGTTAATTTCTTGTTACAAGGAGCAATGTCAACAGCACAGATGGAAGTGTAAAAGTGCGGTCGTTTGCCACTTGAGAAAAGAAGGGTCCGTGAAAGATAATTAATTGGATTAATTTCTCAGATCTCGAAAAACGGACGACAATACGGAAATCCAACGTCAAGAATTAGCATCCATCTACAAACCCTTGCAACGGCGTTTTATGATTATTTTAAATTTGAAGGCATGAAGTTTGTCTCCCGAATTCTGAATCTTTCGACCCGTGGATCTTAATAGCATTGATGACAGCCTAAAGACAACTCGACCGACTTAGGAACGAAGCAAACGACGATGCTTGAAGAGTTCGATATTAAGAGTCCTGTCGTATTTTGGTGTTCGTCATAAGCTCCGTAGCCTCTGCACCTGACGTACAGAGATATGATAATACTTGTTTCTCTGTGAATCTGGATTTTCAACGTTGATCATTATTTGAAGACTGTCAGTTGAAACAGACTGGATGCTAGCGACGATACGATATGCACAAGACGCTATTCAGTACGCCATCACAGTTCTCTGCGTTGACAGACAGCAAACAAAACCAGCGCTCACATTAAGACGGACATCACAATTTACATTTGATACAGACAAGTGTATTAAAATACGACTTATTTTGTACACTGAATAGGTACTGTAGCAATGTTTGCACTAAATTAAAAATTCCAAAAGAAAAATTCCACTGTATACAATAATAATAATAATAGTAATAATAATAATAATAATAATAATAATAATAATAATAATAAGGTTTGAAGTGGTTCAGGAGGATTTGCCCTGTGTGACAACCAGTGTTTTACCCTTACAATCTAGTGTATATTTGTATGCATGTACATGTGTGTTCTTTCATTGCAAAATTGCATGTGCGCAATCTGCGATAGGTGTACATAGCATTTTATTATTTTGCTACATATTTCGAACATAAACTGAACCGTTGCAATTTCATCGTCTGCGACACTTTGAACTATTTTCACATTTGCAATTCACGCACAGATCTTAATTATTAATCGATGATAAATTACTTTTGTTCATTATCATACGTTATCTTGTAATCACGTATCTTTTTCTTGTCTTGCGTTTTCTTCACGAGACCGCGCAACTTTTTCATTATGCATTGAAACATCTTGACAAAAAAAGCATCATACTGAATCACTCAAGATCCTGTTTCATTATAATATTATTATGCAGCATTTTCCAGTAGGAAATCTCAAAATAGGCGCCCGAGTAGTCACAGTCTTCCCTAAAATGACGATCTTATGAAAAATCTTATTTCAGGCGATTGTTGCAGCAAAAATATATAGACGATTGCAGTATTTCATGCGATGCTTTGCACTGAAATCTCCAACAAATTCATTTTCTGCGTAAACGTTCAAAGCACAAAGATCTCATTAGGAGTCCCGCTAATGACTTTTTAAAAAGGTCACAAAAGCCAGAAATAACATCTGGTGAATTGCCGGCAAATCTAAAGTATTCTATTGAAATCGGAATCAGACCAAATTAACTCCAAAATGGATGAGCGCAGGGAGTCACAATCTCTCTCTCTCTCTCTCTCTCTCTCTCTCTCTCTCTCTCTATATATATATATATATATATATATATATATATATATATATATGTATGTATATATATATGTGTGTGTGTGTTCATTGCAAGCCAAAAATTAATCTACGCTCTCCACAATGCAATCAACAGAATATGCTGAGAAACAGAAAGAGAGAGAGGATGAGAGAGGAAGAGAGGAGACCCAGTTGGCGCCCTCTGCTGACGGGAAAGACCTCTATCCAGTGTTTATCGATCATCCGTCAACTTACAAATCATTTCGGTAAACGCAGGACTTTGGCTACATCCTGTGTGTTTGAACCAACAGAGTCACATGAAGACATCTAAATGTTTCACTGTGATTCGCGTAAAGACAACTTAATTTTTCAAATGAATCGCATGCAATAGTAAAATAATTATTTCAAGATTCAAAATTGCTGATGTTTTGAATTCTATGATATGATGGAAACAATGGAAGGGTTGACAATAATGAGAATTATTTTATCATTCTATACCTGCTCGTTCTTAATAAAACTTTGCATAGCTTCAAACCTTAAACAAAAAGCAATGTTCCAAATGGTATTAGCCTATAAAAAATCGACCCCAGGAGAACACTTCTTGCGCGTATACAATATACTTGCCTTGTCGCCGTCAGCGATGAAATAATTAATTTTATCGATTAATTAGCCTAACAATCATTTTAGAGATATTTCTCTATAATTTCTCAAGTAAACCCACTAACCAACCGATATTATTAACTTTAATATGCAATTTTTATAACTTTAATATGCAAAATTTTACTAACTTTAATATGCAATATGTATTTTTATTGCAAGCAAGATGATTCTGGCAAGTTTGATGTGACCGTCTCACCAGTGAAAGTGGCTACTGCGTGTCAACTTTTGTCACATTTAAAATTTCTCGCTTAAATAGTCTGCAAATTAGGCGAGTGTAAATTTTGCTTTCTATTTCGAAAGTTTGCATGAACAAGTGTACATTTACGTGCATAGAATTATTGATTCTATGTACTCGACCTTAAAAATTGACGGAATTTTAAGATTAACGATTTTCAATTCGGACGCACACACGACAATTTATTTTAATGGCTGCATAATTGTTACATCAGAAGCACACTATCATTTCTTAGATCTGCGGTCTTAAAACGTACCTGTTTGGCTTGGTCTATCACCCTAGATTGCTCCCCTGTTAGTCTGACCGGGATTTCCGGCTTGACTTGGCTCTACAATAATTCGGATAGGATTTGGCCCCTCCATCGGCTTATGCCCTAGGCATTATGATGGCGGCGCTATAAAACAGAGTTGTCCAACTGGCGGCCCGCGGCCGGATCCGGCCCGATGGCCAGTTTCATCCGGCCCGCCACCGAGTTTGAGAAAATAACAATTTTAGTTAAAGGGCCGGTTATCACCGTTATTTTATAGGACTATACTAGGACTAGGAGGTTACCAAATTGCTTACTTATCCACAGTCAACACTCCACAGGTGACGGCGGTTATTAAGCTTAGGGCCTACTTATTTGCTACTTATTACTAACTTACTTACTTACATTTGTCATCTCGCTGCAAGTCTCGTCTTCGCTCAGTTAAAATTTGACGTCGTTTTGAGCAGTTTGTTAATGTAATTGTAATAACACTCTCGTTTCTTGTATCCGACTTGCCGCCACAAGCATTGATATTGACGTTGCTGGTATTGGTAGAGAAAAACCTTTTCCGCATTGCTCGCACTAGATTAGAAAGTCTTCACTCAATAGAATAGAATGGATCATATTAGATTGAACAGAATCAATCGAATGACAGTCCCTAGTCTTACTAAATTTAACTTAGACACTAAGCCGGTAGAATACTAATATTTACTTGCTACTTAATTTTAACTGGAATACTATGTTAAAAGGATAATATGATAGCATTATAGCTGTTTATAGCACAGTGGCGTAGCGAGGGGGGTCAGGGGCAGCCGACTCCGGGCGCCGGGTTGAGGGGGCGCCGAAATCGGGTATTTGGATAAGTGAAATGCACAATAGAGAAGAAGAAACATGTGCGACGAC
This sequence comes from Metaphire vulgaris, assembly GCA_018105865.1. Taxonomy (NCBI): domain Eukaryota; kingdom Metazoa; phylum Annelida; class Clitellata; order Crassiclitellata; family Megascolecidae; genus Metaphire; species Metaphire vulgaris. Next base: position 14,605,006 of record CM030843.1, read on the forward strand.
CTTTTTTGCTCGTCAACACTACATGAAGAGGGGCGCCGAAGAGCTGAGGGGCACCTAGAACGCTGTGATGACCTTTTTTGCTCGTCATCACTGTTAGGGGCGCCAACGGTAGACTTTGCCCCCCGGCGCCGGTTACTCTCGCCTACACCACTGTTATAGCAGTTGCCACCAAAGTGTTTTTATATATTGGTTAACACTTAGTCTTATACTAGTCCTATATAGTCTTATTTTATAACAGTTTTTATATGGCATGCCATACATATATCATAAGTATGTCATATATTAAGTGCTACAACTTTGCTTGGCCCGCCAAACATTTTTGTGCGGCCCGCATTAGCACGAAGGTTGGACAACGCTGCTATAGAAGCTGATTGATTATTGTCTGATTCAGCGAGATACCACTAAGACGTGGTAAATTAGCCTCATAGGTCTCACATCAGTTTGGCAAAAAAATTAAATTTCTTAGAATTTCTAAATTTCTTTACAGCCTTGAGTTTTTGTTGACTCTGATTATTTGAGTGGAGGCATCTATAGAACTATGAAAATGCTCGATCTCCTGACAACTTCCTGTCTGCTGATTCTTCTCTTGGGCGCTTCAGTTCATACGTCGGATGACGTAATAAGGACGATCACGTGTCCGTCAGTCTGCTCGTGTCAACTGAACAATGACGCAAGCGTTACGTCATCGCAGGAAAAGGCCGTTTCCGTCGATTGCAGTGACCGCGACCTGGTCGAAATACCGGAAGGAATTCCACCGGAAACACGAACGCTGGACCTTCGCGGCAATTTCATCTCAGAAATCGGAGCTGAGACCGTCTTCGAGCGGCGCTACGAGAATCTCACCGACGTGGATTTCTCGTTTAATAACATCTCCAGGCTGGACACTATAGTGGAATTTCTCAATGGGAGTCGAGTGAAGATTCTCAACTTCGAGTGTAATTTCATCTCCGAAGTTCCGCTCGAAGCGTTCGAACGGAAATCCGAACTCGAACGCCTCGCACTGTCTAACAACAGATTAACAGTTTTGAACGGAAGCTGCTTTCGAGGACTGCATAAGCTGAGATATCTTTCACTGCGGATAAACAGAATCAGGTTGCTGACGGCAGAGAATTTCAAAGGTCTGTCGAAATTGGAGACGCTCTTGTTGGACAACAATCTACTCACAGAAATCGCCGATAACGTATTCGAAGCACTCGTGTCGCTCGTCAACATTTCTTTATCTCTCAACGCAGTGGAGACCGTCAACGATGCGGGCTTCGCTGGACTGGCGAGACTTCAACGAGTCGATCTATCGCATAATCTTCTCAAATCCACAATTCCGCATACCGTGTCGGCCTTAGGTGCCCTGAAGGAGGTCATCTTGGACGGAAATAGAATACAAATTCTCAGCAAAAGGAGTTTCTACAAAGCGTCGGTGGTCGACATAAGTCTTTCGAACATGCCGTACCTTGCCATCGTCGACGAAGCCGCTTTCTACGATCTCGACAACTTGGAGATCCTGAGATTAAACGGAAATCCGAACCTGTCTTACGTCCATCCGAGGGCGTTTCTCAAGGTCGAGAAACTCCGAATTCTCTATCTCGACAACAACAATCTGATCGCGGTCCAAGGTCAACTGATTGCGTCATTTCCGGTCCTCGAGGCGCTCAGTCTGTCCGAGAACCCGCTGCACTGCGACTGCAACGTCAAGTGGATCCGCCAGAAGCTGGACATGGTCGACGGTCGGCAGCCGGAAATTGCGCTAAATAAATCGATCCTTGGTCTGGAAGCGGCGACGTCGTTCGTGGACCTGCTCCTGCCGGACGTCGAACGGGTCGGCTGCGAGAGTCCGTCGAAGAAGCCGCTTCGAATGGTCAGTCTGGAGGAGCTCGGGGGGGACGAATGTCCGCCGGTCACCATTCCGTTCTTTGTGGGAACGACGCTGGTCGAGATTAACAGGAACGTCACTCTCAGCTGCCGGGCAGTCGGGACTCCTCAGCCGACCATCCACTGGATACTTCCGAACAGAAAGACGGTCAACAGCACTTCGAACAGCAACAGGATACGCTTCCATCCATCCGGAACCCTAACGATCGATAACCTGAAATCTACCGATCACGGTACTTACACCTGTTGGGCGTCCAATTCCAAAGGCCACGACGCATCGTCGACCTACCTTCACATCTACAGCATATCGATCAGTCTCCGGGTAACTCAGGTCGGACCAACGTTTGCTTCGATTGCCTGGAACGGTACGGAACCCACTGAGTCCAGCGGCGGGTACGTCATCCAGTACCGACAGTGCAATCGGCCGGTACTCGGCAGCTGTAGAACGTACGAAAGAGTCGACCTGAATCCCAGCATGGACGGTTTCTCGGTGACCGATCTCGAACCGAGCAGTCGCTACGAATTCTGCATCTGCAGCGAGAACGCCGAGCGCCGTGAGCTCGACGTGACGATCACCTGCATCCAGGTGGAAACGAAAGAGGAGGAGGACATCTTCTCGTTGTCCGCCATTTCTTCGCTGCTGAAGAACGAGTTCACCCTGATCGTCGCCTCCATCTCCGTCGTTCTCCTCATATCGTGTCCGGCGCTGCTGTTCGTCCAGCGTCAGAAGCGACGGAACTCCTACCAACTCCCGGACACGTCCGCCCATCAGGACGCCGCTCGAGGCGGGGGCGGAGGCGGGGGTGGCGGGGGTGGCGGCGAGACGCTTCCGGTGGTGGAGTCGGTCGCCACCAGCGCCACCAACCTTGTGTCGTGTCACTCTTCGTCTGTCCTGTCAAGCATTCCGCTAAGATGTCTGCTCGGACGACCGACTGCCATTTTTTCTTCCTCGTCAAAGCGTTCCTCCAACTCGCGCACCTCACTGCTCGAACCTTGTTGATTCGAAATCAGTAAATATATTCCAACAATTACGACGATATTGGTCAAGCTTTATCGAATACTCATTGACCATGATGACGCAGTTAATAAGATAGCCATCAATCGAATTTTAAAGAAAACTAAGTAGCGTTTGACTGCTTCTGCCCAAAAATTTTCGATCTACAGTGGAAAGCGCGCAGCTAAAAATCAAAACTTTGCCCCCCCAACCCAATCAGGGGGTCGGTTCCAACCAATAGGGAGTTAGACCTTTCAGTCCCCCATTCAAATAGAACTTTAATACCAACTGATTTTGTTAAAAAATAAATACTGGCAACATCATCATAGAAAGTTCGTCGTTGATTAAATCGAATACTGACAAAGTTTCATCATTGTTACACGGCCAATTCATTCATTGGCTTCCTGATTAGTTCTTTTGTATTGGTCTTAAAGGATGAATACACAAACATGCGTGGAATATATCATAGGATTCGTCGACGGTAAGTGTAAAGCTTATCGCTAATTTCCATTACCTAAGCACAATCGTCTAGAGATTGAAATAAGATTTTTGCGAATAATTTCTAACATTTAGATCAACGGTTCTCAAACTTTTAGGATTTCTTGCGTGGTGGTCCCTTAGAAATTTTTGAGATGACTCGCGGACCTAATAAACTTTTAATTTTAAATTAACTGTAATAACACATAGGCTACTTGTTTTGTCAATCAATAATTTAATCAGAAAATTGTAAATCAAATTTAATTTAATTATCAAATTCAAATGGGATCAGAACTCTTAGAGCAATCAGTCTTTTTTGTGTTCTGGGGTGTTGGTGAGATATGTCGAGAAGGTAATCCCATTACGGTCCCCCTGAAACCGCTTGGCGGTCCCCTATGAGACCGCGGACCACAGTTTGAGAACTATTGATTTAGATAATTGTTTAAATTGAGGTTTGATACCATTCAGTCAAGTTAATAATTATAATCGTAATGAATTGATTTTACATGGGACTTCGAGGAGAATCTTAGTGTATAATCAACTATAATGTAAATATGGGAAAAGTAAAAGAATCAGAAATGTGACGTGAAATCTAGAAACAAGGAACAAGGACAAGGAGCAGCATAATTCTCATTCAGCAATATATCAACAGGTAGATTACCGTTAACCCTTAAATTAGGCTGTATAAAATCTGTGTCAATGTTGTTTACTAATCTAATTCCGCCTCTTTTGTATATAAAAATGTTAAATAAGTGACATTTAACGCATTAGTGATCTGAAAGAAACTACTGAACGTCTGTCTTCGACGCATATTTCCTTATACGTGGATATTGAAATTTAAATGAATATGCTAGTATCCCTTACCAATGTAGCGATGCTAGAATAATGTTCGCTACTGTAGGTCTTATATTTCTTCAGGATTAAGTTTTGTCATCGCTATTTCTAAAACAGTTCGAGTTCTTTTTAATGAGTTGATTCATTATTTCTGTTGAAGAAAGAGCAAAAGATTTTGTCTCCAAGAAATTTTGTTAAGACTCAATGTCAGTATATCCTCAGCATCTGCTGTCAGGACTTGCTTTGTACAGTGACGCAGGTTACACGAAAAACGTATTAACTAAATGATTTCTCACAGTGGTTCTCTTAATAGGGCAAACCATCATGAACCACTTTAAACCTTGTCATTATTTATAATTACAATTAAGGACAAGTGTAGGCCTACGAACGCCAATACGTTGGCATTGTTTATATAATTATAACACTGGTGATGATGACGACGACGATAATGATGATGATGATGATTGATGAGTTACACTGCATATGCTTTACGGCAGGTCCAATTGGCTCTTGTTGAGATGAGTGAAGCACTTTTCCGGTGTCTTCCTCTCAAAGAATATAATTACGACTGCACAAATGTGTCTAAATTCGTTCCACAATGCCTATGGCTAGATTCAAACCAGCATCCCTCCGGTTGTATGGCAAGAACTCTATCGCTACTCCGTCATGTCCCCTTGCTACATTAATCGCCGTCTATTCTTAACGTTTCGTCGCATTCTGTAATACGATACACATCTGATCTGTGTAAGACGACTGTAAAGAGTAAATCAAATGAAAGAATTCTAACACAGTTCTGGTAAATTCATTTCGTTAAAACCCCTCTGCATACTAGCCCGAGTTTATTTTCAATTTAAAGCACCATCCGTTAAAAATGATCTGGGAGGTTATAAGATTTGGAAAAGTTAAAAGTGTTTTCCTCCTGATTATTTACTTTCTCTTTTTAACAAAAAAACTGCTGTTGAGCATTCATTCGAAGAATTTTACAGTAGGCTATTCAGTGGTAACTATAATGAATTCAGAGCGCTGTCTCTAGATCGTGATTTCCGCTCTGTGTCTAAGACGCCGAGCAACGCAGTTTCGACCGTCGATTGGCTGTTAACTCGCCTGGCTGTCGTTGGTTTCGGTCGTGAAATCTTCAGTCTTTGCACGTAGCCTCGTCGTCGTCGTAGCCACCTCTGCGTCGAAGTAAATAAGATTTATCCAAAGTCTTCGGATCGATATCAACCTCGGGAAATGAGAGATTTTCAAGCAGCGGTTTAGATCCGATTGGGGTGGAGGTCGCGAAGATTTATTTGTCAGAAGCCTTGCTCGATTTAGCATATATAGCTTTCTGTATACTCGCTAATATGCCCTTGGCCTGGCGTACTATCCTGTCTATCTCTCCGTCTTTCTCTGTCTATATCTGCCTGCTCTGTCTCTGTCACTCACTCTCTGTCTGTCTGTCTGTCTCCCTCCCTCTCTTTCTTCTTCTTCTTCTTCTTCTTCTTCTTCTTCTTCTTCTTCTCTCTCTCTCTCTCTCTCTCTCAGTCCATCTATAGATTGACCTGTCTGCCACTTCGTCTGTTTGTTTCTTCTCATAGCCTTTCGATTGGGTCAAGCTTTCCGTTCGAATGAGTTTGTGTCTTTAAGAATTTCTTTACTTAAATTACAGTGTATATATATAAATTACAGTATGTATATATAATATATACTGTATATATTAAAATGGGTGGGCCAATAAAACCGGCACTGTCCTCTTTAATTGTAAATATTTTCACAGCCTTTGGGTCGAAATGCATGGAATTTCGAATACTTCTGCAGCACTAAATTCTGGATAACAACCATTTAAGTATCTCTTTAAATTCCAAAGTACAGCGTCGCCACCTAGGAAGACCAGGCTAGGATAGGATGCGTTCATAAGAAATATGATCTACTAGGTTTCGTAGCTAAAATTAGCAACTAGTGCAACAGTAAGAAATCCCAGTATGCCATGCAATTTCATAATGACATTTGCGAATCTGTGGCTTGTCTTCAAAAATGTATACTAAAAAGCATGGACAATCATTGCCTTGCTGCCTCTCCGTCGTACAGGTGCTATCGACGTTCTTCAGCAGGCGTTCAAGACTCGATCGCTCTACTCCACATCTTGTTTGGAAATTCTGTCAGAAGTCGTCGCAAACCCTAAACATTCTCCATGTATGCAACCAGCTTATGACGAAACGATCACCTTTCCATATTCTGCGTATTTTATCAGAGATTATATAGAATTTATCTTACGAAAAAGACTGTAACTAGAACAAGAAAATACATCACTGTGACGCTGTCAAAGAAGAAGATGATAAGAAAGGAAATTTACTTAAACGCTCTCTTAAAAGCTTCAGTCACTAATCTTTACAGTCAATCGTAGTAGCTCATACATTTCATAAATGCGTTCTACGCCGTGAATGGTTTTCGCCAGATGGCGTCGCTGCACTGTATAGGAGTTTTGAAGAAAAACTTAAATCATGGCATCCAGGATATATTACTGCAGACGTACACCTAATTTCATGCAGTTTGACCAATGGGTTGTGGAAATATTTACAGTACAATGAAACAGGATGAGACCAGTTTTATTTGGTCCACCCTGTATACTGTATACAAATGCTCCAGCATGTCAATGTGCGTATCCGCTACTTCTATTCATTTAACGACCAGCTCATCGTTTGGCGAAACGACTTGATGGCTCAATGGCTGCGATGGCTCAATGGCTGCGCTGGCTCAATGGATTCATCGTCAGTGATCCGGATGTGATGGTTTCCAGATGCCGGAGGTTGCCGAGCGCCGACCTCGGAGGGGGAAAATGAAATACGAGACCCGATCCAAAGGAAGACGAGGACTGCAGTCAATTAACGCAGGTCTTCGCCGTGCCATTTGTCCGGCTGGAGGCCGTCGTTAGGGTCAAGGCGACCTAGAGGCCCACTGAGCGTCAACGGTCGGGCGAGCAAGCGTCCCGACGTCCTTCGCTGCGGGTCAACCTGGTCGACGCACTCGGCGTTCACAGTTTGTTTTGGGAATTTAAGAAATCAAGGGAAAGCTGGTACCATGGCATTACTGAGAAAATTTTAGCCCTCAAAACCGGACGCAATATTAAAAATTGTAAAAAATTAACGGAGACTTACAAATTAATTTCTTCTTAAATAAAGAGTCAAAATCCTTCCATAACTAGTAGAACTACGTGCGGCACATATCTCTGTTTCTAAAGCCCTCAGCCAGGTGTGCAATACGAAGAATACCGGGATAGTGTATCGCGTAACGAACCCGTTTGACTGGCGCAACATTACCAACGCTACTCATTTCGTCACTCCCCTAGCGAGTGAAGGCTGAGTCAGCCTTTGGGGCCTCTCTGGCATCGAACTGGAACTCTGCTATCTTCCCGTTCCTTTCCTAAATATATAAACAAGCCTAAATAAAGTGCATGAAGAATATTCGTCAAACTATCTACTCTTTTCAAACATTTCATTTTCAAGATTGAGGAAGAAGAACGATTTAGAAGTTTCTTGCTGAATTTTATCGAATTTCTAGCACGAACTTGGAAAAATATGCCATAGAAACATTCAAAATATCAAACCATTCCCCGGAATCCAATAGAACCTCAGCATCGGTTGGTTACAAATTTTGGTTGGTTACAAAATGCATATATTTCGATTTGATTTTTAAAATGCAAATAGCTCTATGGTCATTAGCAAGCATGGTTACCCAATGTGCGACATATCATTAGGAGAGCTTAACTGTATTTAACTGTAAGGCGTTGATGTGCGACGAACTGTGTCATCTTGGAAGCCCTCTTTACTTTGTAGATGACAAGAACAACGATTGACACATCCATTATGTTTCTTGGTTTTCGGTATTAACACTAATTTCCGAATTGCAACAGGGCTTAGAAGTCTGAAGAAAGTTCGACTATTCAGAGATAGAGAGAAATATTATACAGCTCAACGACATCAAAAGATAATGATTGTTTTTAGTGATAATGAAGCCTTTAATTTGTTTGTCACTGTCGACTGGCGACTGTTGGACGATGATGACAACGATGACATGGCAATGTTTTCATGATGCTCCGAACATGATGCAATCAACATTACATGCTAAGACTATTTTTTGTAAACCTACTTTCGTGCTGATCTTGAAAAAAGCTTGTAAGGCACCAAACCAGAAAAAAGAATAAAAGAACGAGTTTCAGGACTTTAATTTTGGAAACATGCGTGGTTGTTTGGTCTGTAAACTGGTCAACATAATCCTTTTACTTGTGAACAATGCGACACAGGGGCGGCGCTGGGTTTTGTTGACTAGGTGGGTTTAATGCAATCTACACAGCCATGACCCGGCTCAGACTACCCCTCACCCCCCACTCCCCCAATAAAAATTTATCTGCGTATTTGCACGATTTGCTTGGGTGCCCCTGTCTGAGGCTGGGTGGGTCCGGACCCGCAGACCCACCCCCTAGCGCCGACCCTGATGCGACAAAACCTCTTTAGTAATTCTCGGGACTTGGCAATTTACACTACGCTTTGCTGGTCATCAGACCGTCATCTCAGTGTGCTGAAAAGGCACCATTTCGATTTTGTGGATCTGTCATGTTTAGAATTCCACCTTGCGTTCTTGTCTATAATAATTTCATTTTTGATTTAGATGGTAACAACTTAGTAAAATATTTTCTAATCAATTTGTAACATTTTCTTGATTTTTTGTTCCGTTGGTCTCACATCTACTCTAGAAAATTAAATAACAGTAGAATCAAGTAAGTAAGTAAACAAAATCTCGTGCATTTGTATGGCACTTCCTATAGTTTGTCTTTTTAAATAAAATAAATGAAGAGAGTAAAAGGTTCTGTCTGGAAATCAGCGTCAAAAGGACAAAGGTAGCCAAAGATTAGTGGTCAGCAAAGTCAATTCCAGGTGTCAGGGGCGTAGCTAGGGTTTCCGGAGCCAAGGGACAAAACAACATACTGACGGCACCCCCTCCCCGCTTAAGTTCATGGAAACCTGACAAGCAAAAAAGGTAATCGTCGCTTCTTCTCAGCTCGTCGAAAGCAAAAACGTGACAAGCAAAAAAAGTTAATCACAGTCGTTACGACTAGATTCACACAACGGTGACCTGCGCCCCGGGGTTTACCATGCTGATGGCGCCACCCCCATTAACTCCCACGACAAGCCAAGCAAAAAAGTTGGTCGTCACAACCATAGTTAGGCTTCTTGCTGCTTCTTTCCTACCGTAAACCCGATTTTGGCGCCCCCACCTCGGCGCCCGAAACATATGACATATGTACTCCCCGCCCACCCTTGCTACGCCTCTGCCAGAGATCAGTCAAGAGTGGGAGTGAAGAAGCAGCAAGGCAGACTTTGAAAAGATTTAGAGACTAAAGAAAGTCCAGTAGTACTCAAAAGAGTTCAAGCACAAGACGAATAATGCCGGCCTATAGGATGAGGGATTAATTCACTTATTAACATCTATTCTAGTGATTGCATTCCCTCATCATTCCCTCAAACTTCGAATGAGGGATTAATTCACTTATTTACATCTATTCAAGTGAATTCATTCCCTCATAATTCCCTCAAATATGTTTGAGGGAATTCATTCTCTCATATTTGTATTCCCTCAAAGTGAGGGAATATTCTGTACAGTAATAGGAGACGGATTATTCCCTTAAAAATTCCCTCAATATTAACGGAATTTTTATTTTTTTTGAGTGTATGTTAATATGCAGTGGCGGTTCCACCATGTTGATGACTGGGGATGCATCCCTCCACCGGAGTTTTTTTGCTTGTAATATTTTTTCGTAAGCTTTCTTCAAATGTTTACATTCGGCAAACTTAATACGGTGGATGCGGATGACCTTTTGTGCTTGGCAATCTATTTTGCGGTAAATTTACAAAACAAATCAACTGAAAATACTAAGGATTACGTTTTTTGGTTTGTCAGCCTTTTCCGGCAAAGTTTTTTAAAACATTTAGTGGGCAAAACACGGCAAAACACTAAGATGAATTACCATTTTCTCTCATTTTTAAAATAAATTTTGCATCCCCCACCAACTTCCTATACATTTTTTCTTCCTCCCACCAAGAATTCCTGGAACAGCCACTGATGCTTGGTGTAACGTTCCAAGACAATTTTCTTCAAGTTTTAAATAATTGTCATTGTTCCATATAATTCAGTGGTAGATTCAATTGGCGACAGGTAAAGTCGATCGCTGTGTTTCTGATTCTCTTCTGTCTCTTCCAGGGGAAGAAAGGGCAGACGAAGCCCCCCCACCCACAGGTAAACGAGCCGTAAATTAATGGCTTATTTATGTATTATCTCCACCTCTGATTAAGTTCTGATAAAAAGGCCTACAATTCAATCAGAGAATCGTTTACAAAACATTAGTTGGCAGACACTAGCTACTGTAAGTAAAGTAAGTAAGTAAAAACGAAATTTTTATAGCGCTGCTCGAAAGCTTGGTGCACTGCGCCAGCTTATCCACGAGCGCTCAATCTGGGTAAAATCCATAGTCCGTAATCCGTAGTCCGTGGTGGTCAAGGTTGTAGATTAGGGTGGAGTGAAAAAACTTTTTCTCAGTGATGTAAATGTAATAGTTTGGAAAAGTTGTGTTATGGTATAGAGAGAAACTGTGCCAAAAATCACTTAACTGGGTTAATGTTTAGAGCCTCCCCAAGCGCCCTCAAGTTTCAGTAATATTGATAATTGGTAATTGGGTATGTTGCTGCGTTGGGAGATATCCTCTATTCCCACTGTCTCACACAAAGGTGCTGAAGTTAATTACGCCTTACCAGTAGAAGTACATGAACCTGTTAAAGCCCTTCAAGGAAAGGAGAGACCAACCATCCTATCAAAATAAACCTGAGAATTTTCGATTAGACTGCAGAAACAAACTTGTTTGATATAGCCTACCTGCATGCAGATTTCAGCTAGTGTACCTGTGTGATGAAAAACAAGGTGCCTGTAAAGGATCGTGAATTTCTGTTGGATCAGCGAGGTGCTAGACGAATGGCCGTGGTAGGAATTGGCATCACGGAATGTGGGAATATTCTAAAGAGGTTGGCAAGAAGACACTCAGAACTCTCCAAGGTCTCTGCGTCACAACCATCCACAAGTGGGCAAGCAGATGTTCCTGTTGAAGTCATCAGTAGGCCTAATGAAGATACATAGGCCTATACTTCAGATAGTGATACTCCTAATGATGATAACTATGATCCGCCAGGGATTTCACGGCGAGAAACTGAGTAAGGTAAAAAAAAGAAGACCTCTTCACAAGTGCGAACTTCTCTGCCTCATATATCTTTAATAGCTGCATGGCATGCGTTCTGTATCAGATAAGGTAGGTAGCTGCCCTTTCTTCGGCATGTTTTCAAGACATTGTACTCGTTCATGAAGACGATAAAACCCTCATTTAGACAGAAGCAAAATGAGAATTGAAGGGAAAGGAAAAGAACGGAACTGAAGGAAGAGGAGGACAGCAATGTTATCGAATGTGTTTCTTTTGATGGAAGTAAGCATAAAACACTAGTGCCTAAGAAGAAAGATGGGATATTTCATATGAAAACTGTAATTGAGGAGTGTGTGGTAATTGTTTAGGAGTCAGGTTGGTCACGTTTCACCGAGAAAGAATCTGCGATTTGAATCAAAACGTGTATTGTGTACATGTTAAAAGAAAAAGATGACTTACAGAAACTGGTTGCTACTGGTTGCGATGGTACTGTAACTAATACTGAGAAATCAGGAGATGGTATATGAGGTTGTTAGAAGTAGGGTGACCTTTGCAGTGGGTCAACTACCGGTACAGGACCTAAGGGGTTTCTGGTCCACTTGGTCAGCAGCTACAAACTTGTCAGAACTTTTCCATTGTAGGTTTCTATTTAATTGAAGGAGAGATACCCATTGTAACATGCGAAGACTTAAGTTCAGATAAGGCTTATCTGCCGGACGTTTGGAAGGCTATAACACTTGGTGACTGTTCGCAGAGTTTGGCATCACGCGACCCAAGGAAACTCACACATTCAAGATGGCTCGCAACAGCTAACCGAGGGACGGAAAACCCAACTGAAAATTTGAAAAAAAACTAGCAACTTATGAAACAAAAGTATATACTCCAGTCTGGTTTGATATCAAAATGAAACCAGCCTGCAAGGACGGAGGGCACCAACTTTGGACGACAATTTCATTATCACGATACCTTCCTGTATAACTTAAATTAGTAGTTGATCCGGCAATCCAGAGAAACGGCTACTTTGGACATGAAGAGAATCTACTGCTGGCAATGTTATCAGATGCAGATGCACAGCAACACATCAGAGAAGGTAATGCTATGAAGACTACTGAAAGCTAGACGTACTTCAAATATTACTCGAATTCCAAACTTCAAAATTCCAGTGTTCAATGTTGATGCTGCCAGTTAGGCCTATATTGACTTACAGTGTAATTAACTGGCACAAGAAACAACTATCAGCTCCTCCTCTACTTTCTAACCTCTCAGGCCAAGGCATTTCTTCCTTGATAAAGAGCGCAGATCAGCAGTTGAACTTTCAGAGATTTCAGTGCCATTCTCAGGCAACTGAAAGATGTGTGAAGCTAGTAACTGAGGCCAGTGCCGCAGTATGTGGTCCAATTGCAAGAGAAGGACACATAAAGCATGCCTCTCTCAGGCTCATGCCATATTCTAGCACAAAATCAGACTTCAGACAGAATCAGACAGAAACCTGTGGTTTCACAGTAAAGCGCATATTGTGTAATTGAGCCGGCATGTACTGCGCTTTGCATATCGTGAGAAGCTTGCCGCAGCACTACAGGGTCTATAAGTATGCAAGATGCAATAGAAATTGATTGTAATTCTTGTTACCTCTTTGCAAAAGCAGTTTTGGATAATTGTATTGTTTGTATTATTAAAATAAAACAGTTGTATGTAAATGAATAAGGCCTATATGCCAAAATGCATTAATTGCACAAAATGCCCAAACTTCACTGTCTCTGGGGAGGCTCTTAACCTTCATTTAAAAATTCAAAATTTTCACTGAACAAATCACTGATACCGTGCACAACTTTTCCGCACTATTAGAATTTTAAATTCAAAATTTTTTTTAATTTCGTCCTTTTCACTCCACCCTATTGTAGATCCAGGTAGGCTGTATGTGGCTGTAGCTTTGAATAAATAAAGTCCTAATAATACAGGGTTGTAATATTATTATACGAAGCAGTAAGCTGCCCTGAATTTGCTGGCCTGATTATGTTTCGGAGTCGACACAATTAAGATCTTGAATTTTGTATGGCCATCAGTACTTAGACCTAGTTCCGGAAGAACTTATGAATAAATCTTGAATGTCTATTTATTCAGTTTTCTTTATGTTCATATAGGCGACGGTTGTCCCACCGGCTGGATTGAATTTCTTGACACTCATTCGCTGTTTCTACATCAGTGGTAACGTTGAAACCGTTGATAGGGCCGGTGTCGTATAAAATTATTTCCCCCATAAAGTTATTTCCTGGTCAGGTTTTGATTGGTCGGCAGATAGCCTGTGCGGCCTGTCAATCAAGATTAGAACCGCCCTCCCATAGCAACAACAACCATAATTTTATTTCCTCCTTGGGAATTTTTTGCAGGCAACCAATGGCAATGCTTGAAGCAATTATATGGGTGGAACTATAAGGCATAGCACGTGTGACGTCACAAATTTGCATAATGGGAAATCATCCGCAGATCTCATGCATATTCACAATTCATAAATATAGAACCACGATGATTGGCTGCCGTTGAGAGTCATCACAGTCCTTAAGAAAGACTGCAGCATCATAGACCTAAAATATTAAAAGTAACAGAGAGAGGAGATTTAATAGAAACATACAAACTTTACATTAATTATCACACGATAGCAACCATTGGCGACCACACTTTGAGGCAAGAGCGTGCACTTGCGTTATCCTGGAAAGTTAAAATCTATTTCTGTAGTTTACAATAATTTATCTTTTAACCAATATTCTCCAACTGAAACAATACTGATGAATAAATTGAAATTGAGAAACTGAACTCTTACTAAGAACTTCGGAAATGAATATCTTGAAAACCTATATTAACCGTGACCATTGTGTTTTCCTGAGAACAATTCTGTGGGCTCCACTGATAGCAACACAAGAGACCACGCCTGCAAATTCTTCAAGAATAAGATGGAACGAGAAAGTAGATTGTTTTGTGGAAGGTTGGTGACGACATGGAACAGTTTAGACAAAAATGCAGTAACAGTTGAAACAATAAATGGATTCAAAAGTCGTCTAGGAAAGTTGGGTTATAGTGGATAGGCCTATCGCACTATTATTATTAAAATATTTAAGACCATTCTCGATGTGAAGTGTTTAATGCTCATCGGCCGACTGCCGACTGCCTCGAGCAATCGTCAACTTCGTATCATAATATTAACTCTCATCAGGCTACAACAGATTAGCCCACATAGTCAAGCGACAGGATGCATGCATGCAAGTTAGCTATCAGGTTCCTATGAAGCATTGCTCGATGGAAGGGAGGAAGAGGAGGGGCAAATGGAAAAAGACCACCCAGGTATTTTAAATATTATATCAAGGTGATTCTGGTGCTACATAATCTAAGTTCCTAAAGACTAATATTAACCACTGCCCTAAACTCTGACTAAGCCTAAACTAATCCATCTCTTACTCAAAAACGCTATAAACTCTAAGGTTATTTATTAAATGTTTAGGGTAATTATAATAGTTTTCTCAAAGACTAACTTAATCTCCGAAATCACTTAAAATCACGTTATAACTATTATCATTATTATCTTATTACAACATACAGTGTAGCCTATTTACAACATACAGTGTATGTTTAGTTATACTGTACCAAGTGCGCAAACCTGGTTAGAAAACCCGTCTCGGTCACGTCCTCATTTCTCAACATAAAACACTTTTCAAAGGCTTCTCAGACTTTTCAGGACGCTAAAGAACCACAAAAACTAGTGATGGCATTTTTTGCCAGTCTGAGTTTTAAGATGTTAAAGATGTACATGTAATATATGAACTTACGTTATGACACGGACAATAAAATCCATAACGTAGCCAAATCTGACGATGGAGGAAAAGCTATTCTGGAATTCTGACATAATTGTATTTATTTCATAGCCAAAAAACACCCGTGCCCACACCCATAGGGACTAGAGCTGTACCGATTAATCGGGAACATTCACAATCGGGCCGATTATGAAGACAATCGGAACAATCGGTAATCGGGAGCCAATCCGGCACCGATACCGATTAATCGTTAATATTCGTATTCGGGCCGATTATTAGGGTAATCGGAACAATCGGTTATAAGGAACCGATTATTTTTTCTGGGTGCCGTAGGCCCGAGTGAGTGGTGACTGGTGAGTGTCGCCCTCTGGGAGTCTAGACTCCTTGGTCGCTTCCTTGGGGGGGGTGCTAGCGCCATCTGGGGGTCGGTGGCGGCTGTGAGCTCGTAGAACTGTCGATGGAGGGAGGGACGAGGGAGGGCCGCCTTATCTTGAATCCTTCATTCGATAGTCGGTCGGGGGCAGTTAATGTCAGACCAGATTGTCAGATATGCCATCTGTTAACCATCGGTCGGAGACTCAGAGACGATTAGCGTCCGATCTGACTTCGTCGGCATCTCTTCACCCTCGGTCGGAGACGATTAGGTCCGATGATCTTATCTGATTTCGTCGAAATTACTCAGATGCATTAGATGATTTGAATGTTAGTGTAGCTTCGCTTGTTACAACCTACTAGTCTCAAAAGCTAACTGCCCGTGTCGACGTTTAAAGTTTCAACATTAGCGTCTTTCTGGCGGAGACGTACGTACATCAAGATGGGCTTACGTGACAGTGGATGGGGCTGCCAGTTTGATTTCAAAACTCGCATGTTGTCGACCGGTCTAATACGAATTTCAGTTTATACATTAATGCATACAGTTATATAACAGCTTAAATAGGATATACGTTACATATATATTTGACTCAAATAATAAATAAAATATCTGCGTAAAAATACAAATGTCGAAACAACAGACGAGCTGCATTTGGATTTATTTCACTATAAGTCCGCTGAACAGCTGTAAAGCCATTTGCAAACTTTGCAAATCAACTTTCTCTCGAAGTGGTCATGAAACCAAAGGCTTTAATATATCAAATTTGGTTCAGCACTTGAGAAGCAAGCACGTAGATGCATACACAAACTTTCAAAAAAGAATCGATAGAAAAGAAGAAACTGGCCATCGGAGTTTGTACAAAATAAGTTATGGCCTACTTCTATCTGACTACCACTTGTGTTTTAAATTTTAATGAATGAATACTTTCATAATCACAATTTCAGATATAAAATTGTAGATTACAATGTGAATATAGACATCTAAAATTTGACATAATAAGACAGTATTAATGACAAAATCATATTCATTAATGATTAAACACACATTCTGCATTGAGTCTCTTGGCAGGTCTCGAATTGTACCTGCATGTCAAAGTCTGAAGACATGTACTTTTACGCTGCACCATTATGGTATATTATTTGAGTGCATGATCATTAAAATACCCGATTTGAGATTTAGACAGACAATCGGTATCGGCAAGACAATCGGTTGTCTGACAATCGGAACAATCGGTAATCGGAACAATCGGCAAAATGTGCAATCGGTACAGCTCTAATAGGGACACGACCTTCTCAAAGAATACCAATGTCAGGATACAAGGAAACGGTTCGTGTTTGCGCCTCTGGTCTATACCATTGAGAAAGCAAAAGGGTTTCGATCATGTGAGAACTTTAGCTTGATCTGTACTTCATAAAGCTATAATTTCTATAAACAAAACGAACGAAATAAAACTAATGTAAACACTCAGAACAAAAAGTGAAATAGCCGACAATTATGTTAACTGGCAGAAACGAAAACTGCACATTATTTGCCAGTGCATTATGACTGTCCAAATCTCAATTAAATAAAGCCAATAGAGAAATATTAAATCATTCTGTCTATGTCTTCGTTTGCTGTACATCTGATTCAAACAGCTTTTTAAATATAAATTTCTCTCTTGCCTGTCTAATGAAAAAAGCGTTTTGAACATTTCAATTTGATACAAGACGTCTAGCAATTCGTGCAGGATTATTCGCAAGCATTATAAGAAATACGCGAAATCATGAATGAAATCTGTAAAGCTAAGCAAATTCTGACGATTTTAGTCATTTTATTTTCTTTTGGTGAGCACAGCGATATATGCGATCAACGTGTTGATGCTTTTAAATACAAAGTTTTACATTACGTTTATTTCTATATAAACGGCTTAATGCATAACCAAATCATTCGACATAAGTATATATATATATATATATATATATATGTGTGTGTGTGTGTGTGTGTGTGTGCGTGTGTGTGTGTGTGTGACCACAGAATAGGACTGTGCTCTTATTGACTGAGATATCGTTCTGTCGTGTACTCGGGTACTGTACATCTGAAGTACAGAGGTTCGATCCAGAGGAATGGTGAGATTAGCAAAAGAGCATTCATATAAAATCGTGATGCTTTTGAATTGGCTGAGATGACATGGCGCTCCGATGGGAAGAACTTCGGTTTTGATGGTTTGGAGACGAGGTGTCTATTCCACATTTACGACTGAGGTAATGGAAGGAAATGAAAAGATAGGTTCCCAGAGGTGACAAGGTGATTTTGTAATAGAAACCAATGAAGATATTGTATTATCAGCCTAAAATGGCAGTCAATTGAGAAATATGAAAGTGATTCCCGCAATGACAATGGTTCGTAAAGTTAAAGAGGTAACCAAGAACAGATTCAATGAGAACAGCACAGTATATCTTATCTGAATTTGAGTGATCATTAAATAGAGTGGGCATTATGAATACCAGTGATGGGCAACTAACTAAAAAATATTAGTTAAACTATAACTAAATTTCAACTAAAAATAAGTAGTTAAACTTTTAGTTGCTAACTAACTTTCTAAAATAGTTAACTAAACTAAAAAAATTAGTTAAACTTTTTGCAACTAATTTTACAACTATTTCTCATGTATCAAATATGTGTTCATGAAAACAATTCAAAACATAGACGATGCTGGCAGCATCAACACGTCAGTCAATGAACCATTGAATTAATTAATCATTGATTGTCTATTTAAGTCTTAGTCTAGACTGCAGGAACACAAGTTTGTCAAGAGTCTCATCGCTTTACTTTTGGTCGGCAAAAGCGGCACGTGGCACTGAAATTTTTGCAGTCATTATGAGCTTGGTTTGAGTCCTTTAACTTCAATTTGACTTCTTCGCAACACATGTTTACTAATTCATTTTCTCTTTTCCGTTGCTAGAAAACGCTACTTATGATGTAATTCAATATTGTATATAATTCCAACTAAAGATAAACGACTTCATATAAAAGCATTTCCCGCTTACCAACGAGATCAAATATTGTAAGTAAGTAAAAATACACTGGTCTCTGACCAAGATCAGTGCGATACTCCTCGTACGCTCTCTCGTCCTATCGCGAATGGACTACTGTAATAGCATCCTCCTGGGTCTCCCCGACTACCAGCTGGCTCGTCTGCAGTCAGTCGTTAACGCATCTGCCCGGCTGATCTTCGGAGTCAGGTGGCACGACCACGTGACACCACTACTAAGGGACAAGCTCCATTGGCTTCGGATCCCGGAGCGAATCGTCTTCAAACGGTGCTGCCTGACCTTCCGGGCCCTCCACGACCCTACCTGCCCGGAGTATCTATCTGCCTTGGTGCGCAGACGGACGATCGCCGACCGACAACTCCAGCTGAGATCCAGTACGCGGTCTCTACTTTACGTCCCTCCCCCGTCAAAGACCGCGAAGTTCGGAGAGAGGTCCGTCACACGAGGCAACCCTCTCTTATGGAATTCTTTGCCCGACTCAGTGACCGCAGACACTTCCTTCGTTTCATTCGCCACTAAACTTAAAACGCACCTTTTCAACTCATCGTACGATTGTCCCATGTAAAGCGCTCTTGACTTTGACCCTCGCTATGTTACTGCGCTATATAAATCGTCATGTAGAATAGAATAGAATAGAATGGATATATGGTGCTATTGTTGTCATGAAAAAAATTACCCAGAAAGGAATAGATAAAAAGGTACTGTAATTTCGGATCAACAACTAAATTTTTTTAGTTAAACTATTTAGTTATTAACTAAATTTTTTAGTTAAACTATCATTTTAACTAAACTATTTATATTTAATTAAACTATGAAGCTAACTAAAAAAAGTAGTTAAACTTTTAGTTAGCAACTAATTAGTTAACTAGTTGCCCATCACTGATGAATACAATGCCATTCCGACGTAATATCCTATATATATTCCAAACTAGCGCTCGAGTCCATGGACAATGATGGAAAGGTGGATTGTATGAGATACTGTTGAGAAATCCAACAAACTAAGAGCTGTGACTTTGGCACTGGGTAGAACAGACAAAGTGTTTGCAAGAACAGCGAACTAAGAGCTGTGACTTTGGCACTGGGTAGAACAAAGTGTTTGCAAGAACAGCGAGAGTATAGCCATTTCAAAATCATTGGTGAATCAGTCAGCGTATTATTTAGATGATCCAAATGAGGAATAAGCATGATTATTCATCTTAAATTCCTCAGCATCCAAACATTCTCACTCGTTTCAATTGTATAAACAATTAGAGTAAGGTGTCTTAAATAGAAATATTTAGTTTTTGACAGAAAACTAAATATCCTAAATAGAAGAAAATTTACAGGAGATTTTACAATCGAACCTCGCTTAGGCTCGCTATTACTAAATTCAAAGTCAAGCTATATTCAGACTAGCAAATGCGAATTAGAGTGGATTTTTAAAGTTAGCGTTTTAATAGCGATGTCGCAAACATCTAAACCATGTTTCTTTTCTCTCTTATCAAATATTTACTCGATTTTAATGGAAAGCTGTGGACACGCTATTATGGATGCGGAGTTGTGGACTGGTTGTGAGAACAAGGATTAGATGGGTGGTAACAAGTTTTACCTGATGAGGTTAAATTAAGTAGGCAGAGAGTGGTTTTGAATATTTCATTGCTATTTTGCAATTTATTTCTGAAACTACTAGTAGCTTCGTCTGTAATTATTTATATTAATTACTAGCTCAACGCAGAGTTGTCCATGGGTCTATTTTTAGAACCCAATCCAACACAACCCATGAATTCCCTAACCCAACTCAACCCAACCCATTCCTATAATAGTGTTACTTAACCCAACCCACCGTAATACAGTACAACCATGACTTATTTTCTGACCCAACCCACCATTAATATGGAAAAGTCTGACACAACCCAACCCATAGGTTAACCCAACCCATGGACATCTCTGGCTCAACGCTATGAATCCCCGATACAACCATTTAGATATCCTTGTTGGGCGCAAAACAATGTGGACTGTTTTTTTAATTAAAATTCAGTATAACGATAGTCTATGTAGAATTTCGTCAGTATTGTCGTATTAAACGCCTTTGAGATTAACATTTGATGAATTCTCTAGTTTTCTGTCACGTGATTGAAACGCCTCAAAATGTGGCTGTTTACGTTGGTCGTCGGATGTCCTTCAAATGGAAAACGTCAAATGGATCCATTGTGCGAGAATGGATCCACAAACTATCGTCATCAGATCAGACTCATGAGGTGAAAATCTTCAGCAACTGGGAGAAGAAGCCTGTCTATCTGGACTTAAGATATGGTCTGAATGTTAAAAAAAGTGGATCCAGTGAACTTTATCTAAATCATACACAAATGGAAAACGCTGGAACATACATTTGTTCAATTGAGACAGAACAGCGCGAAATAACACAATATAGTGCAGAATTGATCGTGTTGGGTAAGAACACGTTCAATGAAATTGATTACAAAATGCTAGAAATGACTACAATTGATTAGGCCAATTTATTTCGTATATGACACGCGATTGGTCATTTAAGTATAGGCACAATAAATCATATTAATAAGGAGATGATTGGCTCAAATTTAAAATGTCTAAGAGACGTTCTAGTTAAGTTGTTGCTATTTACGATCCACATAAGCTCTTATAGTAAACAGGACCAAAGATAGCCAGTCTTGCCATTTACCATCGGAATATGTAGGTGCTGAACTCATATTTGCCTCAATGACTCATTATGAATTTGCTTCTGTGGCGGAATTTTTGCCTGAACGCTCCCCAGTTTCAACATCGTCATAAATATTGCAAGAGTCCCGTGTTCCGAAACATTCAGCGTCGGTCTCTCTGACCTCATTTTCTCATTTTAAAAGTGGTCGTAGAGATTTCTCCATGATTTATAGGCAGATATAGCCACAATATATTAGACGCTCTCAAACGAGAGTTGAAATGTACCATATACAGCAATCATTTGCTAATCATGATTCGCGCAATTGCTTCTACAGTCTCTACCTTAGTCAGAGACATAGGCCTTATACTTGTTAAATTTAAAGCGATCGTAACATTAATGTTTATCACAAAAACTTTCCATCACCACACTTAATACGCATAGTTAGTCGAAGGAAAGTCTTACAGCTTACAGTTTACAGCTTAAAGTCTTAAAATTTCTTTCAGATAGGTTGAGCCAGTTACGCGCAGTAATGTGGTGTATCTTGTAGAAACAGAGCCCAACTGTATTCTCACAGAATCCTCTGATCTTCGTATTCGAGCAGAATGCACCGTGGGCTTCTCAGGGAAATGGACTCCTAAGATGGAATGGAGACATCACCAAACAGGGGCGTCATTCGAAGAAGGAAGTAGGTTTACACTTGGAAATGATACTGATGACTACTTCAATAAAACTCATGTCTCTTCAAAACTGACCGCAGTTGTATTGAAATCCAAAAAAGAAGCTACCTCCGTATCCTGTAAGACGTATTTTGACCGTGGTAATGAAACTTATCAGAAAGGATCAGCCTCTAATGTTCCGAGTCTTGTCTACATTTGGAATTCCTATTCAAAAGACGCAACACCCGAAGGCCCTGTTTCCTCTCAACATACAGAAAGACGTTAGCAGAGTTCTTTCTCTTTTTAGCAGAAATTAAAATAGGAAGCTAAACGCCAGATTGAAATTATTATTCTTCGTTAGTCTTCTTTGACTTTGATTCGCAAATTAACTCTGAAACTTTTGCTGATGACATAGACTGAATTCAAAATTTTAATCTCGTATTTTGTTCATTTATTTAGTTAGTTGATTTTTAAAAAGTTCTCTTTTCAGTTCTACCCTTGGTGTTAGCTTTGGCTTGTGCAGCTACGCTGATGATGTTTGGTCTTTTGGCATATTACTCCATTCGCAAAAGAAAGAAAAGGACTACTCCTCCACAAAGTAAAACATTTCCTAATTAACCAATCTTAATGCTTCTTGTATAATTGTATTTCGTTATCATATATTCATATAACCCTACATTAGCTGTCAAAAATGACAAATGCAATGCGCGTAACAGTATGAGATGTGCTACAACTGTACGGAGATTAAAATACATGGAAAGAGGAATTCGTCGAGAGCATACAGTAGAATGTAGATTTAATAAATGCGAATTATATCTTCAAGTATAATCTGTAGCGGATGTGCCATCATTGTATGCTGTATGCTTTTTATAGTCAGCTTTAGACCAGCAAGAAGGGATATGCTAAAATTAGAAATAGAAAGATGTAAGAATGAAACATGTTTGCTGATCCATTTTCACGAATGTTTGATTGTCTTTCCACATTCTATGAACTCCGGTATATTCCAGTGTTAATATGCAGTTTGTGATGCATACAAAGCTACGTTCTTCTAAGAAAATTAATTTTCAAACGTAACAACAATTTTAAGAGTAATTCTTGTATTTGCTAAAATAATAGGACAAAACGCCGACGTTACTGCTCATGACAATTCAATGGTTCTTTATGCAGAAGTCAACAGAAAGCAATCTAGTAAGAACAGTCCAGTTTTTGCGTAAAACCTAGCGCCTGCTATGAAAATTATACCGGTTTGAAAACTTTGTCTGTAAAATGTTAGAGGAGTTTCAGTTTCCGAAGCACCGAAGGCCCAAAGACTAAACAAAAACAGAGACTTCTTAGTAATATAGTAATGTGACCCTTCTCAGAATTCAGCAGCTCGCTTTTAGGCGCATGTATTTCTTGTTAGATATACTGCGATTCTTCTTCTTTAGGTGCTCTGTCCAAAGACAGGTTCCATCCTCCAACGTCGCCACTCCTCTCTATCTTGAGCTTTTATCTTCAGGGCTGAATACTTGTTTTTTTCCCGTAGTGTCGAACATCCACTCCAGCATCGATGTCCTTGGTCGCCCTTTCTGTGCTTTCATAGTCATCTTTCCTTTTAGTACTTATCTTAGTAGGTTTGATTCTTCTCTCAGAACATGGCCTATCCACTTCTTTTGTCTTGTACGAATAGTGTTAATTAGGCTTTTCTTCTCTTCTATCCTCTCCCAGACTTCTTCGTTTGTCATTTTTTCAGTCCATCTGATTTCTTCCATTCTTCGCCAGATCCACATTTCGAATGCCTCTAATCTCTTTATGTCTTCCTTTCTGAGCATCCAAGTTTTTGATCCATATAGTGTCACTGGCCAGATCAGTGTTTTGACCAATCGTTTTTTTCAGGTTTCGGTTAAAATTCCTTCTCAGTAGTTCTCTTCCGTTCCTAAAGGCTTCTTTCCCCATAACAATTTTTCTCATTATTTCTTTATGACACTTGGCGTTTGCATCAAGCAGGCTTCCAAGATAACAGAATTCTTCTACCTGTTCTATTTCCACTCCATCAATGATTTTTTCATTCTCCACTGTGTCTGCTGATTTTCATTGCCTTTGTCTTCTTTAAATTGATTTTCATTCCGTAATCCTTTGATGTTGCGTTAAGAGAGTCCATCAACTTCTGCAATCCATGGTTGGTGTTTGCCATAATTGCCTGGTCATCAGCAAATCTTATGTCCCTTACCTTTTTTGTACCCACCACTACTCCATCTTCTATGTTCTCAAAGGCTTCTCTTATGAGTTCTTCTGTGTAGATATTGAACAGCAACGGTGAGAGAGGGCATCCTTGTCTCACCCCTTCCCAGAGTTCCTGGTTCAGAGCCTTTTCCATGCGCACGGATAGATATTGATTGATTCATGTACAGGTTTCCGATGAGTTTTCTGTCTCTGTAGTCTATTCCCATTCTTCTGAGTGCCCTCATGAGTTTTATCCAGTCCACTCGATCAAATGCCTTCTCATAGTCCACAAAGCAAATGTAGGTTTCAAGGCCCCTTTCTATGCTTCTTTCTCCCAGCGCCCTAAGAATTCCTATTGCATCTCTGGTACCTTTGCCTTTCCTGAATCCGTACTGTTCTTCACTGATCCTCTTCACTGCATCTGCCTTCACTTCTGATCCCTTCACTGCAGTTCTTCTTCAGGTGCTCTGTCCAAAGACAGGTTCCATACTCCAGCGTCGCCACTCCTCTCTATCTTGAGCTTTTATCTTCAGGGCTGAATGCTTGTTTTTTTCCCGTAGTGTCGAACATCCACTCCAGCATCGATGTCCTTGGTCGCCCTTTCTGTGCTTTCCCATTCATCTTTCCTTCTAGTACTTCTCTTAGTAGGTTTGATTCTTCTCTCAGAACATGACCTATCCACTTATTTTGTCTTGTACGAATAGTGTTAATTAGGCTTTTCTTCTCTTCTATCCTCTCCCAGACTTCTTCGTTTGTCATTTTTTCAGTCCATCTGATTTCTTCCATTCTTCGCCAGATCCACATTTCGAATGCCTCTAATCTCTTTATGTCTTCCTTTCTGAGTGTCCAGCAGTGTTGTATCAGTTAACTGTAACTGTAACTGAATATCAGTTAACTGAAAAATAACAAATCAGTTAACTGTAACTGTAACTATAACTGAAACATCTCAATAACTGTAACTGTAACTGAAAAATAAATAACTGAAATAGTAAAAGTAACTGAAAATGACAAACTTAAGAAGTCAAACACCACACAAAAGATCTTCGATTGAACACATTGAAACTCTCTATCTTCTGACATTATATATGTCATGTTTATGGACCAAATAGTCTGCATGCCATTTTCAATTGTACTGATAATATTACTGTATGTTAATGTAAATATATCTGACTTTGGTCGGCGGTCTCGGGAAATCTTTGTATAGCCGGTCATTGTCTCCGTTCTAAACTTTGCAGTCGGGGCCAACAATAGCCTACATCTCTCAGGCGCAAGGGTCGAGCTCCCTTCCAGATTTGAGAGGTTAGGGTAAGGTAGGGACTAGGGAGGGGAAAACATTGGGGTTGTGTCCTCCACTTTTTCTAGGTGTACTATGGCTGAATAAACAGCCCATCAAATAGACCAAGCCGGCGGAGGGAGTTTGCTCCTCTCCCCTCAAGACCTGCGCTCTCAGTGACTTGGAAACTTTAATTACTGTAGCCTACTTTGTCCACAAGGTCAATCAATATTCAGCTTGAGCTTGTTAACTGCCACCGATAAACAAAAACATTGGGATATTACAGAAAGTGATTTTCTTAATTTAAAGGTTTGGTTATACTTTTTCATTTGATTTCTTTATATAGTGATAGACCTTATTACTTTTTAACATCTGTTGATGTAGATCTTAATATTTTGACATAAAATCGATATTTTGGAGGGTATAATAGCGGAGAATTCACATTTGCACAAAATAAAATTTTGGCTTTATATGACCCGGAATTAGATACCATGAAACTCGGATATACAGTAACTAAGGTTTTATTACAGTCTCTTGAGCTTCGATATAGCAAAATTCTACAGTTGATTTTGTTTCACAGCATTCTCTTTGTTTGCTTTTTAAATTTTGTGATTCAAATTGAAATTGTTTTTGTTTTTTCCCTTTCTGCCTTTTTCTGTTTTACAGAGGTCGGTCCTTGTCCTTGATCCTTGTCCTTGGAGGTCAGTCCTTTTGGTCCTTGCGCTTGGGAAGTAGGTCCTCGTCCTTATCCTTGTCCTTGGGGGTCGGTCCTCGTCCTTGTTCTCGTCCTTGGGGGTCAACCTTGTTAACATCACTGATGTTTTGATGGACATGCATGTGATATATGCACATATAAGGAGATTTTTCCATCAATTAGAGAGAATAGAGAATTAAGAAAAAGCATCAAAATTTCATTAATGTGTTCGGTGGCGATTAACTGAAAATAAATGAAAAATAATTAATCAACTTCAACTGAAACTGTAACTGAAAAATGGCAATACCTTTAACTGTAACTATAACTGGAAAATAATTTAAATAACTTTAACTGTAACTGTAACTGAAATAATCAATAACTGATACAACACTGGCGTCCAGTTAGCTATCATTTAATTGACTCTAATCTAATCCACACTGATTTCGCTTCGGTTTTACTTTGTATAATTTTCCGAAGCACCGAAGGCAGCCAGCTCGAAGGAGTGTCCGTTATATGCAGAGTGCAATGTGAATTTCTCTGGTTAGTTGATCAGGAATACTAAAGAATCAGTTTTAGGTATTATTAGTCTGACAATTTATATAGCTCTGTTGTAGTTGTTATTATATATATATATGCATACAGTATATTATATAAGCGAAAATAAAAGGCCGGATTACTGCTGAATGTAAATTGGTTATACAATGTTTTACCATAGACTAGTTAAGATATATTAAATAAAAGCAGTGACGAAATCTTATTTTGGAATGAATAACGACCGTACTGAAGCGAATTATTGTGAATTATGCATTCTGTTAATGGTATGTTTAGATACAATCTCGGAAATTATGTCAACAGAACGCAAGCATCAGAACTCGGTAATAGTGCTTTATGACACGCTCTTAACCCCTTAACTGGGGATCCCGGATATATCCGTCCATTTTACATTGAGTTACAGTTAAATACACGGTTAAGGGGTTAATAGTCATATGGGGCGGGAAGATGGCAGAAGTGGTTGCACGCTGGACAGGCTCGCTGACGGGACGGGTTCAAGCCCTGCTGGAGCCCCCAAGGTCGACTTCACCCAGCATTACTCGCTGGAAGGCGCCGCAAGGCGGTAGTATAAAAATAAGGAGCGGCTTTAAGTTGCGAAGCTAAGCGCGGGCCTAGACGTTTGGCTGGCAACCAAATCTAGGTTAATGGCGAATTCCAGCCGCGTCGCTGTATGCCTACGAGACCGGAGATCAGTGCCGCTCCCAATGCTCAAAACCTGAATATGGGAAACTTTACCTGTAATAATTCTGCTTTCTATCTTGAGTAGACATACAAAGCCGGCGGTGCTATAGTGTCACATAATGAAGCTATTCGTAATACGACTAAAGCCGCTGCTAATTTTTTGCTTGCCACTCTTATATACTGTTTAGTATATAGGCCTATTAGCAAATTTGTGACAATTTCTGAGGCTGTTAGGTTCTATATCGCTAGGTTAGTGCCCTCTATTTCAATTCTGTCGACCATTAGTGGCGAACTGTGATCTATTCTTTGGTCCTCTATTTATAAAGATATATAGGCGCTTGGATTGTAATTCTCTGCGTCCAGCGAAAGGCGTTGTTTCAATGATTGATGCAAACAGCTTCATAAATGCGTTTAAATATTAAATCGATGTAGAGAAATGTATCAAAGGTCAAGCAACCGTGACCATTCCGTCAGGTTTTTACGCAAAGGTAGCCATGATGACGTAACTAGCCCATGGACAATAGGCTGCAGTTTCGTCACAATATCTAATGACGATGTTATATTTGATGAAGGGAATTCCAGTGGACGGCACCGTATACTTGGATATTAACAAAGCGAAAGCCTTTTGTGAGCCTCCGATCCCAAAGACTGCGATGTTCCAGATATCAGAATACGCTTCGATCGACCACGCATAACAACCGCATCCTCCCTTTCAAAGGTCTTAGGAGAACTTCACAAGTGAAAAGGATATATCCATG
Source organism: Metaphire vulgaris (assembly GCA_018105865.1). Lineage (NCBI taxonomy): Eukaryota > Metazoa > Annelida > Clitellata > Crassiclitellata > Megascolecidae > Metaphire > Metaphire vulgaris. Next base: position 14,633,079 of record CM030843.1, read on the forward strand.
TAACGATGTCAACCTATCGACTAGCTATTAATTATTATACTGCGACCGCAATGCACATTTTCGCTTTCGCTATTTAAGTTCCGTTCTAATATTTTTGCAGCAATATCCTAGGATCTATAATTTCGAAAGATGTGATATCTTTCAGTCAATATTAGAATAATTCTGACTGGCATATTAGTATCTGTCGTTTGCCTATTAGGGGCCCGATAAAAATAACAGTCAGTTTTCTATTTGAGGCAGATTAAGACATACTGAAAATTGTATGCTAATCATTCTAATGACATTGTGATTACTTTGACTATTTCATTTGCACTGATACTGATAAGTTTTAATCATCATCATCATAGTTGCTTTCTGCCAGCTCATTAGCGGCAATAGCTAGACACAAAACTTTTCCATTTATCTTTTTCCGTTGTTAATCTCATTCCATCTATTATTGTCATTTGATATCTTTCAAAGTCTTCTTTGATGTTATCCATCCACTTTTTCCTGGGTCTTCCTCTTCCTCTTTTTCCTTCTTTGTATGTGTAGAGTGCTTTATATGGGGAGTCTGTTACTGTTCATTCTATTTACATGTCCATACCATCTAAGTCTTCTTCTTCTGATTTTATCTATTATTGTCTCTTTCATTCCCAGTCTTTTCCTGATGTCTTCATTTCTTATTCTTTGTAATTTACTTACTCCCAATATCTTTCTCAAACAACTCATTTCTGCCACCAATAGTCTGTTTTCATCTGCTCTTTTTAATATCCACGTTTCTGATCCATAAAGCATTTGTGGAACAATGATAGTGTTGTATATTTGAATTTTTGTGTTGATCTTTATATCTTTAGCATTCCAAATATGTCTAAGTCTTCCCATTGTCTGTAATCCTTTTGCTGTTCTCTTTTTAATATCTTGTTCATGTCTTCCATCGCTTGATATTTCTCCTCCCACATATGTGAAATTCTTTACTTGTTCGATGTTATTTCCTTCTACTGATATGTGTATCATTTTCTCTCTTTTTTTGTTGACTGCCATGACTTTAGTTTTTGCTGGATTAATCCGGAGTCCAAATCTTCTGCTTGTTTGATTTACTTGGTCTGTAAGCCTTTCTAAACCTCTAGCACTCTCCGCTAGTAAGCTTACATCGTCTGCAAATTTAAGGTTTGATATATTTTCTCCACTACAATTCACTCCAATGTTTAGATTCTCAGTTGCTATTTTAAAGATTACTTCTAGAATTATTATAAAGAGAGATGGAGATAGCACGCATCCCTGTCTATTCCCGACTTCTGTTTTAAACCATTCTGATAGGTCTTGATCAACTTTTACTGCACTTTCCATTTTCTTGTATATTGCTTGTATTAGATTTATTAGTTTCTCTTCTATACCAATGTTTCTCATAGCCTGCCATAAGCCTTCGTGCCATACTGAGTCAAAAGCCTGTTTGTAGTCGATGAAATTGATGTATACAGAAGATATACCGATAAGTTTTAATAATGACATTTAAATCGATAAGCTTCATAAACATTACATCATAGAATAATGATCATGGTCTCTCTTATACATACATATATTATATATACATAGATACATACTGTACATTATTTACTTCTATTTTGGACTTATTGACTCTAATGTTCTTTGTAACACATGCCTTAGGTTACGAACATGTCAGCAGCTGCTTTCATCTGGTTCTTTTATTGAAATCATGTATAGAGAGTGATTTGTTTGGTCTGCGAGTCAAGACCCTACCTACACCCTTGTCAATCCTTTGTCTTACTCTAATTAGCTATGTTCATAAGTAATGACATATTCACGAATTGCTTGTTGTATTCGGAAATAAACAAATATTGCAAAATGATTATGATCTTTTGTCATTCTAAGAGAAACTAATATGTTGGAGAAATAACAACTAATGCGCTCAGAGTAACATTTGACCGGCTGCAGTAAAATAGGTTATGTAGTGAAAGGCTGTTGAAATACAGGCATAGACCTAATGCGAAATCAACTACAGCTGTACACAGGCCCGTACGAAGTGGGGATGCAGGGGATGCAGCTGCACCCCTGGAAAAATTTAGGGGGTCCAGCGCACCCCGGAAAGAATATGGTCTGTACCCTGTCTGCATCCTTGTTCCATGGGTGCAGACAGGGTGCAGCCCTGAAAAAGGTGTGCAGACGACTTTTTTTGCTTGTCAAGGCATTTTTAGATTTAAAAAATTGGATGTCGACAACCTTTTTGTAAAAAATGGGTGTCGACGACCTCTTTCTTTGCTTGTTAATGTATTTTAGGGTAAAATTGGGTGTCGACGATTTTTTTTTGCTTGTCAAGGGTTTTTCAGAGACAACTTTTACCTGCTGAAGAAAATCTGCACCCCCTGCTGAAAATTCGTTCCAACGGGCCTGCCTGTTCATGTCCGGCTAGTAGGCACCTACTTAGATTTTGTGCAAGAAAGCAACGACACAGATGCAATTTTTTCATCATCATCATCGTCGTGTGTCTTCTGAATTCGAAAGTTGACAGTCAATGTATAGCTTCATTTACTGCGATCTTGCCCTTTAAAACCAGAAACATCTCACTCAGAATCTAAATTTTAAAGTTTTCGATTTATATAGCGCCCTGATAAGGAACTGAGTATCTGTCTAAAGCGCTAAGTAGAAATTTCAAGTTCACCCATGCCTTGATCGACGTGTCATACGAACATCTCAATTCGTCAACATTTCAAATAGCAACAGAATGACTGACTAAGCTCGAATCTCTACTCGGTCAGATCAGCGACAATGGTGGTGAGAGAAAACATCTCAATTTATTATTGAATCTTAATGGTTGTGTGTGAGAGCTAGAGGGAAACATTTGTAGGCCCTACAATCTTCACATTGACTTCAATGTCAGCTTTCTTTTTGAAACAGAAACAACTTTGATGATAAACAGCAATATTGTCAGCATAAGACTTCAAGTATTGATTTTTTGGAAGTACAATTTATAATATTAAGATTCTTGCTCTGTTTGTCCAGTTTGTCTGTTACCTTCAAGCGTTCTGATTGGTCACCAATCGACGTTGCGAAGTCGAATGCGTAACCTCTGTCCTGGGCTGTGCACGAGGCTGTTGCCATTGACAACCATTGTCTATTATTTTCTAATCAACGGAGCGTTCGAAGCGTCTTAATTGCAGCTCAAACCCCGTTCCCTTTCCCCCTCCCCATCCCTATCCCAAACAAACCCCCTCCCCTATCCACCCTCTTTCCCTCCCCATCCCTCTCCAAACCCCTTCCTCCTCCCAACCACCCCAAACCCATTCCCAACCCCTTCCTCCTCCCCTCCCAACCACCTCAAACCCATTCCCAACCCCAGTGGCGTAGCGTGACTTTTGGGGGCCCGGGGCATCTTTGTCATGGGGCCCCCAAAGTTTCAAAGTTTCGGGCTGACGAAAAAAAAAAAGGTCATCACCTCCTTTTTTTACCCTGACGAGCAAAAAAAAAAAAAAAGACGTTCACTTCTATGGTTAGGGTTAAGAAGTTAGGGTTAACCCTAACCTAACCCCTAGCTTAGACCCTCTTTGGGGCCCCCCGCCCGGGGCCGGGGGCAGTCAACAAAGTGCCCCCCGCCCCCCCTGACGTTACGCCACTGCCCAACCCCCTTCCTCCACCCCTCTTCCAACCCCTTCCTCCCAACCTCCACCATCCCTCTCCAAAACCCATTCCCAACCCCCTTCCTCCACCCCTCTTCCCAACCCCTTCCTCCCAACCCTCCACCATCCCTCTCCAAACCCCTTTCTCCCCTCCCAACCACCCCAAACCCATTCCCAACCCCTTCCTCCACCCCTCTTCCCAACCCCTTCCCCTCCCAACCCTCCACCAACCTGTTCCTCCACCCCTCTCCCATCCCTCTTCCACCCATCTCTCTAGAGCCTGCACTGCAAGCCAGTGTATATTCTAGCCAAATTGCGTAAGCTACGGAAATCTACCGCAACGTCATGCCCTATAGATTAGCATTACGCAAATGTGCAACGTCATGCCCTATAGATTAGCATTACGCAAATGTGCAACGTCATGCCCTATAGATTAGCATTACGAAGAGAGCCTGCATTGCAAGCCAGTGTATATTCTAGCCAAATTGCGTAAGCTACGGAAATCTACCGCAACGTCATGCCCTATAGATTAGCATTACGCAAATGTGCAACGTCATGCCCTATAGATTAGCATTACGAAGAGAGCCTGCATTGCAAGCCAGTGTATATTCTAGCCAAATTGCGTAAGCTACGGAAATCTACCGCAATCTGACGCAAATGTGCAACGTCATGCCCTATAGATTAGCATTATGAGTTTCAAATGTTCCGTTTAGTACTTTAAACTTTAAAGGTCCCTTTTTATAATTCCTTACGTTTCTATCGATTCCTGAATTTTTTATCCCCGGGTTTCTTGCAAAGGAATTAATTATTCATCGATTATTAGTTAAATTAAATGCATGTTCGTGCAGTGCCGAATGATGAATAGGAGCTTCGTATAGTACCTATAGGCCTATCTCAGCGGTTATAAACGTTAGAAAGACGCGGTTACGCTTCGCTTAAAGCTAATTTTATAGAGCACATTTAGGCCCGATTTGTGTAAGCAGTTGATGTTTAATTTGTTTGTTGGAATATTCGTTGCCTCGAACGAAGCGAGCTGTCTTTAGTATAATATTAAGATCCTTGCTCTGTATGTCTGTTACCTTCAAGCGTTCTGATTGGTTGGCTGTGTGAGCGTTCTGATTGGTTGGCTGTGTGATGTTCTCATTCGTTACCTTCAAGCGTTCTGATTGGTTGGCTGGGTGAGCGTTCTGATTGGTCGTTCTGGAATCTTAGGCTTCGCGAAGCGAAATGCGACGCGAAGCGAACGTCCACGCGAAGCGTTTGACGAAGCGTACGTTGCAGCGTCATAGTGTGTAGGCCTACAACGTAGCGAAGCGAACGGCGACGCGAAGCGAACGGCCACGCGAAGCGAACGGCCACGCGAAGCGTTTGACGAAGCGTACGTTGCAGCGTCATAGTGTGTAGGCCTACAACTCGCGAAGCGAACGGCCACGCGAAGCGAACGGCCACGCGAAGCGAACGGCCACGCGAAGCGAACGGCCACGCGAAGCGTTTGACGAAGCGTACGTTGCAGCGTCAGAGCTTGGTTACGTGGCGTATGTACGTCATTGAAAGGTTGTTCAGCAGCATGAATTCAATGATTGGGTTTTAGTATTGTCCTGCACTGCGAGCGAAGCGAGCGCGAGCGAAGCGAGCATCTTTCTAGTATTGCTGTTAAATTATTAAAGCGGCAAATATCGTTCAATACTAAAAAAATAATGTTCAGCTTAGCACACAGTTAGTTGTATCGGGGTTGTTTTAAGTGAAATAAATCATCACAAGCATTTTTCTGATGCTTGCTATCTGTTGCCTCTCAGTAGTTTAGCTACGATGAGCGTACTGCAAAACCTCAATATGCTCTTAAAACCTATTGAAACCATGGAAGTATTATCCCTGGAGACGGCATTACGTCATTTCGGTGAAGCCGACTAGCTGGGAAATTCCCAGGCGGCAGCCACAATTTGGGTCTACCAAGATGGCCGCTAACCATGGAGGTTCTATATTTAGCCTACGCGTTACTGGCTTTACGCAGCCTGGGCTAAAAATGACGTAATGCCGTCTCCTGGGATAATACCTCCATGATTTAAATCCATCAGCCAAGCATCTGCCAATGGCAGCCATAGTAGAACCGTAGGCTAATTTGTGACACATAGTTTTGATTTTATTCTGAAGTCGACCGTCCTATTGTCGACCATTGGCTCTTCTCAGCTATTCAGCTTTGCTCTTCTTATCTTTTCTTAGCCTCCTTTAGGAGTCGGCATCAAAGGCACCGTTTTCGTTTCTCATCAGGGAAGTTCTTCCGAGGAATTTTGCACCAATTGTCACTTTATTTCAAATACAGTCTATGTTTTTTCTACAAATGATAAGAAGAACAGTAGAGAGCAGCTGCGGTGTCTTTTCTACATCTGAGAGCGGAAACTGATGTCAGAGGAAGAACCAAAGTATGGCAGGAGCTTATTCTTCTCAGGACCTTACGAAGAAATATCACAGTTCTTCAAAAGAACGGTTTCTCCTCAACCTTTCTTTGTGCTCTCAGCTTGATACTATTTTATGGTATATTGTTCAATAGGTTCACAAGAATCTCATTTATTATTAGGTTTCGGTAAACGCAGAACACTGCCTAATGCCTACATTTTGAGCACTCTCTTGGAAAACAGTGTTTGTGGCAAATCTGTTCTTATTTTGAAACACGAAGACTATTTATCTCAGAAACATTGAAAATGTTCGATTAGACAGCCAGTTGAAACTGAAATAAAACTCGACTTTAATGTTTTTGATAAATAATTTCGAGAATAATAAATTGTATGTCCACAGCGCGATGCAACAAGCGAAAAAGTTTCTGAATAGTTTCTGCCCGAATCCGAAGTATTTATTGCGAGAAAAAGTAAAAGCTCCAAAAGGACATCGTTTGAGTTAAGAAATATAATGCTTTGTTTTTAGTACTAAAGGTTCTCCGTTGTTTGGATGTCACCGAAGTTGACGTAGGCCTACTCCAGAATTTCATCTGAACTGCCCTCATTCCCGACTGCAGATGAAAGAGACTTCACATTCATCATCTCAGTATAAATCGCATTAACTGGAAGAGGACGATTTGCCAGCATACTCGAATATAAGTTTTCGTAGATTGGGACAACAGTGGCTGTCACTATTTCACTTGCGTCAGCGTATTCAATCGTTTCGGCGATGACAACATTTGATGTTTCTTCTTCATTCACACACTGTACACTTGCGTCTCTGAATGCTCCTGAAAGAAAACATATAAGAATATCTCTTAAACTGAATGAATGACTTATAGTTTTGTCCTGCTACAGCTACAATAATGTCTTGTAATATAATATGCAAGAACATTTTGTATGGAACCTATGTACAGTACAGCATGTTGCTATGATCCAGCTACTTCACATGTCATCGCACCTATTCCAGGGGCTTGTTTCAAAATTAAACATAATTCACAACTCCTTGCAGGGTGTCTACTTGCAAAACATTACAGGACCTTTCTTATTCAGCACAGCTGCCCATAGATTGTCAACAATTTAGCAGACACAGTCCACCACAAGCATCAAGTCTACTATTACGAAAGATTTGAAAACATGTTTCGTTTGGTACAGCTTTCGGCTCATTTATTTAGCTGAGTCTCATACAGCTTTCTATTTCAGATTTTAGTATATTCCTGCTTGCGGGCAGTGGCGGCTCCACCGGGGGGGCCAGGGGGGGCCCGTGCCCCCTATTGAGAGCCTGTCCCCCCAGTGGCTCCCCAGTTGGGACCCTATACTTAATGCTACATACATTAAACAACAAATGGTTGGCCCCCCATGATTAGAAGTTGCCCCCCAACAGCCCCCCACTTGCCAAATCCTAGAGCCGCCACTGCTTGCGGGACTAAAGCTGACTATCTATACAAAAAATACAGCACACAATGATTTCACATTCGCTATAGATAATATTTGAAGACATACAGTAATTCGCATGATTAAAACTAGATTATATTGCGCTCTCGTTGTATTCCTCTTTCCAAGTATTTTAATGTCCGTAGTTCTAACGATATGCAGATGACACCACAGTACTAATGGCAGGCACAGAAAGAAAACTATAAAGGTTATTAGACAGAGTGACAGAAAAGAGTGAAAAGAAAGAATTGAGAATAAATACAAAAAAGACGTCGACCCAAACCTTGTCAATTTTTGGAATTCATCAAACGTTGAAACACGTGGAGACATTTTTCACATATATTTAGTATTATGTGACGTCACATTTCTGGAGCCAACCCCTCGTCGTCACCAATCGTCACAAATTTTTCAAAAAAGACGTACTGTATGGTAAGAACAAAAAATAAAGAAATTCCTAGGTGTAGACTACAATATAGTGGGATAGAAATAAAACAGGTAACACAGTTCAAATATCTAGGAAGCATTTTCACAAGCGATGGGAGGAGTGAAAAGGACATTGAAACCAGAATAGGAATGGCGATGACAACCTTCTCACAAATGAAAAAGATTCTCAGAAATAAACACATTACAACAACACGGCTCAGAATTCTTCAAAGTTATGTGAGGGCAGTTCTGATGTATGGGTCAGAAGCATGGACATTGACAAAAACAACAGAAAGGAAACTGGAAACTGCAGAGATGTGGTTTCTCAGACGTATGCAACAATTTCATGTACAGGAAAAATAACAAACGAGGAAGTACTAAAAGTATTTGGTGTAAAAAGAAAACTGCTACAAACAATAAGAAAGCAACAGTTGGAATTTCTCGGGCATCTAATTAGAAAGGATGGATTGGAAAATCTAGTCATAACAGGAAAAATAGAGGGTAAAAAAGCAAGAGAAAGACAACGAATAAAGTATACAGACTGCCTAAGTGAAGCAATAAGAGCTAAAGACAACATTGAACTGATAAGAAAAACTAGAAACAGAGAAGAGTGGAAATCCATGGTCGCCTACATAGCAATACATGGCACTTGAAGAAGAAGAAGAAGAAGAAGAAGAAGAAGAAGAAGAAATTCTAACTTAACTTGTACTGTTACTACCATTGCATTTGGCATTTAAGACAGCTAATGTTGGTTTATATAAACACATGATAACGAAATACAATTATACAAGCATTAAGATTGGTTAATTAGGAAATGTTTTACTTGGTGGGGGAGTAGTCCTTTTCTTTCTTTTGCGAATGGAGTAATATGCCAAAAGACCAGTAATAATCAAAGCAACTGCACAAGTCAAAGCGATCACCAAAAGTAAATCTGAAAAGAGAACTTTTTAAAACCCAAGCATATATATGAATAAAATACGAGATTAAAATTTTGAATTCAGTCCATGTCATCAGCAAAAGTTTCAAAGTTAATTTCGAGATTCAAAGACAAAGAAGACTAACGAAGAATAATAATTTCAATCTGGCGCTTAAGAACTCTAATTTTTGCTAAAAAGTCTTTCTGTAACGTCTGAGAGAGGAAACAGAGCCTTCGGATGTTGTGTCTTTTGAACCAGAAACAGAGGAATTCCAAATGTAGACAAGACTTGGAACATTAGAGGCTGATCCTTTCTGATAAGTTTCATTACCACGGTCAAAATACGTCTTACAGGATACGGAGGAAGCTTCTTTTCTGGATTTCAATACAACTGCGGTCAGTTTTGAAGAGACATGAGTTTTATTGAAGTAGTCATCAGTATCATTTCCAATTGTAAACCTACGTCCTTCTTCGAATGACGCCCCTGTTTGGTGATGCCTCCATTTCATCTTAGGAGTCCATTTGCCTGAGAAGCCCACGGTGCATTCTGCTCGAATACGAAGATCAGAGGATTCTGTGAGAATACAGTTGGGCTCTGTTTCTACAAGATACACCACATTACTGCGCGTAACTGGCTCAACCTATCTGAAATAAATTTTAAGACTTTAAGCTGTAAAACTGTAAGCTGTAAGACTTTCCTTCGACTAACTATGCGTATTAAGTATGGCGATGGAAAGTTTTTGTGATAAGCATTAATGTTACGATCGCTTTAAATTTAACAAGTATAAGGCCTATGTCTCTGACTAAGGTAGAGATTGTAGAAGCAACTGCGCGAATCACGATTAGCAAATGATTGCTGTATATGGTACATTTCAACTCTCGTTTGAGAGCGTCTAATATATTGTGGCTATATCTGCCTATAAATCATGGGGAAATCTCTACGACCACTTTTAAAATGCGAATATGAGGTCAGAGAGACCGACGCTAAATGTTTAGGAACACGGGACTCTTGCAATATTTATGACGATGGGGCGCGTTCAGGCAAAAATTCCGCCACAGAAGCAAATTCATAATTTGCTTCTGTTAAGTCATTAAGGCAAATATGAGTTCAGCACCTACATATTCCGATGGTAAATGGCAAGACTGGCTATCGTTGGTCCTGTTTACTATAAGAGCTTATGTGGATCTTAAATAGCAACAACATAACTAGAACGTCTCTTAGACATTTTAAATTTGAGCCAATCATCTCCTTATTAATATGATTTATTGTGCCTATACTTAAATGACCAATCGCCAATCGCGTGTCATATACGAAATAAATAGGCCTAATCAATTGTAGTCATTTGTAGCATTTTGTAATCAATTTCATTGAACATGTTCTTACCCAACACGATCAATTCTGCACTATATTGTGTTATTTCGCGCTCTTCTGTCTCAATTGAACAAATGTATGTTCCAGCGTTTTCCATTTGTGTATGATTTAGATAAAGTTCACTGGATCCACTTTTTTTAACATTCAGACCATATCTTAAGTCCAGATAGATAGGCTTCTTCTCCCAGTTGCTGAAGATTTTCACCTCATGAGTCTGATCTGATGACGATAGTTTGTGGATCCATTCTCGCACAATGGATCCATTTGACGTTTTACATTTGAAGGACATCCGACGACCAACGTAAACAGCCACATTCTGAGGCGTTTCAATCACGTGACAGAAAACTAGAGAATTCATCAAATGTTAATCTCAAAGGCGTTTAATACGACAATACTGACGAAATTCTACATAGACTGTCGTTATACTGAATTTTAATTAAAAAACAGTCCACATTGTTTTGCGCCCAACAAGGATATCTAAATGGTTGTATCTGGGATTCATAGCGTTGAGCCAGAGATGTCCATGGGTTGGGTTAACCCATGGGTTGGGTTGTGTCAGACTTTTCCATATTAATGGTGGGTTGGGTCAGAAAATAAGTCATGGTTGTACTGTATTACGGTGGGTTGGGTTAAGTAACACTATTACAGGAATGGGTTGGGTTGAGTTGGGTTAGGGAATTCATGGGTTGTGTTGGATTGGGTTCTAAAAATAGACCCATGGACAACTCTGCGTTGAGCTAGTAATTAATATAAATAATTACAGACGAAGCTACTAGTAGTTTCAGAAATAAATTGCACAATAGCAATGAAATATTCAAAACCACTCTCTGCCTACTTAATTTAACCTCATCAGGTAAAACTTGTTACCACCCATCTAATCCTTGTTCTCACAACCAGTCCACAACTCCGCATCCATAATAGCGTGTCCACAGCTTTCCATTAAAATCGAGTAAATATTTGATAAGAGAGAAAAGAAACATGGTTTAGATGTTTGCGACATCGCTATTAAAACGCTAACTTTAAAAATCCACTCTAATTCGCATTTGCTAGTCTGAATATAGCTTGACTTTGAATTTAGTAATAGCGAGCCTAAGCGAGGTTCGATTGTAAAATCTCCTGTAAATTTTCTTCTATTTAGGATATTTAGTTTTCTGTCAAAAACTAAACATTTCTATTTAAGACACCTTACTCTAATTGTTTATACAATTGAAACGAGTGAGAATGTTTGGATGCTGAGGAATTTAAGATGAATAATCATGCTTATTCCTCATTTGGATCATCTAAATAATACGCTGACTGATTCACCAATGATTTTGAAATGGCTATACTCTCGCTGTTCTTGCAAACACTTTGTCTGTTCTACCCAGTGCCAAAGTCACAGCTCTTAGTTTGTTGGATTTCTCAACAGTATCTCATACAATCCACCTTTCCATCATTGTCCATGGACTCGAGCGCTAGTTTGGAATATAGGATATTACGTCCGAATGGCATTGTATTCATAATGCCTACTCTATTTAATTAATGATCACTCAAATTCAATTCAGATATACTGTGCTGTTCTCCTTGAATCTGTTCTTGGTTTGGCCTCTTTTTAACTTTACGAACCATTGTCATTGCGGGAATCACTTTCATATTTCTCAATTGACTGCCATTTTAGGCTGATAATACAATATCTTCATTGGTTTCTATTACAAAATCACCTTGTCACCTCTGGGAACCTATCTTTTTATTTCCTTCCATTACCTCAGTCCTAGATGTGGAATAGACACCTCGTCTCCAAACCATCAAAACCGAAGTTCTTCCCATCGGAGCTCCATGTTATCTCAGCCAATTCAAAAACATCACGATTTTATATGAATGCTCTTTTGTTAATCTCACCATTCCTCTGGATCGAACCTCTGTACTTCAGATGTACAGTACACGACAGAACGATATCTCAGTCAATAAGAGCACAGTCTTATTCTATGGTCACACACACATACACACACACACACATATACACATATATATATATACTTATTTCGAATGATTTGGTTATGCATTAAGATGTTTATATAGAAATAAACGTAAAGTCAAACTTTGTATTTAAATGCATTAACACGTTGATCGCATATATCGCTGTGCTCACCAAAAGGAAATAAAATGACTAAAATCGTCAGAATTTGCTTAGCTTTACAGATTTCATTCATGATTTCGCGTATTTCTTATAATGCTTGCGAATAATCCTGCACGAATTGCTAGACGTCTTGTATCAAATTGAAATATTCAAAACGCTGTTTTCATTAGACAGGCAAGAGAGAAATTTATATCTAAAAAGCTGTTTGAATCAGATGTACAGCAAACGAAGACATAGACAGAATGATTTAGTATCTCTCTATTGGCTCTTTTTAATTGAGGTTTGGACAATCATATTGCGCTGGCAAATAATTATATGCAGTTTTCGTTTCTACCAGTTGACATAATTAATTGTCGGCTATTTCACTTTTTGTTCTGAGTGTTTACATTAGTTTTATTTCGTTCGTTTTGTTTATAAAATTATAGCTTTATGAAGCACAGATCAAGATAAGGTGCTCACATGATCGAAACCCTTTTGCTTTCTCAGTGGTATAGACCAGAGGTGCAAGCACGAACCGTTTCCTTGTATCCTGACACTGGTATTCTTTGAGAAGGTCGTGTCCCTATGGGTGTGGGCACGGGTGTTTTTTGGCTATGAAATAAATACAATTATGTCAGAATTCCAGAATAGCTTTTCCTCCATCGTCAGATTTGGTTACGTTATGGATTTTAATGTCCATGTCATAACGTAAGTTCATATATTACATTTTTAACGTCTTAAAACTCAGACTAGCAAAAAAGGCCATCACTAGTTTTTGTGGTTCTTTAGCGTCCTGAAAAGTCTGAGAAGCCTTTGAAAAATGTTTTCTGTTGAGAAATGAGGACATTACCGAGACGGGTTTTTAACTAGGTTTGCGCCCTTGGTACAGTATAAACTAAACATACACTGTATGTTGTAAATACACTGTATGTTGTAATAAGATAATAATGATAATAGTTATAACGTTATTTTAAGTGATTTCGGAGATTAAGTTAGTCTTTGAGAAAACTATTATAGCCTAATATTATTACCCTAAACATTTAATAAATAACCATATAGTTTATTGCGTTTTCGAGTAAGAGATGGATTAGTTTAGGCTTAGTCAGAGTTTAGGATAGTGGTTAATATTAGTGTTTAGGAACTTGGATTATGTAGCACCAGCATCACCTTGATATAATATTTAAAATACCTGGGTGGTCTTTTACCATTTGCCCCTCCTCTTCCTCCCTTCCATCGAGCAATGCTTCATAGGAACCTGCTAGCTAGCTTGCATGCATCCTGTCGCCTGACTTTGTGGGCTAATCTGTTGTAATGTAATGTAACAATGTAACGTAACAACGTTGTAACGTTGTAGCCTGATGAGAGTTAATATTATGATACGAAGTTGACGATTTCTAGAGGCAATCGGCAGTCGGCCGATAAGCATTGAACACTTCACATCAAGAATGGTCTTAAATATTTTAATAATAATAATAGTGCGATAGGCCTATTCACTATAACCCAGCTTTCCTAGACGACTTTTGAATCCATTTATTGTTTCAACTGTTACTGCATTTTTGTCTAAACTGTTCCATTTCGTCACCAACCTTCTACAAAACAATCTACTTTCTCGTTCCATCTTCTTCTTGAAGAATTTGCAGGCGTGGTCTCTTGTGTTGCTATCAGTGGAGTCCACAGAAATTTTCTCGGGAAAACACAATGGTCACGGTTAATATAGGTTTTCAAGATATTCAATTCCGAAGTTCTTAGTAAAAGTTCAGTTTCTCAATTTCAATGTATTCATCAGTATTGTTTCAGTTGGAGAATATTGGTTAAAAGATAAATTATTGTAAACTACAGAAATAGATTTGAACCTTCCAGGGTAAAGCAAGTGCACCCTCTTGCCTCAAAATGCGGTCGCCAATGGCTGCTATCGTGTGGTAATGTAAAGTTTGTATGTTTCTATTAAATCTTTTCTCTCTCTGCTGCTGCTTTTAATGTTTTAGGACATCGGATCTGGAATAACCTCCCAATGTATCTAAGAAACTCTATGAACTTAGATGATTTTAAATATAAACTTAAACAATTCATTATATCTAACAAATGAGGAATTTGAACTGTAATGAGGTTTCGTTGTATTGATACACCAATAAAAATGTCTGCTTGTACTATGATGTTTGTTTACCTATTCATTTTTCTATTAAAGATCTTGTTATTTACTATTACTACTACATTTTTCTGTCACTACCTAAGGTACCACATTGCGGGAACTTTGTTTCCTTAGGTATCTTGTTATTTACATATAGGCCTAATTGTACCGACTTCATTTTAATTGCAAATGATTAAGTTCTTCTACGGATGCTATTTCAAATACTATTATATTATAATAATATACTATTTTAATAATTTTAATTATAATTAAGTTCTTCTACTAATGTTATTATTAAGTTCTTCTAGAGATGCTATTCTTGAACTTTCTTTTGAAATAATAAATGATGATGATGCTGAGAAAAAAGTCTGGGAAATGAGAGTTCAGATTTGAGTAATCGTTTTCGATAAAAACGCTTAGGATCAAGTCGTTCTTACCCAAATTTCAATATTGTTCCGTCAATGGAAATGATAAGCTCTCCAGGGAGAGAAAAAGAGATTAAGAAATATACGATTCTCAACTTTGTTGCTGGCAAAAAACGGCATCAAAATAGATAATTATATGTGAAAGCCAAAGATATTCGAGAAAATAGCATTAGATTAGAAGGACTGATCCATAGATTGGTTATCCTTAAAAGCAGACTGAGGTGAAGACTGGTGGTTAAAAAGCTCAAGACGAGAGAGCAAGAAGCAAACGACACATTTTTCGAAATCTTTAGCTAGAAAGGGTTTGAAATTAGACAAAATTGCAGCGCGCTATTATAGTGTAGAGCTGCATAGACACTAGACAGCCAAGAAGTAGATATTCGTAGCAATAGTTTCGTTGAAAATGATTGAAAGCGATCTTAAATTCCGCATAGTTTTAATAGAAAATCTAAATCTTCTGGTGGCAAATGACTTGGCTAATGAAATCCCGTCCATTGACTGTCGATGGCGATCGTTCTGGCGAGACATTAAGCCACTTTGCCGCTTCCCTGGCGTTAAAGCCCCGTCGATGCGGCGATGGCTGGAGACATCGGTCGGCCAGACACGGCAGACAGGGTGCGCCTATGAACCAGACACAAGCAGCAGCAGCAGCAGTGGAGCGATGCGCGTCTCTGGCCGCCACAGCGAGACCAGCATCGTTATCGGCGCTTAGACATTACATTGAGTTCATACAACAACGGTGATGTCTGTGCGGAGGAATATCTTGTCGGACTTGGTCGTGAATCCTCTTCGTATTGTAGTACAGATGCACGCACGCTGACCCAATAAGACGTTCGTTGATTGGTGAAAACGAACGTTGTCGAAATCCAGGTCAGTATCAAATGCGTTCTAATTGCCGTTTCGAAATCTTATCTGGCGTCTAAAAATGCTAGATATCAAAACAGAAGCGATAGAGTCGATGAGTTCAATCGGTACACAGCCGATCAACTGAATAATATTATGATATCGCTATAGGATGCGTATCACGTTCAAGCGCCCCTTTTGGTAATGTAGTCTACTGTAGCTGTTTTCTCGTCTTGTTTATTAATATAGCCTACTGTATGCTTCAACAGAATATACTGTTGTGTTGAATGTACATGTGAATGCCCATATCTTCGACATTCAGTGTCTTAAATCTAAGACCTTTCCTGTGTATTTGTACTGAATGAGTTTCATGATAACTCGATATCGAAACCAGGAATTTTCTTCTTTTTCCGGTTTCACAGCGAGGCTCGAATTTATTTTGTCATTTCAATGTATATTTTCAACTGTATCTCTTTTATAACTGAAATTGTTTCATATAGTTTCCAAAGTGATCAGGTGCCTCTAGACTACATATGGAGTTATTTTTTAAAATATACGCCTAGGCCTACCCCTCAATTTTCGCAGCGCTATTGAAAGAATATGTGATTCAATGCCATGATCCTCATAGCAACTTTACTGAGAATTCATATTAAAACATTCAGTTAACACGTTCCTGAATATCCGACTTCTATCATCTCTGTCCAGCATTTGCATTTGTGTCTCTATTAATGCATAAAAAACTGCATAACCAGCAGTAGCCTATAGGCCCTAAAGGCGAATCGGATTACAAATATATTTTGGGCAATCATAATATCATGATCAGCATTGCCATTTATATAATCGTCTCTGAGTGTACAAATAGCAGAGAAGAGACGCTGTATAAATGCTTACGCTACGTTATATTACATCACCGTAACCACCATTGATAATTATATAACCATGGATTCAGCAACCATTCTGACTGATGGCATCGTTACTGTTTATGCGGTCATATTCTTGTGCGCCTATAAATCTCTGTTTCTTAAATCTTGGCTTTACGCCAATCACTCGTTCACTCGTATCGTCGCATGGAATTCTCCGTGGAATTCTGGACGTTCATATTAAGTCTTAATCATTCTTTAATTCGTGTTTCGTTGGAAAAAATTTGACATCCAAAGAGTTTTAATCGAAAATTAAATCTATATGAGGCTATATGCCATTGACTGTCGAGGATTTCGAACTGCTGTGTGATACTATGCAGTAGATGTCTAGCTTAAAGACAAAGTAGCCTATAAACAGGGACGTCATTTGGCCGGCGAGACCAGCATCGTTATCGGCGCCTTGCATTGAGTTCATACAACAACGGCGATTTCAAGCGGAGAAATTTTTGGTCAATTTTTTGTATTTTTAAACGTTCATTGGTGAAAACGAACGTTTCAATTGTTTTTATAATTTTATTACAGTCACTGGTATGTACTAACTGTAATATTATGTAACGTATCACGTTCAAGCGTAATGTAGTCTATGGACAAAAGCAATTTGCATACAGAATTAGTAATCTTTATAAAATTCTGCCTGACCTTGCATTTGTACTGAATGAGTTTCTGATAACTCGATAAAACAATGAAATGACGGCCCTGTTTCATATAGTTTCCAAAGTGATCATAAACAAGTTATAACGGAGACTCATCTTAGTCTTGATTTCTATTTGGTTTCGTGGATCGGATAAGAACCATTGGCTGGCCTGACATTGTCCACCAACGTCATACTGTAGAGTGTAGGTCTTGGACATAAGATTGATTAGAATTCGAAATGTATAAAGTCTCAACTTGCATCGTTTACGAACTTTAACGATTTAAAAAAATTTAAATTCTTAAACTGCACAAAGAGCACGTCAACTAATGCACTGCATTATATCTACAATGTCCAGCTTGTTGTTAGGGTTCTACTCCTTACAAGAAAAATATTCATCTTTGAAAAATACCATCTCGGGCCATTTGTGCGCACAGTGATTGAGTGAATACAACAGGGATAACAGCGGGATAGCATCTAGGGCTTCTAGGCTTACAGCTGTGACCTTAAAGTGCAAGGAAGGAAGCCGCTGCAAAGCAAACATTGCAATCCAATAAGAAATCACCGTTGGCTTTCCTTCTTCTTCAATCTTCGATCCCCGTAATTAAGGCGCCGTGCCGTTCAACTGACTCGCTTTTTCCGTAGGGACGTGGTATTTGGTGGAAGGCGAAGAAGCACTAAGCAGGAAAAGCAAATGCAAGGATCATGAATATGAAACAGGAATATGGAAACAAGCAAACGGAAGAATCGTTCGAACAGAAATCAAGACCTTTGTGTTTATCTGCAATGCAGTAAAAATTCTAAACGTTGTTCTGTTGATGGCTTACAGTATTTTCCAGTTTACAAGGATGCTCCTGCGAATTATGCAATAGTTTAGCGTCCAGATTGACTATATGCAAAACGAAGGAAATATCTTATGTCGAGTAAAAATGGACGCAAAGTGGTTGGTGTGGCATTGGAATGGGCCAAGAAGTCAAAAGCCAAAATTCAAAATTAGTGACCAGTTCAATTTTCAGAATGGACTACAAATTAATCTGATAGCACGACCACTATAAATCAGACTTGGAACCGGGTCACTGGGTCACTGGGTCAATGGGTCATTCGGGTCACCTTTGTCCACCGGGTCACTGGGTCTCCGGATCATCTTTATTTACAAGGATGCTTTTATAGGATGCCCGGTTATAGACCCGATATTAATTAAAATCTTGCTCAGATGCTAAGCATGCTGGTTCATCAATCCCGGAAAGGCTGAAGAGACTTGATATTAGGTCCACAGATACAAGTAATTGATTTTATCACTGAGGGATATTGGTATTATTACTCTATGGAATATTATAAAATATAATGAAAAATTCTATGGTGTGATGACAACGTTTAATTGACGTCATTGATAAATATTCAATTAATTATTAGAACCAATGACCGAGTCACCGGGTCACTGGGTCACTTTTATTTCGGGTCACCGGGTCTCAAAATGTGACCCAGTTCCAAGTCTGCTATAAATTCGCAACGGTTATAGGCTAACTGAATAAATGAGGGAGGAACAATATTCTTAAATGCTATAAAATAACTTTTAGCTTAACGGGTGCATGTAACTAAGCCTAATGAAAATTTCAGTATCACTTCTGCTTTTTAGTTAAATAAATAGACTACATTCGCTCAACAACAACACTTTCTGCGGATAGCGCTACTTACAGAAAGCCGCACGCACATCAATGCACTACGAAGGTTGAAATATCAGAGTAGCAGGAGGCCAACTTTTAACTGCGGTCTTTAAACTAGTTTAAAGGTGCAAACTGAATAAATGTGCACTAATTTTCACGATATTTCCTTTTCCCGGCGCTGACAAACAGCCATTTTACAGCGTTGTTTGAGATTTTGTTGTAAGCTGTATATATTCTCGAACTGCGACGTTATTCCTAGTAAATGTTGACTGTGTTATAAAAGAGCAGGAAAATACACTGTTCTTTCGGTTGAAGTGGGCGCTTCTATGAACCGAGTAGGTCCCATATATGCGTCTACTTGTCTGTGATGAATCGAAGCAATTGGTTTAGATATGCGATGCATCTGTGACTGCAATCAAACGATTGAATGGCATTTGACTGCCATCGTTTAGACCGCAGACGATGAAACGAACGCCATTCATAGTTCTCTCGACGCCGGGCTATTTGCCCGTAAAGATTCCAAGATAAAAGATCGCCTATTATTAATCGCTAGGTCGTAATCTATGAACGGAAAGTTAGCAGAGTGGTAACAACGTTGCACAATGGAGCAGGAGGTCGCGGGTTCGAGTCCCGCAGGAGCCCTAAAGGTCGACTCAGCCTTTTTGCGGTGGTAAAATGAGGAGCTGTGGTAAAAATCTCTGCGATACGTTAAACAGGTACGCTACGCGATACACTAGCCCCGTATCCGTGGCATTGCACGTGCACCTGGCTGAAGGCTATAGAAACGGAGATCAGCGCCGCCCTATGAGTCCGTGAGGCTCGGGAAGGACTTTGCCTTTGGCTTTTGACGTAATCTTACGAGGAGGTGACGACGAGCGCAATGCAATCATTTATTGCCCGCAATAGAAGGCAATTGGTCTTGGTTTACGCTTTCTGTGCACACCGTTCTATTCTTGAAATGTGGCGTTGCCTGGATAGTTAGACCAAAACGAATCGATTGCTTTCAAATCTAGACTTAAAACATATCTTTCAAGTCAGTGGCGGCTCCAGGATTTGGCAAGTGGGGGAGAGGTGCGTTGGGGTGGCAACTGCTAAGCATGGGATCAACCATTTATCGATAGGCATGTAGTAGGGTCCGAAAAGGGGGCCACTGGGTGGTCAGACATTCAATAGGGGGTACGGCCCGGGCGCCCATTCAACTATTTTCCTTTTAGTCTGTTTTGCTGTTTATACACGCAAGAGAGGGGCAGTTGGTCTTGGTTGGATCTTTTGCGGCTAGATTTGGCAAATCGCCAATTGATATCAACGAGTATTAGAACTACAGCGGAGGCCTACCGCTACGGCGCTATACAAGCGCCAATAGTTCCATAATTATAATTAATTAGTCTAATTTTTTACTAAGAACAATATTTGCCAATGTGACTGAAATAAATAATTTTGTCATGTCTTCATCATAGCAGATGCCATACATCGAACTGCATTTCTTCCACATTTTATGAGTATGTCACTCTTTTTATTATATATAAATGAAAGGGCATAATCGTATAATTATTAAAAAATAAATGAAAGTCAATACTGAAAGGTTGGTTCATCGATGCATATCATAGTCTACTGTAAATAGATAAATCTTACAATTTCTGATATTAGGGCCTAAATATCATATAGTACTTTACAGTGGCGTAGCCAGGTTTCCCGAAGGGGGTTATGTGACCATTCCCAACTTGAAAAATCCTGACAAGCAAAAAAGTTCGTCACCTATTATTCTATTATTTTGCTTGATTAAGTAAGTTGTACAGCTATATGACCGCGTACAACTATATTGATATTTTTATTTGCTTATTTTTCTTTTTTCTTACGTTAAACCCGAATTTGGCGCCACTCCACCCACAGAATAATAGGCCTTAATACGCAATAAAAATTTTGGTCGGGGGGCAACCAAAGGGGGTTTTTACCTCCAATCCCCTGGATACGCCAATGGTACTTCACAATAGACAATTCAACTGAAGTGCGATTTTTAATTTTATTTCTGTTTCAGCTGGAAATTATCAATAATAGTCAAAGTTTCTTTTGAAAATCTGAACGAAAGCAGGTGTTTGATTAGTCTACGAATATTTTACTCCTTTCTTCTCAGCCGTTTTCCATGCTTAATGCATTTCGGGCGAATTGAAGAAAGCCAAATGTAGGTCCATACAATGTTTAGGCTTGATATGAATGCTTTCAAGAAAGACCGCCATATTACCAAGCAACTATTCTTTCTCGGCATCAGTCTATTATTACAACCGTTTTTAATGAACTTATGTAGCTCAATAGTTCCGCGCGACGATCAATCTTCTACAACCAGCGGTTCAGCATCGCTGATGCGGAATAGATTTTCGGGACATTTGGAGCCATTATTCCCCCATTATCGCTCGACCGACGCAGTAGTTCAGCTTCTCAGTCACAGCGATGGAAATCCGCTGAAAACCGGAGGGCAACAGCCACCTAATGCCGGCGACAATTTCCCGGATAAACTGGAACAGAATTTATTCCCTTCCGTAATTCGGACGAACGGTAAAACGACCGGGAACGAACCGAGAATCGGTAAATCACCGGCGGAGGACAGCTCCTCGCCGCACTCGATCCGATCCCCGGGCGTCGATCGGAGGGAACCCGATGCGGGATCGATGACCGACGAAGGCTGTTCAGGTGGCCGAGAATTTGTTCAGCAAAATACGATCCGGAATTGGGACAAGAAAGCGCCGATAAGCACGTGGGAAAACAGAAACGGGGAAGAAACGACGCTTAACGAGAAATGCACAGACACCGCGGAGCACGGATCACTTAAGAACCTCCACTCGGATGTATTGATCGCAGCGCCATCTAGTAGCTCGTCGCCGGCAGCAGCAGCGTCGTCTGTTGATCCGAACAGGATGACGCATGCAAGAGACGCGCTTGTTTCTGGCCACGTTCCACCAGCACTCGCCCTGCTAAGACGATTGTCCAGAGCGATTAGAAACCAACAGCTGCCGATGGCGAAAGACGAAGGCGATGCATTATTGAAAATAGACTCCGACAAATTGGATTCGATCTGTTCAGGCCCAATGGGTACAGGATCACAACAACAACAACTTATGATGCAAGATTCAGGGTCAAACCTGAGCAGATGCGACAAACTTAAAACGTTTCCCGTGGATTCAGTGGATGACTACAAAGTTGAGTCATCATCGGCAGTTACGTCTACTGAAGAAACTCATGGAATTGAAACTGATGCAAAACTTAAAAACGTAAATGAACTCAGCGAATTTCAGTTATTTGATGAAAAAATGAACGTTAATCTAGAAGATTTCAATGACAGTTTCGTTGTGAATATGAACAAGACTGAAGAGCATGCTTCAAATGGAATGGGCTTCAGAACGGGCATTGACTGGATCAAGAGAAACCAAAATGCATTCGTCGATCCACACGATAGCAATCGTAAACATCGTTTGATGAGCACTTCACCTAAACTTCAACAAGTACTAAACACCAGCAAACCTCTCACATGGCTGTACTCACTTAAAACAAGTACTACTGCTCGGTCGTCGTCAAAAGTTTCCAGGCATCTGGTACAGATCTCCACGGACGGTGTCGTAGGTGGCTCTTATGATGATGGACGAAGCAGTTCAGTGGCCGCATTCAATCGACAAGGACAAGCCATAAACTCAGATATAATCGACGAAACGACAACAGTTTCTTATGACGATGCACTGAGAAACGTTTATTCGACCACATCTGCTGGGCTTTTTCAGCATTTGCTTTCCAGATCAACAGAACGCTATGAACGCGAACGATCGTCGCCATTCGTGAATGGAAGTACAACGCTAAAGGGTCGACGGCCGTTGCAAACTCCCGCGTCGTTGTCTCCAACAGAACAGATGCTACTACTTCGGTACAAGAAACCTATGCACGAAATTCCATAAACTGCAGCCATGAAACCAGCAACAACGGCACACAGAATAACAGAATATCGCAAGGCATTGACGAGAATTGTCTTGTCGACATCGATCGTTGCTGGAAATAAGCGGATGGAAATTTGCGTTTCAAAGCATCAATTTCATTTCATCCATCTTATTCGTCGCTGCGTGCGGTTACAGCGCTCTAGGCGCCCTATTGGCGACAAAGCAACTGAAAACAGCAAAGACGTGTGACTACCGGTTTCTGCTAAACTGTCTGCTCTTGTTACTTTGTCTCTGTCACGTGATTTCCGGTTTTTTATGTGGAGCTTGGACGAGCGAATTCTACGAATCTCTGTCGATAAAAGTCCTTCTATCGGTTACGCGAATATGTTTCACTCTGTCGTTTCTGGTTCACTGTCTGTCCATCTGCAAGCTGTTCGCTCTGTTCAGACGATGCCGCCACTCTATACTTTATTTTGCATCTGTGGGAATCGCTGTTGTCTTTTTTCTTGTCGATATTTTGATGAAAATCTTTCTGCCAAAATGCGCCGTAACCACATATCTATCGACTGGACTTCTGTGGATTTTATACTGCATGCTATCTGCATCAGTGTTTGGAATTCATCTTGTCAGTTTTCGAGGAAAGGCCCAGTCCATCTCCAGATACTGGATAGAGACTGA
This sequence comes from Metaphire vulgaris, assembly GCA_018105865.1. Lineage (NCBI taxonomy): Eukaryota > Metazoa > Annelida > Clitellata > Crassiclitellata > Megascolecidae > Metaphire > Metaphire vulgaris. The sequence goes on from CM030843.1 coordinate 14,656,568, forward strand.
ACTGGACGCCGATTCCAAGGAAACGGTGTTCATCTTCGCCAGTTTGGTCTCGCGTGGAATTCGCTATACGAACACCTCAGCTGCGTTGGGCCTGTGCTTTCTGCTGGCGAACATCTGTGACATCGGGTTCCGCCACTACGGACAACGCCAGTATGTGCGCGCCGTGATGTTCACGGCTATTTCAAACGCCATATCTGTTGCGTACTGCTTTACACTCGCAGTTAGTTGTCGTCGGATACAAGCGGCAAGTGAGGAACGGAGAGCAATGAAGAGCTCCGAGTCGTGTTCCGCTGTCTCGATCGCTCGCGACTCGACGACTCTCACGAAGTCTTCGTTGAGTCTCAGTCGCGGACGGACCTTGGACAACATATCTTCGCTGCTGTGTTCGGAACAGTTGGTCTTCGCGTCTCCCTATTCGAAGTTTCGATCGAAGACGCTGAGCCGAGGCGACGTTCGGTCGGGCGATTCGAGGACCCGCAATTCTGAGTCTCTGCCGCTCAACAACAGGAACTCCGACGGTGTTCTGATCCAGCGGAGCCTGGCCGACGGCGCCGTCCAGGAGGGCTCGAGCGGACGCGGCTATCGTCGAGATTCGAAGAGGCGTTCGATGCTGTTCAACGACAACGGTTTCATTCGATTTCGCAAGGAAAGCGACCCAGACGAATGTCCATGTTGGTCGGATGCGAACGCAGCTACAATCGACGACTCAACAGACTGCCAGATGAAGACCACCCCGATGATAGATGACGTAATAGGAGATGACGTAATAGGAGGTGACGTAATGGATGAGGTAATTAGAGATGGCGTTATCTATAACGTAGGCCTAACAGAAGATGGCGTACTAGGGGATATTTCCAGTGTTATTCAGCAACCGAAAAGATTTCGTCCTGGAAACGAATCTGGAAACGGAGGTTCGCTTCACCTGGAAGTACTGCAAAGAATATTGGATCCGAGAACTCGTTCGCTGGTGAATTCCCAATCCAGCACACCGCTTGGATCGAGAAGATCTTACCGGAGCAGCGCGTGTCCTTCTCCGAACCTCTCCGGCTATCGTCTACCTCTGATCCATCTTCAAGAAAGCATCGATAGAGCTCTGAACGATCTGTCTCTAAAACAAGTCGACGCAGATTTCACATCGCAGTCCATGATCTAGTCTCATACACAGTGGCGTAGCGAGGCAAAGTGCCGCCCGGGCGGAAAAAATGCCGCCTTTTCGTTAAATTCTTGACAGGCAAAAAACCTTATCGCTACTTCCTAAAATTTTTCATATGCAAAAAATGGTTTGATCGAAAATGCCACCGCTAGAGCAAGTGCCGCCCCCGGCGGTTCGTCCCCACCGCCCCCTCGCTACGCCACTGCTGATACACCATTATCATGTTCTTGACGAACAACCTGAAATACATGTGTGTAATTCAAGCCATTTAGGGCACTGAGGCTGATGGTAAATATTAAAAAGAATTTTCCCCCATAGCTGAATATTTTCCCTAATACCAATTAAATTATGCAACTCACAACCTTGGCCATTGACGACTTTTCGTAGTTATTATCATTCTACAGTATATAGAGCGTCTGGATTGAGTGAATTTCTCAGTTTAGAAGCACGCACTTTTCAGCGTTGATGACCGAAGAAGAGTAGAATGAGGAGCAGAATATATCTGGCAGAGAAGCATAAAGTAGTCGCCTGAAATTTTAAACAAGAATTCAGGCACGTACGAAGTGGGGGTGCAGGGGGTGCAGCTGCATCCCCAGGAAAAAAGTAGAGGTGCAGCGCACCCCCTGGAAGACGAGGCTGGGGTGCAGATCTGCACCTCTTGGCATTTTCGACTCAAAAATATATAGCAAATGACCTTTTTGGCTTGTCCACCGGAAAATGTGACAACCAAACACCTCGCCATGGAAAATCTGCACCCCCTGCTAAAAATTCGTTCCGACATGCCTGCAAGAATTCCAAATCATGTTGGGTGAGCTTTTGTACAGAGTTAAGGCAAGATTTAAGATTTTGCAAAGTTTTTGCCTACGTATTCTAGAATCTCTCAACAGGCTCTGTGGCGTGCCGTCATGGGCGCCAACAGCGAATTTCCCAGGACGGGCAACACATGGTCACGGTTACGCCGCATGCATTTTTATTTTTCCAGGAGGGGCAAAACACAGTTCAACAGAATGGTCACGGCTAATATTTTAGCAAATTTTTCCAATTTCAATGTGAAATAGTGGTATTTGCATATTGCAGGAGGGCTGCAAGTGCCCCTCTGGCCCTAATGTGCGGGCGCCCATGCGTGCCGTTCGCATGCACTCTCACGCTACTGTTCATATTGGCTGTCAAAGCTGGAGATGCGTTAGTCACCCGACATTCAAGAAGGGTAAACGAAGCGAACCAAGTAATTACAGACCTGTAATCTGCAGAGCTACATGTGGCAAAACGCTAAAAGAGGTCGTTTTGGAACATTTAACTAGGCATAACATTTTTAAAGACGGCCAGCGTGGATTTACAAAGTGACGTTCTTGCCTGAACAATATGTAGAACTTTCTGGAGGAGGTTTATGACACTGATAGGCCTAACCTAGATTACGGTAAAGCAGTGGACATACTATATTTAGATCTTGCTAAAGTTTTGGATAAAGTAGTCTAGTCAAGAGCTATTTGTTGAAATGATGTTAGAATAGTACTTCTTTTTGGCAGATGTAAGGAGATTACGGTAGCGGTTGGTGGCGGAACGAAGATTTAAAAGGTCAGACGGAGAATGTGTTCTATGGTATGTTCGTTCAAGACGTCTGCGAAATGACTTGAAAGCATGAATGGAAGAGTTATACCAGGGTTTGCTGTTGTGTGATGAAAGAGGTCTTGTGATGATAGGAGCATGTTTATCAAGAAGACCGGATAACACAGAATTGTATTTATTGATCAGTGACGGCAGAGAAGTGGAGGGGGGGTAGTAATTAGTTCAGATGATTTCATGTTGTCACAGAGCAAGGCTACGTCAATAACAGCTATGTATAGATACTTTAGATCAGAGTTTTCCAAACATTTTGGAACTGCGGTCCACGTCAGCGATTGTATTACGTGCCGCGACCCTAATAATAGCATGTAATATTTTAAATGTATTACGCCATCTGGCGAACGTTATTTGAGAAGAATCGTTTGAGTTCTGAATAAATGGCAAAGCAAAAGCTCTGATTCAATTCAAATGGAAATATATCAAACACATTAGGCAGAATTATTTATATTTTCGCTAAATGAGACGAAAGGAAAAAATAGCGATTGAAATTTCTTGAAAATTATCTCTAAAATTTTGCCAGGAACATACCTTTGTTACGCATCTTAAAAATCACATAAGAGTGGCAAAATTGCTTATCCGCTATGTTATTTTCTCCCGCACGTATGAGATTCCTATTGTTGGTGGAGTTTCAGAGCAAAATGGTCGGAATATGCTTCCTTGCGTTATTGCGAAATAATATCAATTTTTGAAAATAAAATAGGACAGTGTTACCCAAACTTTTTGGAACTATGTGACTCACTTCAGCGGCTTTGCAACATGCCGCGACCTGCAAATTTATTGTCGATTAAATTTGATAAAAGTTTCATAAAACGCTAATCATTTCAATATAAGCCATATATGGAGAACTGCATGCATGTAAATTTCTTACAACCTATAAGCTTGCAACGTTCACGGCTTGTGACATCGTGGTATTGGTTAGAAAACGACAATTTTGAATCTGATTTCGCGCTACCCTGCGATCCATTAGACTGAGCCATGCGACCCATTTTTGGATCGCGACCCAGTTTGGGAAACGATGCTTTAGACCAGTAGCGTCATTTCACACTTTTCTTGGGGGGATAATTTGTTGGCAAATTTTTGGCAATTTTTGGGAAAAAGTTTGGCAAATTTTTGAAAATGTTTGCGATTTTTACACATTTCATATTTATTTAATACATTATACATTATTTTTTCATTTCCTAGGGGGACCACGGCCCCCTGCCCCCAATGACGCTCCAGCTTTAGATCAGTAACGAAGAATAATTGAAAGGCAGAAACTTCAGTGGAAGAATATATATCAGCAACTAAGGATGCTGCAATTGTTACACATTTTAAAGTCGTGGGCAGTAGCGTCATTTCACACTTTTCGTGGGGGCGAGATAATTTTTTGCCAAATTTAAGACAATTTGTGCAAATTTTAGGCAATTTTTGTCATTTTTGGCAATTTTGGGGCCAATTTTGACAAATTTGCAATTTTTATATATTTTTGGGCGAATTTTTGACAATTTTTGCGATATTTTGCACATTAATACATTATAAATTATTTTTTTCAGTTCCTTGGGGGGGCACGGCCACCCAGCCCCCCGCAATGACGCCCCTGGTCGTGGGCCTACTTTCGCATCATAGGCCTTGAGTCAGCGACCGGTGCTAATCAAGAATTTTAAAGCTAGCTTTTGTCAAATTTATTTATTCTTTGTGATTTTTAAAGTCTTTTCGAGATATTGTAGTGCGAATTTGTGAATTTTAAAGCAGTGAAACTGTCTGACACACCTCAATTTCTTTGTCCTCCTTTTTAAACCTTTGCCATCCTTCCTAAGATATGTCGGCGAATTCAAAATCGTTACGGTGAACGCTTAATTATTTGTCTAAGCAGCGCTGTCTCTCACCTCTCAGGACATCGCACGTCCCATGCATATGACTTGTGAAGGGAACCTTTGATTATTGACAGCCATGGTGGCAGTGGCGTCGCAGCGGGGGTGATGGGTGGGTGGTGGTGGTGCTGGCTGCACTCTTTAACATCAATTACAACATCGCAAGGGTGACGCCAAAACATTTGGTATTTGTAAATCAAATAGGCTAAGCGATTCCATTTGTATGTATGAGCTGGTACAGGAGGACTCGATTAAGTCCATGACGTAATTTATTTTTTTATTGTGTGGGGGGGAGGGTGACACCATGTATGGCTCACCGGATGACGCCGACTCTAGTGACGCCTCTGCATGATGGTATTTGAGGGAGGTCAGACCAGAGAGGGGAGAATACGGCAATTTCCCCCACTCCCCCTTCCCCGCAATATAAAGAATGATCATGCTAGCAAGCAGTGACCTGGAAATTCCCCCTTCCACCAACCTCTGTCAAAACCACTCTGCTGATCTCAAAAAAGTCAGACATCTCATTTTCTGAAACTTTTTAACTGTACGATGTGTTCAACTTTAGCGCTACATAAATTGGCAGTAACATCAATAGTAGTAGTAGTAGTAGTAGTAGTAGCAGTAATAATAATAATAATAATAATAATAATAATAATAATAATAATAATCTTGTCACAAGTATTACAATTGCAAAACAGTGATACCAGCAAAAGTGCCAAGCATTGATATATTGGAAGTGATACAGGCATTGAATGTTCCATAGAGACAAGCACATTTTAACAAAACATCCCAAACTCGAGGTTAAAAATCTATTCCACAAAAATACCTCCCAAACACTTATAAAGAAGTTAGATATAAAATTATGCAAATCAAACTTCAGCAAAAATTGATCTGCGAGACTCGTTCAAAAATTTGCACGTACATCCTATCACTGATATATTTTGTATGAGATAATGCTAATTTCACTAGCACATCTATAGCTCATGATAGTCAATCCAATTTGATGCAAAATTTCCTAGCTGAATTAAATCTATCAAATATTTTACAAACAGGTAAAACACTAATTCTCAACAAATCACAGGTAAAAATTTGATTAATTTATAAAAATGATCAAAAATTTTACATCAAAGAAACAAGTATTGAAAGAGATTTTAAAGTCACTGGCTTCAAATTTAACTGCAAATAAACATCTCAATGAACGATTATGCTTAAGGATATTTAAGAGTAATTTTCATGAACACTACATACTGTCAACTTCTCAAACCACATAAACTGCGACAATAGAATTTTTGTAAAATCTCAAATACTCAATGATTCAGTTTCTATAAAACATGAACACAAAATCTACTTTCGTCACTACTTGCCATCATTCTATTTCTAAAATACAATCAATAAAAAATGACAAACAGTGCATCAGGTCAGATTAGTTGCTAAGTAAATTGCTTGAGGAAAGCTCCTCTTTTTGCATCAATAAGAAACCAGAATTGGAAGCACAAGTAAAACAAAGAGATACAAAACTGTTTCAACTTTTTGCCAAAAATATCATTAAAATTTTGTTCAGCTCGATTCAAAGGCGTAGCGAGGGTATCCGGCACCCGGGGGAAAAGTGTACCGTTGGTGCCCCAACACTGCTGACGAGCAAAACAAAAAAAAGGTCGTTGCATCGTTCTCTCGACACCACTCGACTCTCTACAGCACCCTTCTCCCTATGCTCCTGACACAAAAAAGAGTCATCGCACTTGTTTCTTTTTATTCATTATGTATTTAGCTGACCCCAAAATCCCGATTTTAGTGCCCCCTCACCTCGGCGCCCAGGGGCATATACCCCCTGCCCTCCTCGCTACGCCTCTGGCTTGATTGCTTACAATCAACAGGCGTTGGTAAAAAACCAACAGTGCCTTTACTTGTAATTCATTTGACAAAACTATCATCAGGAACACAAAGACAGGAATTTTTACACAATTCAAAAGTCATGCAACACAATATACAGAATTTAGCTCAAAATACAGAGCAGTCAATTTGAACATTGCTTTTGTAAACACCGATGAACATCAACTAACAGTAGTCTCACATTATCATCATAATTAAATTGGATGTTGCATATTTTTATTTTAAAAATAATAAATATAAGTTCTCCTGAGACTGTTTAATCATCCAGAATTGTTAACATCTAGAACTTCTTTGAAAATAAAGCAAAAAACACTAAACTGAATTAAAGAAACACATTAAAACTTTCAAACCATTTACAAAAGCAACACTTTGAGAATAAATACATCAAAAATTGCTTCAGTGCATTATTACATCAAAAGAGAGAGGAAATTGTAGAAAATTCATCGAAAAATTGTAACCAAAGTAGACATTGAGTCATAGACATCCAACTGAAATGCACAAATGGTAGATTTCTGAAGTATGCTTAGCCAGCCATGTATTGTTTCCAGGGAAGATCTGACACCAATTACCAATCAAACTTAGAGATGACCTACCCTGCATGTTTCTTCATCCACAATCTTGCATTATCAACAAAGACAAAAATTTAGCAGAATTTTGTGTGACCTTCTTGCATATTTAACGCAAGGAGGTTTTCCCAAACGTTTTTGGCATTTTCAGGGTCTCAGCTGCATCCACATGAGGACAAAACCGTCAGGGCAGCAAATGCTTTAAACCCCATTTTCCCATTCCAGCAAAGGAACCAGTTTACCACAGGCACACCAATGATGCAGAACCTTAGCTATCTAGGGGGGCAAGCCGCCCCGGGCGCCGACCGGTGGAGGGGTGCATTTTGGATGGGAAAAAATAATATAAAATAGTTGTGACTTAGTGCTTAGTGGCGACTAAGCCCGAAAATGGAAAAGGGATAAGTAAACTTGTAACTTTTAAACTCTGTGATGACTAAAAAAAGGTCATCACCTAAATTTAGGGACGCAATATAAATCTTTCCCCGGGCACCGAAAACCCTAGCTGAAACTCTGCAATGATGTACAAAACCCACAAAATTAATGCACACTGCCAGCAACCCTGCTATATTCAGCAGCAGCATTTAGCTAACACAGCTTACAATGACACCGATGGACATAAAAATACAGGCAATTATGGTATTAGTCTCAGTCAGGTATCATTGCATTTGAAGCACAACCTTCATCACATCTGAAGGCATCATCCTAGAGCTCAGAAGTATTGAGGTGCTGCGAAGACTTTGTCAACTTTCCAGTTGTTGATCCATAAATGTTGAATTTCGATCCAGACAATTGTGCTGTTCGATCTTGAACGCTCCCCATACTGCCAGAACTTGTAGACGGCTACAAATGAATATTACAAGTTCATCTCAACATATATAATGATTTATCAAAAACTGTAATAAAAAAATACAAACACTTCTCAGCATTTGTTCGGAACAAACTTCCTTGCTAGATCATCATTACTGTCCTGATAGTTTTGGAAAAAGACTGAATTGGATCAATAGCTTATGATAGCAAATTCTGTGCAGTGAATCTAAATATATATTTTACTCCTAATTTTAATCAAATGAAGCTCTTAATACAGAACATGAAACTGTTTTGAAGCAAAGAAAAAGAATTGCATGAGGAGAGGTGATTGATGAAACCATAGTTAACAAAACCAGAACCCAAAGTAATGAAAGATAAAATTACTTCTTATAAGAACATTATAACACTTATTAAGACAGTTATTTTACTTGTTTTAATACCATAACTTTTGCAATTTTATTCAATTTATTTTGCACAAATCTCTCTGTCTCTCTCTCTATATATATATATATATATATATATATATATATATATATATATATATATATGTATATATATATATATATATATATATTATATATATATATACATACATATATATATGATATATACTGATATCATATAGACTGCCACAATAAAATGTGCTGGAAAGTCATAAACCAATATATGATATTAAAATATAAATTTAGAGACTGTCTAATGATGGAGAAGTTGCGTGAGTAAATTGGGTGAAAAGGTGGACACCAATGAGCGAAATATAACCAAGTGGAAAAGAGGCAAGATTGGAATGAGGTAAATATTGAAAAAGAAAGAAATGCTACAAAAGGAATGCTGAAAACTCACCAATCCACTGTCCAGTGAACCTGAACTAAGTCTTCGACAATCTGAAATACCAAACAATAAGACAAATAATAAACTTTCTGTTTCTTTACAGAAATATGTATTGACAAATGCTAATTCTTTTGAATCATTCTGTACAAAAGTCTAAGTGAGTTGAAATAAAATGTCGGTTCAGTTTAGTTTCATCAATACAAAATTACAGTTACAAAATAATGACAATGAAACTATGGCTGCAGGGATATTTTTACACCCCTAACATCCCCTCCCCAATTTGAGGTCGACACCCCCAAAATTTGGTAATGTGACAATGGTATGCATACAAAATGCATACTAATTAGCTCAGAACACCCCCAACTTTTATTCTCAGATGACCTTTTTTTGCTTGTCAGCTTTTTTCGGGTAGAGACTTAAAAAATCAGACACCCCCAGATTTTCCCGACACCCCCAAATCCAAAATCCTAGAAATAACACTGTATGGCTGTCAGAACAATAAGTGTAAAAGAAATCTATGACATCATAGCCATTGGTGGATATGCATCAACAAAGCAGTTTCAAGGTAATGCCAGAGAAAAATAATCGAGAAACTTCCTATGACTTCTCCAATGTCAGACAAATGGCCTCACCAGAAATCTATTGTGCCATGCACCTTGGGCAGATGAATGCTATGCTAAAAGTTTGGAAGCTTAATGCACTAGTAACATTTAACTGGCTATATCGTGGAATTGAAAATTTTCAGGGTTCCTTCATTATGATAAATAAACTCTGTTGGTCCCTAAATCCAGTATATACATTACTATTTTAGTGACCTCTCTCAATAGTTTGTATAATGAAATGCATCAAAACTGAACAACAGCTTAATTATTATTAATCAACTTGAGTAGCAGGAATTCTGCAACTGTGGCTGATGGGTCCTCAAAGTCAACAATTTACAGGGTTCCATTTCGTTGTCTAATACGCTGCAGCATTTTGATGAAATTTTACTGCATAACTGTTTTAGTACATATAAAATTCTCCCTATTAAATTAGAGCTGGAGTGAAATTAAAGCTATTAACTTAAATGAATCTTTATATATTCTAGGCAATCTTACTTTACAGTCTTGACTTGAAAAGTCAAGTTACAGTAGTGTTCTATCCAGACTCCAGGTCTTTGGGGAGAGGGAGGAGAATTGACTTGGCTGGTGGGCAAGAAACACAGTTCAATGCAAAAATTTGTGTTAGTGTGGGGATTTGGGAGGGATTTTTGTGGGTTGTAGGGGGGATTTTTGTGGGGGGAAGGGGGATTTTCTCCCATCAGGCCTGCATAAAACACTGAAGTTACAGCAACCCAAACCAATGTGTTCATTCAATATTATAATATCATATCGGCCAATATAAGGCTATACAGTAGAATCCAAAATTCAATGATTTTCAATATTTTTGTATGCAATGTCTCTATTGATGCTAGCAGATATATCTTCTATCTAGTAGATATATCTTTCACTATTACCGTACATTACACCTCTAGTGACGCTAGTAGGTATACCTTCACTGATGTTCACAATTGATCCACAGAGGGCGTTGTTCTTTAATATGCCATCACCAGACATCAGAAGGAGATTAGACATTTCCTCCTCTCCTTCTTTGAAAAGCTCTACATCAGCGTTAACAGAAGACACTTTGGGACACCTCTTGAGACTTGAGTAACTGGCGTCGCCCATCTGGTCAGTCTCACTATCCTGAGTTCGAATTGCCTCCATTTCATTCACCTACAATGCAACAAAACAGTATTGTGACAGAATCTACTATAAACATGATTAATTGAAACACTTTCAAAAGTAACAGCACACACCTAAAATTCACCCACCACACAAAGTCTAAAAAAGTTACAAAATATCTGCTAATGAAGGACTTAAAAATGAATATAATACTTGACAAACCAAATACAGAATTGTTTAAAAATAGTTTAACATATTTTGTCGAAGCATTTATCTAACAATTCTATTCTTACAAAGATGATAGTGATGATCACAATGAAACAATGGTGATGATGAAATGATGATGATGATGATGGATGAGTGATGACAATGACAATAACAAGCCAATTAAAAGAGATTAATTAGCAACTTGATGTCAATGATGATGATGGTCCAAATGATGACAAATTTTTAGACATTTTGCCAAATTTTTGAAAATTTTTTGCATTTTACATTTATTTATTTATTTGTTACAATTTCTTCATTTCTTGTCAAATGAAAGAGATTAATTAGGTTGCTGAATTTTCTGATGCAGACATATTCCAGTAAACAATTCTCACATAAGTGGCTGTTGCGTGAGCAAGTAAGTCTATTTAAAGAAGTGTCCAACAAAAGACGATGTGTGTCTGACTCCTTTATTCATCTTGGGTTTGCCAGTGGCTTTATATCCAGATGTTTCTGAACCCACTGCCTGCACTTATTATTTCACAAATCCAATGTTATTTATTTTTTGAAATCAAAGCAAACTAAATATCCATAGAAAGCTCGAAGATCACCTCTAGAATAGCTTCCTGTAAATCATCTCTGTTATGAATTTCTTGAACTGCTCTAAAATAGACGCCATCCTGGGTTCATCCTGTTATTAGCAAGAAACCCAATTATCTGGTCCAAATGCCTACTTCATTAGAACTTTTCTGTCAGCCTTGTCAATGCAAACAAACTTCTCAGGGTCTACCGTTTGGATTGAACAGAGGACGTTTTGTTCAATTGTATTCCATATTTGTAATCTGCTCAAATATACAAGCAAGTGCTAAAGCTATTAATTTTTTTAAAAACTTTCTCCCTAACTAAAAGAGAAGACACTCAATTATTTTAGAGAGGATTTATTCACTTCTAAAATAGAATTTTAGATGAAAAATTGCAATATGCTATGAATGCTACAAAAATATGCTACTAAGAAAAAAATATACAGGTAGCGCTATTAATTTAAAAACTTTCTTCCTAACTAAAAGCAATTACAAAATAAATTTTAGATGAAAAATTGCAATATGCTATTTAAAAAATATGGAAAAATTCAAAGAAAATTACAATAAATGGAAAACATGGAAATTCAAAGAAACGAGAAATGGAAACATGAAACTGACATGGCGTTTCAAACAGAAGAATCATCATTCCAAAGATAAGAAAGGAGTTACGATAAGTGTATTGAACCACATTCTTCTTTTTGTTCATTAACTTTGTAACCTAAAAAGACAAGCATGCTCTACATCACATACAATGTCAGAATCTACATCAGTGCAGTGGATGTAATGTGTAATGTAATGTAATGTAATGTGTCTGCCAGATTGTTTCTGCATGTCTCAATGCATGCATCTTGATTCTCATTGCATAATAACATGCCCAGTATCTCAAGCACTGTTCTGATAAGCTTATAAAGAGTGTATTATAATAACATCTTAAAAATATGCTTAGTTACGCTCACTAACAAAAGATATATTAAGTAAATCAAGTATCTACTTTGCTTAATTGTGTATCAAAATATCATTACTGTCATTACTATGATTATTACCTGGTAGTAGCAGTAGTAGTGGTAGTTGCAGTAGTTGCAGTAGTAGTAGTACTGGTAGTAGAAGTAGTATAGCAGTAGCAGTAGTAGTAGTAGTAGTAGTAGTAGTAGTAGTAGTAGTAGTAGTAGTAGTAGTAGTAGTAGTAGTAATAGTAGTAGTAGCAGCAGCAGTTTAGATTAAATATTAATCATTAGACTATATGATTATTGCACAGTATAATAGTCAAAGCCTGCAAAATTTCACACTGCTTCAGTGAATTTCACATAAAAGCATTTAATGAATACTGTATATTATTATTTACTGTAGTCAGGACAATTGAAAATGTAAAGAAGATTTATATTTTCCAGGTTATAAGTTGCACAAAAATGTAGGGATATTGACAGATAGGGGCTATCCATTAATTACATCAACAATGTTTTGGCAATTTTTGAGCCACATGCCCCTTTTCAACAACTAAAATTGTCAAAACTTTGACCCCTGCAAGGGTCCATCCATTAATTAAGTCAGAAATGTTTAGGCAATTTTACCCCCCCCTTTGTCAACAACTGTCAAACTTTCAGTGACCCCTAATGAAATTATGTCAAAAACTTTTAAACCTTCCTCTAAGCTAAAATATTTTATACTGCTGGCTGTTATGCTAAAATAGAATTATGGAAATTAATTATTTGATTTACTAAATTTATTGTAAAAAATGAAATTGTTCATGTCAATTTATCTTGAACCCTCTGCTGTCAACAAGTGTCAAATTTTTTCAAACCCCTTCCCCTATTTTGTGTTTTGTTGAGGGTAATCAATGGACAGCCTCAATTAGCTACTTGGTATAATATATTATGGTTACTGCCTCATGGATTCAGAGTGCCTTTGCCATATTGTTTCACTAAAAGCATTTGAACTTGAAAACAAGATATGCTCGGAAATTGCAAATTTTTTTAACCAAATGATTTCCTTCCTGCCATTAACCTTTGACATCCTTCCACTACAATCCAGAATCGATATTAACTCATTACCGGTACTTAGAGCATTGAGATAGGATCAAAATTTTATAATTTGCTGATGCCGTAATCATGATTTCTTGCACAAAGATGATGCACCACTTCATGTGATGGAAAATACTACAATCCAGTGCTATTTTCATGTGATCACCCTAAAGCAGCAGTCATTTAGCTAAAGCAGATCATCGAATACCATTAACATATCGTTGAAGAGGAAGATTTCTCGTAGATGTTGGTTTGACCCGCGATCGGGCTTTACAGCAGGATCTTGGATCTCTGATAAGCGGCAGTAGCAGATGAGACGGCGATGCGGCAAAACCAGTTGCTAAGCAGAAATCACAAGAAAATCTGCATTCAAATAATCTGTTAAAAACAGTACACACTCGACAAAGATCCAGGGACAATAAATGCAAAAATGAAGAAAAAGAATGCAAGAAATTGACATATCAGATGACAATTTATTCCATGAGACATAATAGCAATTGCCACATAGATTTCTTTGGAAGTTGGCGATATAGTGCAGTGGTTAGCAAGACAGGAAGCCAGTCATAGAGCCAGGGCTTAAACCATTAACTGATTGCATAAGTGCTTACTTGGCAGAAGAAAGGGCGGTGAGGGGGAGAGGATGGCAACAGTCCTCATGGCGCTGATACCGTAAAAAAAAATCAAAAGCAATAACCCTTTGGTTCTCTGATGGGCTCTAAAAGCCAAGAAGCAATCTAGACCTTGCTTATTTGATAGACTGTCTGCAAACACAAGAAAAGAAACTGTTTTGCTATTAGTTGCAAATGTTTTCTTTCAAAAGCTGTAGACATTCAATATAGTACAGGATCAATCGCACAACTTACTGGTTTTCTGCCGATGATCATCTGATCGACCTTCATGACCTGAGTCACATGATCGCTTGCAGGTTGGAGCGGATTGGAGCTTATGTTGCTGTATATGCTGGCAAGAAGGCTTTCATTAACATCATTGTTTCCATCAATTCCTAAATGAATTACACAATTAATTCATAATAAACTATTGGAAGCATTGTACGTGATCTACTGCAATTCGATGGATTTTATATTTTCAACTATTGACATATAAATACTACATAATACACATGTAACGACACTTTTAGGTATTAAACATAGATTTTATGGCAATATCACTATACCATCTACACACAAGTTAAATTCTTTCATTATTGGTATAGTTTCCAAAGCCACTTACAGCCGACGTCATTCAACCAATGTCACTCTCACCCTTCAGTTCAACCACAGCCTAAGGAGCAACCATCCCTTTCCCTCAGCTGGACTATAGAAGACTCAACAGAGGAAACATCAAGAATACTTATAATAAAGACTTCTTGTACAGAATAAAATCAATAATTAATCAGTCTTCGTTAAATGAAAGCGAATCTGTTGCACTGTCACCTCTGAAGTTGCGGACAAAGTCCTTTAGTTTCATCTTCTTATCGGGCTTGACGCTGCTATTGTGTAGGTCAGTGTTTAGCATGACAATGGCGTAAGCGAGAAGAAAAATGGCGTCTGGATTGCGGAATCTCAACGCGTCGTTTGGATTGCAATCACTGTATGATCGTGCAAATGCCTAAAATGCAAAACACTTCAGACGCCTGAAAAAGCACAATGCTGGAAAGAAGTTGACATCTTGTAGAGGCAACAGCATAAAGTGAATGATGATGCTTATAGCTGAGTGTACAAATGAAGGGTGAATAATCTACTGCATAAAATGGGACAGAAAAAACCAGATGATGATGATGATAACAAAGATAGTAGTGGTGGTGGTGATGATGATAGTGGTGGTGATGATGATGATGATGATGATGATGACGTGTCTCATGTGGTTTCCTACTGCAAGGCATTTAATGGTATTATTTTCTATTATGATGAAACTTCAGGTGAAAATTTAAAAACCATGCCTTGTTGTTCTGTTATAAAAAAATTACACTTAACCATAAGGTAAACATTCTGTTCAAACCAGCCAAGATTCTCAAATAACAGCCTCTTAAAGAGTTTGAAGATAACAGCAGATCTAATATCTGACACAAGTGTTCCAATTTGAAGTCTTATCCAACACTAAAAACCACAGACGTCCTGACATGCTGAAGGGTTTCTATCTAAAGCATATTCATGTTCTGTAAATACCATTATTTATATAGAGTCTTCATCTTCCATGGCAGCTTCTATGCTGTGCCATTTCCTGTTGCTGCTCTTCAAGTACTAGGGACCCTTGAGAAACTGAGACTCTCTGTCCCATTGAGTGATAAATTGCTAATTCTCTGCCTCCCACTGAGTCCAACCTCACACCTCTTTACCCCAGATATTCAGATGGGGCGTTCAATTCATTCAATTCGTTGCGTCATCCAAAACCTTTGAGGAATTCTATTTTAATTAACCTTATCCCAAAGTGCATGGCTACAGGGAAATGAGAACCTGCATCAGGCAATCTCTCATCTCCTCTGAAAGCCAATATCATCATGATAAATGGGAGCAACTGGCATCTGGCATCAATGGCTGGGGGAGGGGTGTCAAGGGTCAGATTTCAGGACACTCTGTGTTCTATTCTTTAAAATGATAATGACCACCCCACTGACACCACAGATACCTCTTACTCTTAGACCTTCCCCTTTAAAACCAAAAGCAACCTGATTTCACTTCACAGTACCCTAAGAATATATTTCAGTTTAAGAAACAACATGTAAAAACAAGGCTCCGAACACCAAAAAACTCTGCTCAATTTCATTTGGAAAATTAGTTTTTTAAAGTCAAATTTAGCTTTGAAGCAGCCTGTGCAAAATATAAACTAGACAATACATATTTAGATGCTACAATAAAACTTTACCCTCACATTTTTTATGCACAAATATAAAAGTGTATCCAGTGACTCACCTCCATCAGACGTTCTATTTTCTGAGCCTCACCCTAATTAGCAAAAACAAAACATCTACTCTGCAGCACAAAAATTAAATTACTTTCGTTAAATTTAAATTACTTCAAACAATTATTCTCATTGAAAGATTCCTTTCATATTATCTACTTAACATTACTACAATTTCCAAAAATAATATTCTTTTAATATTAAATTACTGTCTATTTATATTTGCTCATTCATTTATAATGGCCAAAGCAGTGGTGTATCTAGTCAGACAGCCAGTGGCGTAGCCAGGAATTCCGGAAGGGGGGTTTTGCTTTTGACTGTAACCAACTTTCAAAAATCTTGACAAGCAAAAAGGTCATCCTATGTCTTTCCTTCTAAAATTTTTCCTTTCAGATGCCGACAAGCAAAAAAAGGTTGTCACGCCTATGGCACTTTAAAAATTTGGGTCAGCAACCCTAAAGGGGGTTTTGACCCTCAAAACTGCATCCAAAAATTCAAAATGCATTGAAGCATATTTAAAATTTTTTGCGGTGCCCAAGGAGAGTTTTAACCCCAAACCCCCTTGGCTACACCACTGCAGACAGTGGTAAACTGAATATCAAAACAGTTTCAGTTCAGTCCAGTCAGTGGTTTCGAACATGCTTAATTAGACTCCTAAACCAATTTAAATCACAGTATTACTATTATTATTATTATTATTATTATTATTATTATTATTATTATTATTATAAGCATTGCCACTTACAGGGACTGACCACTGTCAATTTTCCAATGCCCAGACCAACAGCCCTCCAGAAATTGCCTAAAAGGCCCAACTGCTAGTCTGCTGAAGCAAATGGCTAAAGCAGTGTTATGTCTGGGGTCCAAAGTGAAAGTATCCAACTCTCTGCCTAATGACTGATTATGTTCAATAATTTGAATTGTAGAAGATCATGTTTGTTTTGCACTGGCATCTGTTATAGTGAATTTCTTGTGATTGATCGGTTGAAATATATGTTTTTCTAATGAATTCTAAAATGCAACTCAAATCACTCAACCCACGAACCGAATCTAGTCATCAACTCCTACAGTGACACTTCACAATACACAGACGCAGTGGCATAGCCAGGATTTTCGGAGGAGGGGGGATTTTGGTTTATGGTTTTGACCGTGACCAACTTCAAAATTTTGACAAACAAAAAAAGTCATCTCCTCATCTTTCCTGTTTTTTCTCTTCCAGGTGCTGATGACAAGCAAAAAAAGGTCATCACCTCTTGCACCATTTTACATTCTATAGCCAAGTAGCCAAGGGTGGGGTTGACCCCCAAATTTGCACCCCAAAATAAAAAATGCATAGAAACTCGTTTAAAAAATTTGTTTCGGCAGCCAAGGAGGTTTGCTATGCCACTGCACAGAAGCATCAAATCCTAATCACTTAAGATCCATATCAAATCCAAGATATAAAAGGATTCACTACAAAATAGCTGCACGAATGTTAGTGCTGCAAAATCAATGTAATTAAATTTTCTCAGTAAAACAGCAGTTCAGAAGATTTACCGGCATCTGGAAATTGGACTGAAATTTTCGTAACGCCTCATCGATCTGCAAACCGCTAAGATTGATTTCAGAAACGAAACAACTGCAAAGACAACAAGAACAATTCCCATCCAATGTACTTCACATAGAGCACACAACAGCCATGAAAAGACAAAACAGCACAAGTGGGCAAGGCTCAGTGAATCAACTACATTGCATTTGATGATGACCAGTTCTCTGCCCTAAGGCAAAGTTGGCTTTTACACCATCCGGGGATGTGATGAGTGGGGTAATTTCCTGTTTCCTTCCAATATAGACAATCAGAGGTGAACTTATCCAAGGTCTCCATAGGCAGTGGCTAGGGTGTCAGATTCAAACCTTTGACCCTCATTTTGTATGACAAGAAGCCTACCACTACTCCACTACACTCCTAAAAAATTAAATTCAGACATGGAAACATCGAAAATTAACTAATGATAATTAACAACTAAATTTTGTACCTTAGAAGAAAAGAGCTCTGAATGTTTAGAATAGGACAGTTAGCAGTGATCATATCATTAAACAGAACGTGTATGAGTGGTGTGTAAAATTAAGTCTACATGCATACCCGGTGTGTGTGTGTGTGTGTGTGTCATTTACAAACAGTTATAAACTGCATTAATACAATGCCGCTCACAAGTACCGGAAACGCAAACAATAGACTACAATTTGCAAATATTAACAAATAAATTGCACCATCCTACGCACAACCACATTAATATCCTCGTGGTCATTATGCAGATCCCAGAAACTCCTCTGGTCAAACTTTCAGCTGCATAACAATGACTCACTGAATTTGAGCCAACCGAGACTCACCTAAGAACTTCCATGTTGAAATGAAGCTGAAGATTGCCAAGGTATTCGCCTATCATCTGCTTGCTCAGACCTTTTCGACTTATCAGAAACTTTGCCACAGCTAGTGGATTACTTTCGAGAAAGTGGTGTTCCACCAAGTAGGCAATACCGCGCTCTGGTTTTCTGTAAAGAAACGATTAAAGTTATTGGCAATCAGCCATTTACTGTTTCCTCCATATACCATGTGAAGCTGTTTCAATACTAGCAACACTGCTTTACTGTTAATTAATACTTTAATTAATGTTAGTCTCAAGACAAGGGTTGGTGGTAGTGAATAAATTTCAAACTTGAGGGCCTAAACACCATTTTCATGGCTGTACCACCCTTTGATGTTCAGTATTCTTGATAATTGAAAATGTTCAAGTCCAAGCACTCAATTTTTTTAGAAACTTTGCAATCATATAATGAAAATAAGGAAGTGAAGAAGAAGTGAAAGTAACCATAGCAGAGTCCTGAACCATGAAACATTAAGGATCAGACAATATTGGATAACAGTAGATAAGCTAAGTTTGCAAAGAGTGCCTAGATTTCCAAATCTCCAAATTACCCAAATTGTTTTAACATCAGCAAAGTTATTATTTCCCAAACATTTATTTGAAACCATTTTTTTTACGAGTAATCAAAATTTGCTGATGATGAGCAAAACAAGAAGTCATTGTAGAATTTTTCACATCGAGTGCAAAAGAAATCTCAACCTCGTGAAAATAATCAAGCTAGGCCATTGGGCAGCAGTGTTTGCTTAAATAGGCCATCTACAGGAAATATTGTCTCAAGAAACAGCAGCTGCACGCACAGAGAAGATGCTTAGAAAAACAATCAAAGAAACAGACAGTAAAGGATCAATCAAATGCAAACCGATTGAAAAGATTGAGTCCGATACGATAGAGGCGTTTCTTCTGTCTTTCGCTGAGTTGATTTGGAATGGTTGGGTAGCATTCACCATCAACAGATGACGATGATGAAACAGTGTACTTGTTTGATTGAGCATCTCCGCTGCCCATGCTTGCCGAGTCCGAGCCACCAGACAGACTGCCGAGCGCCTCGCTCGATATGCTCCGATCGGTGTTCATCGTCTGCTCGCCGGACTCGGTAAGCTCGCTGTGGCGTTTCGAGTGGTCACAAGGACTTTCACAGCCGTCATCTTGGTCACCTTTTCGCTTCCATATCGGCGAGGAACGAGCACTGCTCATGTCCGCTCCACCAAGACGACCAAGGCGAGTTTGAAGAGGATAGGCGCCAATTCCACGAGTCGTGCTGCCTCTGTGCTTCCATCGTGTTGGTCCCTCGTTTACGGGATCCTTGTCCACACCTTCATTGCAGACACCTGTTCCCCTGGAATAAACATTTCCTGCAACGCAATAGTCACATCCTGGCATTCCTCTGCCTGGATCTGCTGCCAAAGAGCCCAAGAAACTCTTTGGGTTTACGTGCTTGTTGCATGCCCTTGAAGGAAGGCCAAACTGCCAAAATGGTGGTCCTTGGTTCCTATAGCCATACAAATGATATTGTGACTCAACTGAATCAGGAGTTTTGCCAACACCAAACGGCGCATACATGTTCGACCACAATTTTGGTCCACCTGTGACAGGTGACATATTTCCACCGTCACCTGTAGGGCTAAGATGAAAACCACTCTGGAAAGCATTTCCGGGCTTCTCTTTCAAGCCGTAGTCTTCCAGCTGATACTCGAAACAAAAACTTGGCTCATCGACATTAAAACCAACTGGACTGCTACATGGTGAATTGCCAACGCTTATGCTTATGTCATCTGTGCATCCAGCTAAACTGTCTTCTTCACTGAAATTTGGATCAACTGGATCACGTCTGGTATCCACGTTCCCGGGCTCATGAAGCAGGTCTCCGCTGTCGACTGAGTATCGCCTTGGCTCCAATCCGCCGTATGGTGCATTTCGGATATAATCGCGACACTTTTCATCCGAAGTATCACAATCCAAATAGGTGGCAAAGTTGTCTTTGTCTCCCTGAGGTATTATCCTCTTGGTGTTTCGATCGGTGGACGTTGTACGTTCACTTCTCTTTGCATATCTGTCAACAAGATGACTCAGGCCATCGCATAGCTCCAGTCCAAGCTTTCCGAACTCTCTGTCTCCCTCTCTCTGGCTGATTCCTCCTGTCTGACCAACTCTACCCGAACTTTCTTTACTCAGGTTTGGATCAGAGTCGAAATTTGTTGGATTCCAGTCATGTCTTTTATCACCATGGCAGGATTTGGCCCTGAGCCTGGATACACTTTGTCTACAAATAAATCCAGAGCTATGTACATGATTTTTCAGCAAATAAAATGTCATTCAATTTAGAAAAAAATACTTTAAAATTTGTCTTGTTATTCTACAACTGGTACTCTTTCAGTTACATTAATGTAGCACTACGGGTAAACATGAAAAACAGTAAACCCGTTAACATGGGCTTCATAGGGTTGAAACCAGGATTCCTGTTAACCAAAATTGTTTATTGTTTAGTGTCTTGACGATTTGTATAGCACAGTAACACAGCTTGGAGCCAAAAGCAAGAGCACTTTACATAAATGCTGAAGAAACTTGGAATCTTTCTGTCTCTGTTAATTGGGAATTTTCATTATCCAAGTTTATGTTAACGGGTTTACTACATCTTGATTGGTGACAGAATGACTGGCAGAAGCAACTTCAACGCCTCAACACCATTTATATCTCCAACCAAAAATATAAATTGCAATGTTGTCAGTTTCACGGCAACAGCTAAATATATCCACCAATCAACTCAATCTATCACATTTCCACCACTCAAGTAAATTTGTTTATTAGAATCAAATCATAACAAACAAACAAAACCCAACTGCCAAGTGGATTACAAATGAAACAAAGCAGAGAATAGCCACAGTCAGATGAAGAAAGAATCATTACGGCCTCATTAGAGGACTGACTTGATAATAAATTGATGATTTCATCTTACCTCTAAATCTATTACCAAGAACTATCTACAGTTTCAGCAGCTAAACAGCATCAATTTCATCCAGCATAGAACAATTACAATCACTGACACAATATACAGCATCCAATAGCCACACAGCAAATAACACAGTAATTATATATATATATATATATATATATATATATATATATATATATATATATACACACATACACACATAAATAACACATAAATAACATATAATTGTAACAGTAACAGTAGAAGCTTGCCACATATGAGGGACTTTATGACAAAAAGTGTCTGGGGACAGATACAGCTGTAAATATATACTTTTCAGCTCTCATCTGGATCCGAATCAGAGCTAGGGAAAGTTCCTTGGAAGGCAGTTGGTTGTATTGAGGAGTTGTAAAGTCATTGAGCAAAAACTTCTCTCCCTTGTGCCTCTGGAAAGAACAGAAAGATGACGACCCAACTCTTTTACGAAAATAAGTGCTTCATGACGCACACTTATGATGCATAGCATGACTGGCATATAAATATATATATATATATATATATATATATATATATATATATATATATATATATATATATATTATATATATATATATATATATATATATATATATATATATATATATATATATATATATATATATATATATATATATATATATATATATATATATATATATATATAAATGACCCTCTTCTCTGTACTGATTAAATAAATAACATTAGGTGGGGAGGCCATCAATGTTGAGCTTAAGAAAGCTTTTTTTATACATGATCGCTGTAATACTGATACTTTAGTAAGTGATCAAGTTTTTTTGCAGTGTGTTGTACTGATGATATTGGTTTTCAGTGAGTCACATTGGACTCTTCCTTTTGAATAGTTTTCACTTTGGGGCAATTGATACTAGACGCTGTAGCGTAAGTTAACGGTGTATGTGTGTTTTGGAAAGTACTGGTACACAGGCATACCTGATATAGTGAATTCAGTGCTCAATGATTTGCCGCTTTATTTTCTTTCATAGCAGTTACACATTATGCACTGAACTTTCTCGGTCTCCTCTTCCTCCTCGTCCTCCTTCCCCTCTTCCCCTGCAATCCGTTTTTCCTTCCCCCTGTCATTTGGAGTGAAAGATCTCACTCTTGATGGAAGGAAGAAGTATGTTGTGCATAGTACGCCCAGTTTCAATGGCGTGCGCCGTCTACGGTTGATGCTCTATTATCACCAAGATATTTGTTTTATGGTATTATGAAATGGCCGCTTCCCTTGAACCTGTTACGGTGGTTATTGGATACATTTCTAATACCACCCACTGATAAACACACACACACACATACACACACACACACACCACAGAGGCCAGTTATGACTCAAACACACCTCAGTTTCCCTGTTTGGCTTAGCACCGGTGGCATCAGCATCGCGTATCTCTGGGTACTTGGATTACGTTCATGTGGCGGCTTGGCATATAATGTATTTCACAAAGCAGATACATATACCTGTATATTGAAATTGGTGAAATTTTATATTCCCAATACACAAACATGTGCTCCCAACAGACTTACTGCTGTATGTAATGTACCGGTATTGTATTGTAATAAGGGACTGATAGAGGTGCTTGTCTGTCTGCTCATCAGACGCCCTAAGGCTTGACTACCGGTAAATCCTATATGTTCCACTATGTTTCAGGAAACTGTTGAATAATCACACGTCATCACCAGCATAAGAGTTTACAACAGTTCACAGTTTTTTCGTCTTAGTTTCTTGAACTTGTGTAAAATTATATACTTATATAATTATTATAATTCTTACTGAAGCACAAAAGTGTTTACTTACTTAGATTCTTTATACTTTATGATACACCTGTAAATATTATGGACATGTAGAAACAGACATATGGTAGTTTACACATATGTGACAAGCAGTTTTATCTTATACATGCAGCAAATTTATTTATGTTTATAAAAAAATTGGCAGATTAACTCTTTAAATTTATATATATTTAAATTTAAATACCTCACTTATGTTAATGGTTTCTGTTCTGCAGATGATGTTCAAGCTTAGTAAACTCTAATTTTAAATTCAGGAATTTTGGGGAAAAGTGCATAAATAACCATTTAATTTTCTTTTTTATGAAATTGTGTTGCTTTATCGATGTTTGCCATTATTGTTTGTATTGTAAAAATTTGTTTTGGATGTTAACCCCTTAACTGGGGATCCCGGATATATCCGTCCATTTTACATTGAGTTACAGTTAAATACACGGTTAAGGGGTTAATTTCAAACTTATTGGAAATTGACTAGAATTGAGAGAGGTACACATAAACCACTGGGAATATTACTATCAAGTTTCACAGATAATTAATTATTGCATAGAGCTGAAAATGGGTGTTGCCGCTATGCCCATGGTTTTCAATAAGAATTCCTTTAAATTGTTTTTAATGGTCCTTGTCTCAATTTTTAGAAAAGCTGCAAAAGTTAAATGTGTCGAGTTCCTTCTCTTAGTTCTATATATGAATTGTTATCCAAGAACACCTAACACAGTGATGAATCTGTCTTATAATTATTATGATGGAGGTAGCGGCGTTTCGCTTGATCAGAGCAGCTGTAGGGGATGTGAATTTCTGGCTAAGAATAAAGACACGGAGATAATAGAATATTAGGGGAGAATGATAACAAA
Source organism: Metaphire vulgaris (assembly GCA_018105865.1). NCBI lineage: Eukaryota > Metazoa > Annelida > Clitellata > Crassiclitellata > Megascolecidae > Metaphire > Metaphire vulgaris. The sequence goes on from CM030843.1 coordinate 14,680,722, forward strand.
ATTTGGCAAAGCTTGGTTGATTTGACTGCTGAACACCCACCCACCCACCCACCCACCCACACACCCACACACCACACACAAAATGAAATCTTTGTATACTGGTAATTCCTTCACGAAGGTCATCCTGGTATCCTGGTATACATTACTATGTAAGCGTATGTTCATGTGTGATGCGTGTATAATATGTAGGTGTGTATGTATGTTTGCCTCTCTCTGATGGGGATTTTTAGATTGCCACACACTAAATCCCCAGACACCACTTTGAAATGTTTACATCAGAGCCAAGATCATGATCACCCAAAATCACAAACTGCATCACACTTGGGCAAAATTAGATCACTCATTATCCAGATCTCACATGAAACTGCTGACTGTGGGAAAATTTAGATGAGCAAGATACTTAGGTGACAATTTTTACTTGCTGATTACACATTGAACATTAAAAGTTGGTCTGTTAAAAATAATCTTTATATAATAATCTTTATATAATTATAATCTGTATAATTTCTACAAAAACTAAAGAAATTATTTTCACTGACAGTAGGAAACCTAAATATAATTTGATAATTACCACTATTCCTGATTTACCAGATATAATATGAGCAACTTCTATACAAATTCTTGGGATAACAATTATTGATAAATTTTCTGCATCAGCACATATAATAGAAACAATACTGAGATGCGCTCACGCCGCTCAGGTTTTGCATGTTTTGAGAACTCTTGGAGCAGTGGTTCCCAAACGGTGGTAGGCGTACCCCCAGGGGTACAAAATGAACTTTTAAAGGGGTACACAAAAGCAAAGGCAACAGATTTCTTAAGCATTGATATTTGGTAGTAAGAAATTTCACAATATTTTAAAAAGTTTTAAGAAATTGTGAATGGATTTGAGCCTTGAATGTTATGCTATTTTGATCCTAGTTAGTAATCAATGATTCATTCTAATGCAGTTTGATTAGGTTTTAAGACATTAGGCCTATTATGTTTTACTATTAAGATATTATTATGCTTATGCTTTCCTGGTATCACATTATAGCCGCCCCAGCTATGACCGCCCCAGTTATGACCGTCCCAGCTATGGCTGCCGTCAGTATTGTACGGGTGCAATACACTGCTTTTCGTCAAATAGAGTAACTGGGGCGGTCATAACCGGGGCGGTCATAACTGGGGCGGTCATAGCTGGGGCGGCTACCACCTGTAACCGCTTTCTTAAGCCTTTTATTCACTGTGAATTAATTGTCAAAGGATGAGCCGTGTCTTGTATCACAGGTTTCATAGACAACAACAACATTATAAAATTGATTCGATGTGTGACAGAAGCCAAGTATCCATCTTGTCCGTGCTCTGGTACTCTCAAGACTGGACTATAGCAACAGTCTCCTTCTCGGACTACCTGGGAACCAGCTCAGTAGACTTCAGGCAGTCATCAATGCCTCGGCTCGGATTATTTTCGGCTTGAGGTGGCACGAACATGTGACACCTGTGCTAAGGGACAAGCTCCATTGGCTTCGGGTCCCGGAGCGTATAGTTTACAAGCGGTGCTGGTTGACTTATCGTGCTCTTCGGGACCCAGCCTGTCCCGATTACTTGGCATGCCTAGTACGACGACAAACGACGACTGGGTGCCGTCTCCAGCTGAGATCTAGCAGCCGCCACCGGCTGTACATTCCTCCTCCGGCCAGGACTCCGAAGTTTGGCGAGCGTTCTATGACTCGCGGTAACCCACGTCTGTGGAACGCGCTTCCTGATGCGCTGGTCGGGATTACTTCACCTGAAACGTTTGCTAAAGAGCTGAAAACGCATTTGTTCACCATATCGTATAGTTGACTGTTGACTGTACAGCGCTTTTGGTTTTGGCCGATGGCCATGTTACGGCGCTTCACAAATCGTCGAATAATAATAATAATAATAATAACGGAAGGAGTATTGAACAGTTGAAGTATAAATATGCAAAAATTTCAGCGCATTGAACAAATTCTCTGACGAAACCTGCATTTCCGTTTGTCACCATCGTCATTGCTTCAAATCCTGCTAGAATAGTCAACATAGGTCCTAGCTAGTCTAGATTTTGCTCTGCGTCGTTCAAAATGGGACATCTCTCACTTTTATTGCAATTTATTCACAATGTACTATATATAGTACTAGTTGATGAAAGGGTTACATTTACTTTGAAAATTAGGGGATACACGGATTTTTGAAGAGTCTGAAGAGGTACACCGACCAAAAAGGTTAGGAACCACTGTCTTTGAGCACAAGGGATGAGTAGTGAACACCCTCATAGCATATTTAATATAATAGTGAGATTTAAATTTATATATGCTTCTCCTGCTTGGAAAGGCTTTCTTAATGTTAGAGATAAAGAGAGAATTCAAACATTCATTCAAAAATAAAAGCTATTCTACGTTCTAATTCCATTCTGAACTTTGAAGACATGGTAAATCAACTAGACCACAATTTATTCCAGGCAACTGAAGACAACGATCTGCACATACTTCGGAAATTCCTTCCACCTAAAGCAACCTCTCAACAGAAATAGGATCTTCGCGTGGACATGACCGTGAAATTCCTCACCAGATTAATTTGTTGACTGATAAAAACTTAGTTACGACTATTACATTCAAGACATAAAGGTAAAAAATAATTTTAATTTCTAATATTTTTTGATTTGATTTGTACTTGATCCATAAAGTACTGATATGTATTAATTAAGATAACTAATATTGTTCTGACATTGTGTTCTGTCAAGGTTGATATCAATAAAGAAATATTGTACTGTATTGTATTGTAATTCAGTAAGTGTTAAGTTAAATGCTATTGAGTCTGTCTGCATTGTTGCATTTCAGGAGTGATAATTTTTTTTTGGCTTTATTTGGAATGCCTTCTGTGTTGACTACCACATCATCTCTCCTTGCTGGTTTGTGTAGTTGCAAGATGAAACAAGATGATTGATATATTTCCATTTATCTATGTATTAGAAGTCATAACCTTTCTAGATTTCCAACCTTGCCATGATTTCGATTAGAGTACTGTATGGACAGGGCATGTAAGCATTGTGGCAATAAATGTTTCTTTGTCATTTAATTTTCACTATGAAACTGAAATAGAGAAGTTGTAATTTCAGATGTTGATTATGACTTGAAACCTGAGGCTTTGGTTTCTAGTCATTATTGCATCCTAGGGCAAGTGTACAGTAGTCCCCCTGAGATGAACAATAGATATAAAACACCTGGCAACACTAAGCAATGCACCTCTGGTGATACAAAGAGCTTCTTGGTTAAGCAAACAGAGCAAGCTTCTTCTTATTCTTTAGGAATCTAATTAAAAGTGATATTTATCAAGTAAGCAAGTATAAGTAAGTATGTAAAGTCTCATGAATTTATATAGCACTTACGGTAGAAATACGGCCGAAGCTGCTTGTTCTTAGGCGCTTAGTCTAAATTTGAAATAGCTATAACCAAAAGGGGGTTGATTCGGTCAGGCAGGGTCATTTTATCCAAAGGGTCATCATTGTTGAATCCATTATTACATTAGATTATATGTATTAATGTTGACTTTTCGACATTTTGAATCTCAGTTTTGTTTGTTTCCTGATGATTTGGATTCTCTGCTACTGAGAGGTCGAAATAAAGAATTAGGCTTATCGCAGAACTAAAATTAGAATCGGTCCTAAAGGAGGTCACGCTCACTGCGCATGCGTATGCAAATGTGGGCATTAGATAGTTGAATTCACGCGGTATTGTGTGAATTACTAAATAGATTTCTTAAAGTTTAATTTGTTCCGCGATAAAATTAAGTATGCCCATCAAACACTGTTGTTATGGAACATGTGCAAATGACAAAAGGAACACTGACATTTGTTTGAAAGAAGGGGTTCGTTTAATACAGTTACCCGGCCCGTCGAGTCGTCGACTGACAGAGCAAAAGCAGAGAGGTGGGCTGTAGCATGTCGACGAGAGAACTTTACTATCTTTACTATCGGGAACATTACCAGATGGACATACATTTGCAACAAGCACTTCTTAGATCCAACTGGGCCAACTCCGATGAATCCGGATCCTCTACAGGCCAACTCCACACATCATGCAATCCTACCTTCAAATAATATCAAATTGCATATTTTCATGGACGGGGCACAGGGCTGAGGGCATACGTTCAGTATCTGTTAAAGTTTGATGCCCACTAGCCAAACGGAGTGGCGTCATTTGCCAAAATTGCCTACAATTTCCCAAAATTTGCAAAAAATGCCTAAGATTTGCAAAAATTTGTCAAAATTTGACCATAAAATTATCTCGCCCCCATAAAAGTGTGAAATGACGCTACTGGTCAAACGTTTAACCATCCTACATGATATCACTGCAGTTTCACTCGTACTCGTGGGTCGTCGCCTACTAAAAATCTCTATAACTAGTTAATTTATTCTGGCTAGGGTGAAGAGCCAACAAGAAATTTGTTTAAAAATTATAACTCAAAATTGAAATGTTAACATTGAAATTCTCAAGATCGTCGTTTATTCTTTATTACCATTGCTTAACTTAACATGTATGTTATATATATATATATATATATATATATATATATGTGTGTGTGTGTGTGTGTGTGTGTGTGTGTGTGTGTGTGTGTGTGTGTAGACAAATTAAGATGATTAAAAAAACGGCATGACCACATTTTACTTAACGCTATATTAGACATTGCCTATGCACAAGTTCATCCTTTTTCCGGTCTGCACTCTAGCCAACGTTTTAATTCAACAACTGAATTGTTTGTAACATCACTACGGCGAAGTTTTGCTCCTGGAACGTCTGATTCTAACAGCTTTATTTCGAAAAACGCGCTGCTTGCAGTGCTTGACGCCTTGCCCACTAGCTCTTCGCTGCCCACATTTGCATAAACAGCTGAGCGCAGTTTGACCTATTTATTTTAATTATATGCATGACGTCACGGAATCGCTTAGGCGATCAGCCTAATTGAAACAGTTCATTTTCCCAGCTGCTTAGTTGGCAAATTTTGTCAGCCTTGGGCTATTTCTAAAACTATTGTATTGCTTTTAACATAATCCATGAGCTTTATTAACCTAGCAACAAAGTAGGCTTTAGGCATCAATACATTTATGACCTATCTCTCTCTCTCTCTCTCTCTCTCTCTCTCTCTCTCTCTCTCTCTCTCTCTCTCTCTCTCTGTCTCATATATATATATATATATATATATATATATATATAATATTATAATATATATATATATATATATATATATACAAATAAATTCACCTTGTATTTAGAAATTCAGTCAACTATTTCTCAAAGTTGATCTTGCTGTTTTCCACTTTGACTAATCTCTAGAATTGACCTGCTTTTTGCTCACAAAAGGAGAGTATCATTTTTTAATACCTCTGAATATTAAAACTGGCGCTATAAAAGTGCATTAACGGAAAATGTCAACTCTGGAGTCTTTTAAATGTGACATCAAACATTTTTTAAAAATATAAGACAATTTAATCAAATGCTTAGCTTTAGAAGACCTGTAGGTTCTAAAGTCTAAAAATACCTACACCGGTTTTTACATAAACCTGGTTCTGCTGAAAACATTTCTGCTTTGTTTCTATTAAAGTTGGATTCCAGTAAAAACAGGTTGTAGAATATAGGACAATGTGTTATCTTATCATGTCTTGCTTTCAAGAAAAGGCCAGTTTCTAGAATCTAGACAACAGTGGTAGCGGGTCAAGGCAAAGGAATTTATGGAAGACATTGTTGAAATCGCTTGACAATTGTTTTAAACAGTGACAGAACTGTAAATGATTTTTTAAAACAACATGAATGACTGCAACTCTTTATTTTCTTGTACATTATTTTTGCTGATAAATTAATGTTTGGGGCAGTTCTATGAAAGCCAGAGGGTGACATGTTCATTTTTGTGCATTAAAATTTAACAGGAATTTTCATATAAAACTGATTTGCATATATGAAACATGTGATTTCCATATACTTAAAAAGAGTTCACTTGCAGTTTCATCAAAAGGTTTTTTGAGTTAATGCATTTTACCTCTTTCCATTTTGAGTTGAGTCTTATTTGGGGCAAAAATAATTGTGCCCTGTCACCTCCTTTAATAGCACTGCTTCATCAGACCGGAATGATTTCTGTGTTAAATTTTTGGATATACTGTAGTTTGTTTACTGGTTGGATTACACTGATAGTGATTTATGTTCAGACCTTGGTAATTGGATGAGTTTTTTTATAGTTACTGCTGTTGACAGTGATTTGAAAGAATTTTTCTTCAATTAGTACAGGTTTTATGCATCATCCCTTCTGGCAATAATTTATGACTTCTTCCAACTCTAGTACTTGTAACAGTAGAAGCTTGCCACACACACACACACACACACACACACACACACACACACACACACACACACACACAAACACGCACGCACGCAGGCACAAACACACAGGAACACATAATATATATACAATCATCAACTGACTCCTCACTGTACATGTACTAGCATCACATTTTCAAACATAATGGAAATATAACAAATGAGGAATTAACGCTTCACTGACTGAGACAAAGTAACGTTAGGGGCCTAATGGTCCATCCAGAAGATTTGGATTGCTATGCACATGTTAAATCACCCAACAATTTCCCATTCTGCAAGACCTGCAGAGTAGTTATAAATGTACCAAGAACTTGCATTGAAACTGGTGAGAGGCAATTTTCTTTTGCATTCCCAAAACTCTGCAACTCTCTTCCTCTGTCAGTCAGATCTTCCAAGTAACTGAGCATTTTGAAAACAACGCCTAAGACGCATCTCTTTCAGTTGGCTTTCCCTCCATCGCCTGCCTTGCCGTCTTCCACTAAAAGATATCTTAATTGACCTGGTCTTTTACTGTAAGGCTGTGGAGTACCATAGATTGATGCACAAGAGCAGTGGCGGTTCCACGTGGGGGAATATGAGTGGGGATGCATCCCCCACCAGACTTTCTTTTCGCTTGTGAAACCTATTTTTGGGGTAAAAGTCGAGTAAAGCTACAGTGAAAAAACTGTGAATGACTTTTTTGTTTGTCAACCTATTTTTGGGTAAAAGTGTAGTAAAATTAGGGGGGAAAATTCCCTTTTGTCAGCCATTTTCAGCAAAGTTTATTGATTTTTTCCTTCTCTTTTCATCTGCACCCACCAACTTCCTATGAATTCATTTCATCCCCCTACCAAGATATCCTGGAACCATCACTGCACAAGGGTATTAGAAATGGAGCTATTAGAGTTCATAACTTATTATTATTTTTTATTTATAATAATATATATATTTGTATATCTTAAGATAAAAGATTTATGCTTCCTACTCTCTTTGATCTCTGGAATTGATCTGCTATTTTATGGATGAATTTGGATTACCATTCTACAGTATTAGAACTAATGTTGAAAATAATTGTATGATAGTTATTGCAGATAAACATCTACTGTGCAATATAGTGACAACAAAAAATGGTAATCTAATCTGAAAGTCAAGAACACTTAAACAAACTAAACATAATTAAAATCAATGAGTTTACCAGACTGGAACTTTGCCATTAAGCTTTAAGCTCTTAAAAACAAGCTCTTCCCTTTTGGCTCGACCCTCAATCCCTACATGCCTCTTCTGTGCGAACTTTTGGCAAAGGCGAAGAACAAGCAATAAGAAAGCTGCAAAAATATCATTTACATGCAGCAAAGGAAGTACTGGTAGTGGAGTAAATTACAAGGACATGTGAAACTGTTGCCTTGATAGTGGAATGTGGCTGAAGTGGAAAGCTGAGGAAGACCGATTACCGGTACTGTAATTAACAGAAATTCAATCACAGCCAGAAAAGCTGGAGTGGAAATAACAACATCGCTTGAAAAATTCTTCGGTTTGGCAGATTACCATACAGCCGAAAACCTTTATGAACCTTCTAAAGAGAAAATAGGGACGTCTTGTTTTAACCAAAAAAATCTGCTGCAAATGCTACTTTAAAGGAACCTTTATTTCCATGCATGAAAACTGTTCTTCCAAATGAAAAATTCGTTATAAATCAAATTTTCAGCCAATCAGAAGATGTGTTACAAAAGTTGTTTCATGATCAGTCACAAGTTATAATAGACTTCTATTTGCACAGAAGAATTAGCATGTACAGAAAAATGCACATTTCAATTTCAGATCAGAATTTTACACAAATGATAAACATAATAACGTTTGTATCACACACACACACACACACACACACACACACACACACACACACACACACACACACACACCTCTCTACGCACACATATGCGCTTGCAAGCGTATGCGGCTATGCGCGATTCTGGAACTCATTGCTTCAGCACAGCATGTGTGCACTGCAAATTTACTATCAATTTTTAACAAGAGTTTAAAAAACTCATCCTTTTCATCTGATTTATCCACCATAGACTGCAATCTAGTTGTCCTGCCTGATATCCTGGATTTGGCCTGGATCCTGAGTGATTTTGATATGGTGTATCATCAGCTGATCCTTCTGTGCATTATGAAGAGGTGCTATAGAAGTTCAAGATTATATATATATATATATATATATATATATATATATATATATATATATATAAGTGTATAGAAATAGAGATGATGTATAAATATAATATTATTGCATACATCAGTAAATGTAGTGGAGGTCAACATTTCTATCTAGGATAAGTGGTTCTTCCTAAGACTATTAATCTTTTCCACGGGTTAGCCGTTTAACCTTTTCCTCGGGTTAGCCGTTTTAAGACAGCGGCGGAAAACTTTGACCAAACGGCGTTAGCCGTCTTAAAACGGCGCTCTATATAAGCGACTGTGTACTGCGGACCTGCACGATTTTCAAAAATCCAACGCGGCAACCGATTTAGTTCACATCTATTCGATAGGCGGCAGCACCGTTTTCGATAATACTGACTATATATGCAAGGGATATTGATTGTAGACTGACCAAGGCTGGAAAATGTATAGGAAAAATCTTCAGCCAGAGGCTAGAAAGGCCATAACTACGCCGAATATGGTCCGATCTTCAAAATTTTTGCACTATTCTGTTCCAATTACACCTCCCAACAACTTTCCCGCTCACAGTTGGGGGGTCACTGCTGAAAATTTTTTTTATTGAGCTTTGAAATTTTTTGTCGGAGATGATCCGATTTTGGGGTGTAGAGTGGACCCTACCCCCAAAAATTTTTTTTTGCACGGATGGTTCGAAAGCCCAATAAAAATGCTCAACAATGGTGCAAACCGCATCTTTCTAGCTTCTATATAGCCTGAAATATACCGAGTTGTTCGGTTTTTCACATTGAAAATCCGTTCGCGTAATTGTCATTTCAGCAAGCAATTGGCACTTGGGTATGAAACTCCATAACTACCCCAAATATGGTCCGATCTTCAAAATTTTTGCACCATTCTGTTCCAATTACACTCCTCTAGAACTCTATCGCTCACATTTGGGGGTTTACCGCTGAAGACGTTTTGCTATTGACCTTTGATCAAAATTTGAAAATGTTGGGGAGGGGTCCGATTTTGGGGTGTAAGGTGGTCCCTACCCCCAACTTTTTTCTTTTGGCACGGATGGATAGAAAGAGCAATAAAAATGCTCAACAACGGTGCAAACCGCATCTTTCTAGCTTCTATATAGCCTGAAATATAGTAAGTTTATAACGTATATGTTCACGTTTTCATACGAACGCCTTTCCCAAAAATTAATTCCCCCGTCGGGGGATGACTTTAAAAATTTAATTCCCCCTTTAAACGATTAATATCTATATTACTAGACTTAACTGACAATGTGTCAATTATAATTAATGCAAGCAATGCAGTCAAAAGGGCAGTTAATTAAGTGACTAGAGGTGAAGCTCATTTATTACCAAGAACTAAAGGTTGACAGCAACTGTTATCCCTGGCACTTCACTTGACCCCCTCCCCCTCTCTCTTCACAAGTGCAGCTGTCTTAACTCAAACATCATAATCTGTCAATTTGATGTTGGAACTAATTACCACCATGTAAATATCACAATTACTCAACAAATCAAGGTTCAAAAGAGCTGCAATAAGTAAGTAAGTAAGTAAAATAACATGGATTTATATAGCACTTTTGGTAGTACAACTGTAGTTACTTATTCTTAGGCACTTAGCCTTTCTTAAAATATCTCTGGGAAAGGTGACTGATCAACCAGGCAATGGCCAAGTACAAACAAATCATGAATATGAATCAATGTACATACTTACGGTAATTTGCACCGTGAGAATTGATTAGGATATAATATGTATAATAATTTAATAGATTACCCAAGAAAAACCCCTATCATCTGAACCAAGGCAGCCATGATTGGCAATCTTCCTTTATTCCTTATTCACAGTTCTCACTGGATTTGCAAAGTTAAAAGCAAATTTTACTTAAAATTTTTTGAAATTTTCATGAAACTTTAAACATTTCACTTTCAAATTCAATCATGAGATTATAATTCACATTTGTATTAAGCAACATACTAATAAAGGATTTCAATTCAATCAATCAATCATTCAACAATCAATGACCAAGGTAAAGATAATATTCATCCTGTAAATTAGGAAACTGAAATTAAACACAAGTCAACAAAAGGTATCTCAAATATTTCAAATGATTCATTTGTGACCAAATACAGACAGACAGACAGACAGACAGACACAGACAGAAGACAGACAAGCAGACAGACACTAGTGCACAGGATGCACCCGGTTTCCTCTGCACCTCCAAGGCAGTCTTAAATGAATGGTGAATATGCAAAGTTCAATGCCCACACAATCTGCAGCAGATACAAGAATGAGAGTAATGTATGATTAAGTTGTCAAACTGCTAACTGACCCTTATCATGCAGCAACATAAATTGCAGCATAATTATTACGAAAGCATAAACTGCTCATAACTAAAACAGCAGGAAATATTTTGACAGTCATCATATCTGCAATCATACACAAACATCAAATCCATTCTTGCAGAATGAAAATACATTAAAGTACTTTATGACCTCCTAGATTCCAATGATAAACCTGATAACCAAGCACCTGAACACTCATAAATGCAAAAACAGTCAACGGAAACAGAGGATAGAGACACAGGAATCCCTTTTTTCTGGGTCTTTACCCGAATTCACACATTTGTGAAACCCCACCCACCACCTACCTCTCCATCTATCCGCCCATGCTTAAAGATAGCCTATCATATTGACTATTGGCTCTATTACCTGTCTCAATTGACAGACAATACATCTTCATGGAAATCTATCTGGCCCATCAACAGAAACCTAGACTCTGTAAACAAGAGATATGTTAAGATGGATGGAACGGAGACCAGCAGTGGCACATGGCAAACTCCTCTTGGAGGTAGAAATAATGAAAATGATGAACAACCAAGCATCAACACACACATTCTAAACATCCAGACAATCCGCTTTGATGCTACAATCAGAATAACTCAATTAGTTAAGTACATGGTCGCCCACATATTAGGATGATTAGGGCAAGAGGGGGCACTTAACCTCCCCCCTGGAAATGCAAATACCAATATTTCACAGTGAAATTTGAAAACTTTGCTAAAATATTAACCATTACCATTGCTTTAAAATGTGTTTTGCCCCTCCTGGAAAAATTTATGTGGTGTAACCATGACCACGGTGTTTTGTTCCCTCCTGGAAAAATTTCTGTGGGCACCCACAGTTAAGTATCATTGAGGCATTCAAAACTCTGAACAAAGTGGTGCACAGTTGCAAATATCTAAGCACTCACTTTGTGTGGTCAATGGACACTTTGTTTCTGTCCTTTTTCTATGGTAACTCATAAATTGATAATGCTAACAAACCAACAAATGCATATGTCTATTTGAAAGAATGGTTTGGGGATATTTTGCTGCTCAACATTTGATGAAGTCATAAAGAGGGAGGAAAGTCCCGTAGGGCAAAAACTCTTGTCATATTGAACTGCAGTAATAGCTGTTTCTGAAGCTGGCCAATGATTCGTGATTCAAAGAAACTGAATGAATTTCAAACACCCAGAGGTTAAACACACAAGAGTCATTTGCAAGTTACAGCCATAGCCCCAAACAATAAAAAAATAGAATATTAGGTTAAAGTATTTCATGCATTAAACTTTGCAGACAATTCAGGAATATTACAACATAAACAAAAGTAAAGAACTTTTATAGCAGTTTTTCTACTAAACAAAGGTATCAAGCAACGTTACTCCAAATCCATCTGCAGAAGACCAGGTCACTTCCAGAGATCAGAGTGGTAGACTGTGGAGGAAGAGCCACCTAGAATAAATGTGCTCAGTTCATTGGAAGATCTAACAGACAGACAAAGATATCGGTAGTTCCAGATTTTTGGGCCTTCATGCAAAAACATTCTCTTACTAGGCAGTTGTTAGTCTGCTGTTGGGAATGGCCTATATAAAAAGAGGAAACTAGTTCAGCAAAAAACACACAACTACTTCCAGCATCAAAGGTATAAGATCTCAGCATAACATGCAAACCAGAAACATCCTAGGCATCAGATGGTTTGACAAGATCAACAGCAAAAAGGTAAAACAAAGAATGAGCATAAAGAAATACATCATCCAAACAGTCATTGAAAGTAAACTCTGACTATCTGGCCATATCTGCAGAATGAATGACAAAAGACTCATAAAAAGGATCATGCTCAAGTAATGGAAAGTGAAAACATCAGAGGAAGACCAGAAAAGAATGGATAGACAATATTTTAAAGAATGGTGCAACATGGACATATTATATGAAGCCTACAAAGCCATAGAAGACAGAGAAGAATGGAGGAGGAGGAGAACTCAAATTGGGATAGACACCAATGGGTATTGTGTCCACAGAGTAGATTCAGTAGAATGAATGAGAATGGATCAATCTCTGTTGAATGAGATCCAGTCAGTCAACTTAATAATGGCACATAAGTAAGTATGTAAAATCTGTTGAATTCATATAGTACTTTCATAAGTAGTACTGTAGTAGCTTCTTATTCTTAGATGCTTAATACAGGAACGGCCCAAGCAGCAATACCATCATCCATTCAAGTCTTAATGTCATGTTATATCAAATGCTGCATCACTACGCGGGGGGGGGGGGGTCGGCTGTGCAAACGGGTTAGTGACGTCCATCCCCTTCTGTCTGAACTGCATGTAGAAGATGGATAAAGAAATACCACTCCAAATAGTGATGTTATCTAACCAATATATTTTTGGTATGTCGAATTTTCTTGTGCCCTTTACCATAATTAAATACGCAGGTAAAATTAATACTATATTAAATTAATACTATATTATTCATGTACTATGTAGCATGTACTATGTAACATGTTGTCACAAACTCTGACTCTCTTGGAATTTTTCTACGTAATCTTAAGACTCACTTATTCACCATCGGGTATATACGTAGTATTGTAAAGCACTCTTGTCTTTGGCCACTTTTGCCATGCTTATTGTGCTATAGAAATCGTCTAGCTAATAATAATAATAATAATAATAATAATAATAATAATAATAATAATAATAATAATAATAATAATAATTATAATAATAATAATAATGTTCAAGTAGTCCTCCTAGGACGATTTACATAATAAATCTTAACTTTCAATAAATAAATAAATAATTAATGTACTAGTACACATCACAGATCCTTTTGTGAAGTCTTTCTAGTGTAAAGCACTTCATTTACTATCTGCATTCAGTTTCTGCAGTTCTCTCTATATTAACAACATTTCAAGAAAACACTCCAAGAGTAAGAAATGTATTTATGGTGGGCAACTGACTAGACAGGTCATTCTCACTAATAAGGTCTGACATTCTCATGTTCATTAACCCCTTAACTGGGTATTTGACTGTAACTCAATGTAAAATGGATGGATATATCTGGGTTCCCCAGTTAAGGGGTTAACCATAGGAATAATGTTTCTACTTTTAAGCTACATCATTGGTGTGCAGAGTGGTGGGTGCTCGGGCCAAGTTGATAAAAAATGCTTAACAAGCAAAAAAGTTCGCAGAGTCAATTTTGGCGTCCCATCTGGTCTTCGCCCGGGACCACCTCCCCCCTCTGCATCCTACTGGCATACATACCCTATCTTTTCCCCTAAATCTTGTTCACAATTTTGTGTTTGAATCCACTGTGTATTTCACATTAAATTGCTTTTTTCTTTTACAATGGCTTCTCCTTCTCCAGTATATTGAAACTAGAGCAATAAAACTTGAGCCTAGACCAATAAAAGCTGGTCTACAGAGAAAGAAAAGATCACACTTTGAAAATTAAATCTTCTATCAGGGGAATGTTAATGGCTATTTTGTATTCATCATACAGACTCCCTGCCCTGGGGACGGCTAACCCTGGGCAACGAGGACATGGCAGATAGGGACAGCTTTCAAAACAGACAGAAGAGTACATCCAACAGGCAATCATCACCGTAGGTCCATTTGAATGTAAATTCCAATCCTGAAGATCTATTTCCAGGTAAGCAACTGAACCCCCAAACTTGAGGACAAATTATTCACAATGGCGGAATCTGTGGTCATCAGTCATTGAGGGCAATTATCAGGTCAAGACTGGTCAGCTGTCCAGCTCCATCACAATCGCCAAATGCCCTCCGGACAGGCAGGAAATGCCGCCTCTGCCCAAGTAGTTACAGTTTAATCCTGCTTAATTCATATATTATGTATTGATTTCTACCCAACTATTAATGTTCAACAGTTACTTATACACAAAAATCATATAAGATGTGCATTCTAGCAAACTGTCCAATTTCTTTAGCAAAATTTTTATAAATATATATATAATAAACAGGCTCATTTAGAATGTCTGTACATGATCCCTTTGCTTCAGTAAGAAAAGCATATTGAGCTTCTAGGTAAGATAAGGAAATTGACACTTCACCAAGTGCAACCACATAAGGGAAGAACCAGTCATTGTATCTGGTTACCGGAGTAATCCTGCCAAAACTGGATTCATCAGATAGGAAATGTTGTGATAACAGGATCGGCAACTGTGCTGGTCATAAAATAGTGGTCATGAAACCGGATAAGTAACTTCCCTGTTTCCATCAGATTTCTCCCTCTCAAACAGAAAATTGCATTTAGACAAAAAGAAAGCTCTAGTCTTCATTTGAACAAATCCACTGTTGAATCAGCATAGAAAATTAAAAAAAGCATTGATCAATCAGCATTTTAAAGTTCAGTTGTCATTTTATTCATTGTAGCCATTAACAGATATAAACAGATGACTTTCAAATAATTATTTCTGTATAATTTAGTAGTCATCTCAATGACACCATATTCAGAATACAGTAGTTGACATTTCAGTCTCAACACTTGCATTAAGGCAGAATGATTCAGAATGCCTGAACTTAAAAGATCAATGTCAATCATGATTGCCTTCAGAGTTAAGAGATAACCAACAGCACAATTTTCTCACAATCAAATCAAATTATAAATTCATAGATTCCATAAAACTGTCATCCAGTCATATGATCACACACACATGCACATACACACACACATACGCATGTACACACGCATGCAAACACACGAACACACATAGCTATTATAGACATACCGTATATAGAGTCATATGTAGACATATATAGACATTAGACATGTGCCAAATAAAAGACAGCACTGCACTACATAGTGTATACAGGCCTGACAAGATTCGGTGCTGGGTGGGACCATAGGCACTGAAATATATGTGGTACATTTGCTTCTGATTAGGATGTCTGAGACTCAAACCAAAATGGATTTTCATCACAGTTAAAGTCCCTGACAGCTGCAAAGCCTAAAATGGCAATTAATCAAACTGACTCTGTGGACAGTGAGCATTCATAATCATGTGCAATCTTCACACACACACACACACACACACACACACACACACACACACACACACACACACACACACACACGCACGCACGCACACACACGCACGGACTTTAACAAGCATCAGCACATCTGGCAAACAGTTTATAACCTCAGTCAATCACTGGACATGTAAAAGATACCTTCAAAGTACAGTGGACACTAAGATCAATCTTTTTTAGATCAGCAAAGTAACAATGGTAGTAAGGTGTGTTAGTATATATATATATTTATTTATTTATTTATTTATTGACAATTTATATAGCGCAGTAGCAGGCCCCTTCAGAAGCTGAAGGAGGCCCAGGCCAGTTGGAATTTCAAGGCCTCTCCTAGCCTTCCCAACAATTAAAATTTTGACAAGCGAAAAAAGGTAATCACCAATTTTGAGGACCGCAGAATACCTTCCTAGCTTTCCCAAAATCCCAAAACTGTCGACAAGCAAAAAAGGTCATCACCAAATTGTGAGGCCCCTTCTAGTAGTAGCAGCTATCTAGCTTTCTAGCTCTCCCAAAATTCTAGACAAGGAAACAAATGGAGGCCCCCAACAGATGGAGGCCTGGGCCAAATGGCCCTCCTGCTCCCCTCTCTGAATGGGCCTGTGCAGTAGACAAGGCTTAAGGCCTACAACAAGAGCGCTTAACACAGTTCATATCCAATATTAAATACTGGTAAATGTGTCTTCAAATTTCTAATGTCCATCTGAGACTGCTCCAGTCACATTGTCTGGAAGAGAGTTCCACAGGGCGGGATTCCCCCCCACAAGAATGATCTTTCCCCAAACTTAGGGGTATTGGACGGGGGGGAAGGGACCAACAACTGCACTGGTATATATATATATATATATATATATATATATATATATATATATATATATATATATATACTCAGAATGCCTGTGCACCTGCACTCAAAGTTTGGAACTAAGAATTTCTTTCATTTGAACCTTGTCACAGCATCCTGCAAATACTGATTCTGCACTAGAGAAATATACCATCTGAAATAAGATCACCACAGCTACAGTACTTGATACCTAAAGAAATAACCCAAGAGTGTTTGAAAGGCAGTAAGTATGTCAACTCATCATTTTATGGCTGTTCTAGTCCTGTTTTTGTGCAAATATTATTATTTATTTTTATATATGGATTCAAGAAGTTTTCGGAACTGTTATTATTTTTATATTATTCTTATTGTTACATGGTTGCTAATGCAGGTTAAGACTGTTAAGTCATCCATAAAGTTAAGTGCAGAGCAAGTCAGAGGTGAACAACTTGCCCAAGGTTGCTGGGTAGTGACTAGTGTAAGATTCAAACCTGTTTTCCACTGATAGGGAGAAAGAATTTTTCCACTACCGGTACTCCACTGCCCCTTGATTATTTCTAGCAACTCTGACAAGTGATAAATTGGAAATGACAAAAGTGCAATAGAAAATATGGAAACGTAAGAATGATCCGACAGTGTCCTATCTATGAGAGGTACTCTTGCTGGATCATTAAATGCTATAGAAACCCATAGTTGTGGGAAACAAGATATATGGTAGTATGGGTCATATTAACCCCCCTGCATCACTTTCAGCAGATGGTCTGGATGGTTACCACATCATCTCCATGTCTTTCATTGTTACAGGCACCATTGTTTCATTACACCCTGCTCAATAATATTCTAATTCAGCAATCAAATGATTGAGGGCCAATGGCTGTTTAATAGTCTTTAGAAGTAAGTGCCCATGTAGTGAAAATGGCCATTCTTTTCTTCATTTTCATTTGGCTACCAGACGGTAACAGCCGCCAGGGGTCACTTAACGCTGCCAATATATCAGCGCTAATTTCCAAGTGCCAGCCATGATCGCCTTCAGAGTAAGCGATAACCACCAACGCAATTTTCTCACAATCAAATCAAATTATAAATTCATACATTCCATATAACTGTCATCCATCCTTATTATCACACACACACACACACACACACACACACACACACGCGCGCGCGCGCGCGCGCGCACACACACACAAATATTATATATACCGGTACATATAGACATATATAAGATACATATACTGCTTATATAATATATATACATAATTATATATATATATATATATATATATATACACACACACACACATATATATATATATATGTAATTTCATGTTTTGTTATTTTCATTATACAGTAATAGAGATAGAAAGAGAAAGAGACAAATAGAGAGAAAGAGAAAGACACAAATAGTGAGACAGACAGGCAAATAGACAAGAGGCCTTATAGATGGAGATGCAATATAATGATAATTTTAATAAGCTCCCGGATTTAATGGTTTGGTCCTTTATGGAAGATGACTTTTAGGGGCTTACATTACAGCCCTGAGGACATGCCTTACAGTCTCTTGTGACATGCTGATGATGTCAGTACATCAACTGATAGATGATGAGTCATGCAAGTGGTTGGTTCATCATCAGGTATTTTGTAATCAAAAGCTGAACAACTTTCATCCAACACAAGCAAATATTATATAGGACACAAATAGTAGTAGTGCACACTAATATGCTAAGACTCTCTGGATAACCACAAGTCAAAACAACCGGGCTGAGAATTGGAATGGATAATCTGATCAGAAATTTGTTTACAAAGATAGAGTACAATGCTGATGAAGGATAAAACTACAAAGTAGCAATTGTGAATAAATCTAGTGTAGGCCTAATGCAACAGCACTCTAGACAATTGTTTACAAGACAGAGATCATTATTGTAAGCATTTCGAGAGACAAGTTGCAGATTAAGCACTTGTATTAAAAGAGCATAATTTTGACAGAGTATTCCGCTATAAAACAGTGCTGCATCAAAGCACCGAATTTGAAAGTCAGAAGCATATCAAAGTATACATCAAAAGAAAACAGGGAATATACATGTATCAAATATTTTGTTAGTGATCATTCAAGATTTCAACCTCCTCTTAACGATAATCATCAGGGTACATTGGAGAGGGCTCAGGACAAATCAACTACTGAGATATAAAATTGTTGTTAGACATTCAATTTACATAGTCAGACATTATTCATATTTCCATCAATTCCAGAAATAAATTTCAAACAGAAATCAGAGTAAATCAACTTTTTAAGTCAGGATCATTGACTAGCAGCAGGGCGTACACCTCATCACAGAGTGCATAAACCCCAGGTCAGTCATCAGTCATCATCATCATCATCATCAACAGCCAGTCCTCCATTGGACCAACATCCCAGGATAGAATCAGAAATCTGAAGATGAATGCACTGGGATAAGAGGTGAAACCAGACACGGTCATATCCCATTAATATCATAATATCTCCTAAATAATAGAGTGTAAAGCTCCTCAATCCACATTGCTTATAGACTTATTTATAGCTTACAGACTTATTTATAGTGCTAGATAAACTAGAAGCTTTCTTGAGGCAATGTTTTATTGTCATTCTGTGTTTAGTAGAATAATAGCCTAATACCATCATGTGATAAGGTCAACTGTTAATTATAATATTTAAACATCTTTGAATAATGAAAAGTAAATTGCAAGTGTTTGGAAAGTTCTCTCAAACTCTTCCTTTTTAACTGTGCATTCTTTGAAGTCCAAAAATCTGCCTCTACAAATCAACTAAACATAGATACAAAAAAATTTATCAAGTTTATTTAATGCTTCTCAAAAATATTTAGTTCAACGTTTTTTTCAGCCAAAAATGCAATTGACAAAATGAAATGGTAAATAAAAAATATTTATGGGAGCAGAAATGAAAACATAGCATAAAAACCTGAAACCATCGAGTCTTTCATGTACCAAAAGGTATTTGCAATTGCGAAAACCTACACTCTGAAGCAGTCAGAAATGAAGCCATCAAAATCTCATTCAAAAGCAACTAAATCTAATTTGGAAACCTCTGTGCAGAGATTGTAGAGTGTAGACTGACTGACTGACTGACTGATTTGAAAAACAGAATTTAAGACAAAATATCCATTTCGTATAATTTGAGATCATTCAGGTGAAAACAGACATAGGGGCGTCAATCTTTCACTAAGCTCCTTCAAAACAGCCAAATAAAAACTATAATGTATTGGAACTCACAACTTCTCAGTTGAAGCAGCCTTCAAATCCTTGTCAAAACAAAAAAAGACCTGAAAGATTGTTAGCTAAAGTACAGCGATCCAGTTCATAGCTGGTCAGGTCAGAAGTGAACTATGCTTGGAATTCTTAGGAAGTTTACCAAAATAAATCAATAGAACAGCAAAACCAACTGAAGCTTTTAGCAAACAATTTCTAACTCACCCGCTACCAATAGCCAAAAATATGAATGAAAAACACCAAAACTACATAATACTGCAATCCTCTAACAAAGTGCTTCCCAAACTCTCAAGTTTAGCAGACTGGTAAAATATTCTGCTATTGCACCAGGGACCGGTTCCATTCTAAAAATTCTTCCTATAATATGACGTTAAATATGTCATGAAATACATGCATGTTTAGCCTTAGCCAATTCTTATAGTTCTCTTTCCACCTATACCAGTATATGTGGAAATATTACAAATGCTAGCAAAGTACTAATAGCAAAATAACATTTAAACAGCCAACAGTAACTTTTTCATGCACACAGTGAACCTGCTTGTTATTTACAAGTGTATCAAATTTTCTCAATTTTCGTGACTCATGCAGTGGACTACCACTTTGGGATGCACTGTTCCGATACAAGCTAGATCTCGAATATTAAAATGGGTTTCTAATGTAGGCTTATTACAATGCATCTAACAGTCTCAAATAAAGTTGCAAATTCAATGAATACCGGTAGCCTACACGTTTGGACAAACTGATAAGCTTGAAAACTGTTAAAATCAAATCAAAATAAAAATATTTTTGCTTATAAGGTGATAAAATTGATGCAGTATACTGTATAACAACAGAAGCAAGTGAAATATGGCCATATGAAATCGTTCTAATATAAGCCAGCCTCCTATACAAGCCGGGTAAAGGTCATTTCTTCTTATAGAAGCTGGGGCTTATATTGAAACACACATAAGCCAAGAGACAAGAAGAAAGACAATCATGCATAGCCACAGTGATACAAAATGAAAAACACACATCTCTAAGAACATCCACACAGAGCATAGGCCACAAGGCAAAGTAAAAGGCAATAGCCTTATCACAACCTTTACATAGCCTCAGAATAAATTTGTCTGGCAACTTCTTGGATAGTAGAAATGATGAAAGAAGATGGTCTTTGAAGATGTAAACTCTGTTTCAAGTCTTATCACTGATGGCGTCAGCTATGCTCAACTGAACTCCCAACTGTCAAACTGGGCCACACTTTTTAAAATATGCCATCCAACAAAGACTGAGAACAAGAAGGAGAACATGAAGAGTAAAAGAGATAAATAACGAAATACTAACAGGAAGATATAATAATTGACAGGAAGAGATAGAGTGTAGGGAAGAGAGACAGACAGACCGGGAGAGACAAAGAAACCAAAGGGAGACAAAGAGAGAGACAGAGACAGACAGACAGAGAGTGAGAAAGGCAAGATGGGTCAATAATATCCAAATAAAGACAAGAGCTCTTCACAGTCAACACAAATCCCAAATACCTTTGCCATCACCTAAATCCAAGGCACTTCAGGGGATCCCACTTAAGTCAGCTTAAGAATAAGAACAAAAATAGAAGAGCCGAGATGCTGAACACACTCTCCACTCGGGACATAGGAAACGGGAAGTGGACCATCACCCCCACCCCCACTCCCACACCCCTTCATCAAGGTATTCTAACCGAAAGGCACTACTGCCCAGCCTGATAAGACTGGTAGAAATATTCAGGTAATCAACAGATCAGGAATACCAACAATAAAGCAGGAAAGTAAGAGAAACATAAATAGAATGCAATACCACACATACTAATCACACATCTATTGAGATTCCTCACTAAAAATGCTTACATCTAGATTCTGTTAATGACACTACGTCCCTACAACAAGAAGGGATATTAGTGCAATGCATGCAGTAGGCAAAGCATTGTTATAAAGATTGTGCAGGAAAATAGGTCTTTCAATCTATCAACGGATAAGAAGGACAAAGCGCTTCCAGCTGACAATAACACAAATTAGAGAGAGATTCTGGCAAAAACACAGACAGCAAGACTCAGAGAACATCACAGCAGAACTTAAGCAGACAAACGGACACATAGGACTCTAAGCAGATCAGATAACTATACAGGCAGAGGCGTAGCGAGGGTATCCGGCGCCCGGGGGGGGGGGGCAAAGTGCCGGCGTCCGGGGGGGGGGCAAAGTGTACCGTTGGCACCCCCAACAATGCTGACAAGCAAAAACAAGTTCATGGAACATGTTTCTTCTTCTTTATTAAGCATTTCACTTACCCATATACCCAATTTTGGCACCCCCCACCTCGGCACCCGGGGCATATGCCCCTCCTCTGCCCCTTGCTACGCCTCTGTATACAGGCATCAAATTATCACAGGAAGGCGGAAATGATAAACAGATTCTTGCAAATGGACATTAAAATGATATGATTATCTAAACATGACCAGCAGGTCCACAAGTCAGTATTGGCCGATAAGTACATAAATCTGGCCAATAAGTAAATCAGAAGCAAGGAATTTAACAGTACTATCAAAACAGTCCACTGCAAAAGACCAACGAATAAGAAAGTCAAACCAAATTGATATTCTTTCTTATGTTATAACCTAAAAGTTGCTGTTATGTTATAAACTGATTGTTTAGAACCTCATTCCAAACCAGCAAAAGTTAGACAATGTTCTCCGGTGCAAAACGTTAATTAATCAAAGTCTTCAGTTCAAAGTCATTTCTGTAATTCACTTTCATTGGTCTTTGCTTTATTTTAGATGTGAGCTTCATCACTGAGCGGGGTCACAACGGGCAAACTGGTCACTGCTTTCAATCAGGTGAGAGCAACAGCACTCAATACATCAACCATTAAGTGAAATTACCGGCAAAAGGAACCCTAACATTGAGTTTCCTTCTGGCCGCCTATCCAACCTAAGCCATTCATCACACTCCAACTGTAAAAGGTCAGCATATACACAGCACCATGACCTGTACAGGAGAATGTAAAACTCTGCTCACATTAACTAAATTTGGAAAACCTCACAGCATGTCAGAAGTACCATAGTACAAAGCACATAAGCAAACAGAATCCTATTTTATTCCTTTATCAGGTAAAACCGGTAATGTTTTATTGGTTTACAAGGTTTAATTTTTTTCAGGAGTTTTGTCATTTGAAGAAATGCTTTCAAATACAGAATTTGTATATTTAAACAAGGGCTCATTTAACTGACCTGTTGAATGCAAAATAAAAAATAAGAAGTTAAGGCTGCCAATATTAACCAGTGGATTTATAGCATCATTTGCAAATAATCTTTATTCTCACTGTTTTCTATTTTATTTTTATTCTATTTTTTTCTGCAGCCACAATACACAGGGTAATGCAATTGTGCATTCTAAGGATTTACAGTCAGTGATATTCATTGGGCACATTTTAAAAATGTTGTTACAGCTACAAGAAGTATATGAGTTTAAAGAACAGTTATAATGAACAATGAACGACAGACAGGTAAAGACAAAATAAAAATGTAAATGGTAAACACACTGCTAAATTATAATAATTTGTTGATATTTACATTATGATTTCTTATTTCCTGCTAAATAAGGACACAGTTTCATGAAAACTAAAATGCCCTATTCCAAATATGAAGTGTCAACAGTTTGCTGGCTTATCTTGTGCATTTGACAGTGCAAATAAAAATTGCGAGAAACTATTAAAGAAACTGAATATTTAGATTAACACAGTATTTAGTGACATGGAGTGAATTTCAATAGTTCCTGGGAAAAATACTGGTACACAACCGTACCGTACACAGTACCGTAATTAAACCTCATCAGATTCACATTGTCATGCTAAACATACTCCAATTACTAATAAAACACATATTTTCAAAAGTTTTACATTTGAGTTTCTAAAATGAAGGATGCAAAAATTGACAGACAGACACACACACAGACAGACAGACGACAATCAAGCAGACAATTCACTCACTTGAAACAACTCTTGACATGTTCCCATCAGTTGAATGTCATCAACCTGTTACACTTTTTCATGCCACAGAGAGAGAGAGAGAGAGAGAGAGAGAGAGAGAGAGAGAGAGAGAGAGAGAGAGAGAGAGAGAGACAGACAGACAGACAGACAGACAGACAGACAAGACACGCAGATTACTGAAAATAATAAACCAGAATGTCAAAGTCAGTAAGTAAAGTAACAAATAACTAAGGTGTTACTCGAAAGCCAAGCGCATTGCATCAGCTTATTTAAGAGCGCTCGCTCCAGATTAAAATCCCTACTCCCACGGTAGCTCAACGTTTTTAGAAGTAGGAGAAACAGGAGGTAGATCACCGTACACAAATGAGGCGAGAATTCTAGACACAAATTGCGAGCGAACGCTTACCCGATTTTCGATTCTGCTGCATTCTGGTCCCAGTCGCCAGTTGCCAGTTGCAGTTTGTAGGAGAGAAGCGCCAATTGGGTGTTGAGCGTTTCTCTCGTCAGTCTCAGTCGTTGAACGTCTCCTTCTAGGGCTTCGATTCGCTTCGCCTGGGCTCGAATAATTCTGTCCTTGCTCTTGAGAATCTTGGCGAAATACTCGGGGAAAGTGAGTCCAGCCACGTGAGGCTCAGTATTTCCTTTGTAGTCAGTCATTCTCTCCAATAACTGCCTAATCTGCTGACTCCCTTGTCTATACTATTTTAAATATCAATGATTACTTATACGAGATATAAGTAATGTTCTGTCTACTTTCATTACTAAACAACGAAATTCTCGTTACTACCATCTACAACATTATTATTCTTTGACAATAATGTTCTCCTAACTCTTCCAATTTATCCTCAGTTCTTTTATTGAAAATCTTCTGTAATGTCGTCTACAACATCCTATTCCAAATGTTTAAAACCTCGTCTACGAGTAGCCTAAGTGCCTTCCGTTTAACCTGAAAAAATCGTAGATCAACGAAAAATATTTTATCGAACACTCTGTCAACCGCAATGAAAGAGAAATATAAACGATTCCCAGCACGCAGAAGCCAATCCAGTGCTCGACCAATAACCAACCTACAACTAGTTAACAGGGTGCTGGTTCTCTATTGGACAGACGCACCGTCACTGACCTCACCAGCTGCCAGCTTCCATTGGCTACGTTAAGCGTTCAGCCGAAGGCAAAGTTGGCCGTGGATCTATTGCGAAAACATTAGACACATACACCATAAAACATTCAAAAAAATCACGAATCCGTTTGAATAAAATCGGACATTCGACAAGATCCGGCTCAATTTAGCCCAGTGTTTATTCTAGCCACCTAGACTTTGGGGGAGTTTAACATTTTGGGAGAACAGACATTGGGGAGGTCATATACTACCTGTACCCCCTGGAAAAAATCAAAGGGTGCCGCACCCTCTGGAAGATGAGGCTGGGTTTTTGCTCTTCATGACTTTTGCTTGTCCGGACTTTTAAAATAAGATAAAGGAATGGTGATGGTCTTTTTTGCTTATCAGGACTTTTGACTGTTAAAGCCTGCAGCCCTGCTAAAAATTCGTTCCGACGTGCCTGATCTTGAGCGGTTCGATTGACACCTTTAATTGTGCTTTTAGGCTGCAACTGGTAGCCTAGGTCTACTACAAAAACGAAAATGACGGAAATCTCAATTTTAACTGCAATACGCGTATTGAGTTCAGGGTAATTTTTATGATTGTGAATGGGGGGGGGGGTCGAGAAAATCTGGGGTGTGTGGTTATTTTCTAGGATTCTAGGCTTGTGAATTTGGGGGGATGTCGGAAAATCTGGGGGTGTCAGAGTTTGGAAGTCTCTACCGAAAAAAGTCTGATGAGCAAAAAGGGTCATCCGAGAATAAAAGTTGGGGGTGTCCTTCTCCATTTGGGGGTGTTCAGGGCTAATTATTATGCATTTTGTATACGTGCCATTGTCACATTACCAAATTTTGGGGGTGTCGACCTCAAATTGGGGGGTGTTGGGGGTATTAGAGGGTGTAAAATATCCCTGATTGAATTTTTATTTTCGATAACCCAGCAGACCCGGATTAACCAGATGGCCGTGGGGCTTCAGCCCTCGGTTCCGACCAGTGTTTTAGCCAGGCCTGTTAGAAGGGGAGATTTTCCCCTAAAACTCAAAATCCCTCTCCCCCAAAAAAATCCGAGCACAAAAAATTTGCTTGCAATGAACTGTGCCTCTTCCCCTCCAGCTAAGTCAATTTCCCCCACCTCCAAGGCCTGGAGTCTGGATAAAACACTGGTTCCGACTCAACACCGGCCCCCAACGAAGAGTTGAAACATTTTAAGATTGGTCATTATTGTTGGGCATTGCTCTATACTTGCTGACCTGTAGAGGCTGTTGCATTCTATCTTGCATATTATGTATAACACATTAGAGTGGGGAAGACGGGCGGTACTGCAGCGTGTCTAGTGTCGAGCCATTTCGAGCGGTGTGCGGTAGGCAGTATTCACAGTAAATGATTTAAAACGAGTCAACGACTCTTCCTTTTGGCGAGAAAGGGAGAGAGAATTTTAATGGAAAACGATTTCCAACTGAGATTTTGCTTCTGAACGTTGTCGAAGTTATCGAACGTTATTTGGCGGCCCAAGACACCAACAGCCATCGGTCCTGTCTGCAGGGATATTTTCACACCCCCTAACACCTCCTTACCCCCCCCCATTTGAGGTCGACAACCACAAATTTCCTAATCCAGAACCCCCCTCAATTCGAGAAGTAACACCCCAACACACACCCCAACTTTATTTCTCAAATTACTTTTTTTGCTTGTCAGACTTTTTGAGACCTGATAACGTATTTTTTTGCTTGTCGGAATTTTTTGAGATTTGATAAGGGTTTTGGGTTTTTTGTCTGTCAGCAATTTTGTGGGATGACTTTTTTCACACTTATTCGGCAGAGACCCCCATGCACATGTTACCAACACCCCTTAAATTCACAATCCGAGAAATAACCCTGCCTGTCTGTCTTTAATCCAAGTAAGCATTTTCTAGACATTGAAAGAAGCTAGCCAATGAAGATTTTGTCGTCAGATTGAACGACTGAAGACTGACTAGTACAGAATCCGCCAAAAATCATAAAAATGTTAATTTTCGGGTCAGGTAGGCCTATCCTACAGTTCATACTGTCACTACTACTGTCACTGACTGTCAGATTGCCTGCTCAGGTTGTACAGGCCTACTGGTGATACTACCCATGGCGTGTTCCTAACTTTTAGTACAATGATGCGCATATTATGAAGAATTATAATTGATTAATTATTGGAATAACAAGTTCAAATACAATCGAATGCATATGAATTGCGTAATTCTGTGATTGACCAACAATTTCTCTGGCCTGGCCAGGCTGGCACTGGCAAAAGCTTTCAGGTCCTGCTACCAGCTCTGCCTCAGTGAACAGCCTGGCTGCAGGGGAGGCCCAGGGTCATTGACAAATTTCTGATTCATCAGACGTCTAACTCTTAATAGAAATCTAGAGCTTTAAGAGAATAACAAATAGACCTAGTAAGACATGTTATTTTGAGGCCGCTTTATAAGCAGATAGGCCTACTCGGGAAAAATGGCACACGCGACGCCCTTTGATAGGACCAGTGTTTTAACCAGACTCCAGGCCTTTGGGGGGGATTGAGGTTTACGGGGGGAAATCGACTTGGAGGGGAAAAGACACAGTTCAATGCTAAATTTGTGTAAGTGCTGGGATTTTTTTGGGGGGGAGGGGAATTTTGAGTTGTTTTTTTGGGAGGGGAAATCCCCCCTCCTAACAGGCCTGTATAAAACACCGGATAGGACCTCCATAGAGTGCTATTGTATTGGGATACCATTGATTTTATGATTCTATACTGGTTAGCGTTTTGAGTAAGATGAGTTTAGGCTTAGTCAGAGTTTAGGGATTATGTTTAAAATACTTGGGTGGTCTTTTTCCCTTCGCCCCTCCTCTTCCTTCCTCTCTTCCATCGATCAATGCTTCATAGGAATCGTATTTCGCCGATTTTCGCGGACAAAACTAATTAATCATATCTTTGTGTGTGGTCTTCATAATCTTCTAGCTAGCTTGCATGCATCCTGTCGCCTGAATGTGTGACGTCATGGCTAGTCTTTTGTAGCATGTGGAGAGTTAATTTAAATATACTGGGTTGGCGATTGCTCGGTGCAGTCGGCCGATAATCGTTAAACACTTAACCATTGGAGAATGGTCTTATTCATTTTGAAAGTAATAGGGCGATAGTGCTTGCCACTAAAATTCTCTCTTTTGACCTGTATATTTTTGCGAAAATATCATTGGAAGTTTCCTCCAAAAAACCTTCACGTAAAATCTATATATATAATTCTCGATGTCTGTCTGTCCGACGGCAACACGGCGGGTATTGCAAGACGCTGTTGTCATTGACAACCAAATATTGTTTAATCAAACCGGAGCGTTTAACGAAGCGTCTTAATTGCAGCTTAAACCCCCGTCCCCCCTTCCCTCACCCCATCCCTCTCCTAATCGCCCAGGCCCAACCCATTCTCGCCCCGGCCCCAAACCCCCTTTTCCCTTCCCTATCCCCATCTCCTTCCCTCTCCCATCCCCCTCCCAATCGCCCCCCCCAAACCCCCGTTCCTCTTCCGTCTCCCCAACCCTTTTCCCTCTCCCCATCCCTCTCCCAATCGCCCCCCTCCAAACCCCCGTTCTCCTTCCGTCTCCCCAACCCTTTTCCCTCTCCCCATCTCTCTCCCAATCGCCCCGGCCCAACCCATTCAGGCCCAGGCCCCAAACCCCCGTTCCCCTTTCCTCTCCCCATCTCTTTTCCCTCTCCTCATCCCTCTCCCAATCACCCCGGCCCCAACACATTCCGGCCCCGGCCCCAAACCCCGTTTCCCTTCCCTCTCCCCATCCCTTTTCCCTCTCCCCATCCTCTCCCAATCGCCTCGGGCCCAACCCATTCCAGCCCCAACCCATTCCCCGCCCCGGCCCTAAACCCCGTTCCCTTCCCCTCTCCTTATCTCCTTCCAACTACCCATCCTTCTCCCAATCGCCCAGGCCCCAACCCATCAGCGCTTCGCCCTACCCCACCGGCCCCAAACCCCGTTTCCAAACCTACACAACGCTGCTCCGAAAACCCGTACAACCCACTTTCCTCCTCCCAAATCTCCCTTCCCTCTCCCAATGCCCTACCCCCCCGTTATTATATATATTTACTCTTTCCTAACCTCAAACCCTATTTTTTAAAATTTTACCCCTCAAGTGTGGATTAAATTTTCAGACGCTGTCACCGTACTGGGGATTTAATTTTTGGAAAAGCGTTCTTCAGAAATGATTGCTGTAACGTTTTAAATTTGCTATATCTCAGGCTATATAGGAGCTAAAAAGATGAGGTTTGCACCATTGTTTAGATTGTTTATTTCTCTTTCTAACCGTCCGTGCAAAACAAAAAATATGGGGGTAGAGTCCACTTTACGGCCTAAAATATCACCCTCTCCCCCGAAAATTTTTTTAAAGCCCGCTAGCAAAATATTTTCAGCGGTAACCCCACTTTGGTCAGCGGCAAAGTTATAAAGGAATGTCAGAGGAACAAAATAAACCAAAAAGTTTGAAAATCGGTTGACATTTGGTAAAGATCTATCCGTTCTAACCCGATGACCCGATGTTTGAACACAAGTATTATCAGTGAATTTCGTGAAAGTTTTGAATTCTGAGAAAGTTTCCAATTTTTTTTGAATTTGCTATATCTCAGGCTATATAAGAGCTAAAAAGATGAGATTTGCACCATTGTTTATCTTTTTTATTCCTCTTTCTAACCGTCCGTGCAAAACAAAAAAAGTCCAGCGTTCACGAGCTTTTCGACAATCAAGTGAGAATGAGGAGCAGGCTGTTGCTCGGCGTGAAAAGTAGCACAGCAAACAAGAGAATCAAGCACTGCATGTCGTTCGACACTGTCAAATCAGTACACTTACCTTGACTATCAAGTTTCAGCAAATTCCTGCGAATGGGCGTTAACTCGGTTGAAGGAAAAGGCGGCGATTTAAGGAAATTAATTGCGCAAAATCCTATTGCATTCAGGGTCGGCGCTAGGGGGGGTGGGGTGTCCGCGGATCCGGACCCACCCAGCCTCGGGCAGGGGCACCCAAGCAAATCGTTCAAATACGCAGAAAAATGTTGATTGGGGGGTGAGGGGTAGTCTGAGCCGGCGGGTCCTGGCTGTGTAGATTGCATTAGACCCACCCAGTCAACAAATTACAAAACCCAGCGCCGCCCCTGATTGCATTTGCACAAAATTGGGTGGTAAAACAGCCAATCTCCCCCGTCATTTTTGACGGGTAAACACCTAGTAATCAAATAATTCCAATCTAGTCTGTAGGTGACGCGAGTTGTGAAGCTGAAAGTTGGCAATTCTCTTCAAGGATGATAGATGATCTCACATAAAATATACTGGCAACTATTTGAAGTGAAGTATGGGGGGGGGGACTACTGTAGATAGCTACCGGCCAAGTTGCGAGTACGGGAGAGCATGTAATACTGTCTGTAGTTAGGAAAATGGTACTTGAGAGGTACAAAGCTCGAGGTGCAGAATTCTGACACACGTCATCGTCGCTACGCTGATAAGTGACCTACATTGTTTTCTGTTCTCAACTGCGTGTTGAGTCTAAGTAAGTAAGTAAGTAAAATCTCGTGGATTTCTATAGCGCCCTGGAGCGCAAGCACAACAGTACAACACAACAGTAGCTGCTGATTCTTAGGTCCAGAAATGCCACTCCACGTAGTAATGTTATCTAGCTAAGATATTTGTGGTCTTCCACGTTTTATTTTGCCTTCTACTAGTCCTGTCATCACTGATCCTTCTACGGCGACTTTGTTGCTTTTCAATAGGCTACGTGGTCAAAGTATCGCAGTTTGCGGGTTTAAAATATGTTTCAGTGAGTGTATCAATCTACAGACTCGCTTGATACCAATTCGCGCGTACATTTAAACTGAGATTACAGGACGATGATGATTGTCAGTGAGAATTTAACCTCCTTCAGGTTACATTCTCTGGCACTTTTCCATGCAGAAAGCGTTCCGTGCATTCCTTACAATGCTTCCGAAGGAACGTCCTATCTGTCACACTAATCAGCGGCAAACAATGGTACG
Source organism: Metaphire vulgaris (assembly GCA_018105865.1). Classification (NCBI taxonomy): domain Eukaryota; kingdom Metazoa; phylum Annelida; class Clitellata; order Crassiclitellata; family Megascolecidae; genus Metaphire; species Metaphire vulgaris. The sequence goes on from CM030843.1 coordinate 14,711,815, forward strand.
CTTCTTTGGCCGAATTGCATTGGATATTGGAATGCCAATAATTGGCTCAGAGTGTCCACTAAGAATACCTCGTGTGACACAGACCGCGGCTCCATTTGGTTGGGCGTGTCACCAAAACAATTAGTGGGTGGTCACCTCCTGCTCCTGTAGCTGCACCTGCTCCACTGGAGACGTAGACAATAGACGACCGTGACACGTCCTTAACGCTATTAGTTTCAGAATTCTCCGACGACCGAAACCCGTCGTCAGTGGTGTTAATCCTTGTCCTGGTCCTTGTCCTTAAGGACTCCTTAAGGACCAATTTGAAGTCCTTGTCCTTGTCCTCGTCCTTGGGGAGTCAGTCCTCGTCCTTATCCTCGTCCTTGGGGGTTCGGTCCTCGTCCTTATCCTCGTCCTTGCAGATCGGTCCTTGTTCTGGTCCTTGTAGGGCCTAACTTAGTCCTTGAAAAGTCCTTATAAGGACCAAATTACTTGTATACCATTTTCAATTGTACTGATAATTATGTTCCAAGGTAAGAGTAGTATGTGGATTTATATTTTGGCTACATACTTGCGTTGAGTTACTCTAAATGTTTAGTCATTGTTTCCCTTAAAATACCAGTTGATTCTTTAGTAAAATTCTTTGTTTCCCTGCGACGTCGGCTCCAGTTGAACGAGTGTTTTCGCAAAGTGGTCTCATAATTAGACCTCACCGTGTGTGCATGACTGATCAGCTGCTGGAAACACTTGTTTATTTATTATTATTATTATTATTATTATTATTATTATTATTATTATTATTATTATTATTATTATTATTATTATTATTATTATTATTATTATTATTAAAACTTGACAATTTTTTAAGCGCAGTAACATAGCTAGGTGGCTAAAGTCAAAGGCGCATTTGAAATGCAGCATTGCTGTTCACTACATTATGTTTTTTAAATTTTGCTTTTCTAATTTTGTGATTCGAATTGAAATTGTGTTTGTTTTTTTCCTATCCGACTTTTTTGTCTGACAGAGGTTTGTCCTTGTCCTTGTCCTTGATCTTTGTCCTTGGGGGTCAGTCCTTGTGGTCCTTGTGCTTGCAGGGTAAGTCCTCGTCCTTGTCCTTGTCCTTGGAGGGTCGGTCCTCGTCCTTATCCTCGTCCTTGAGGGTTCGGTCCTCGTCCTTATCCTCGTCCTTGAGGGTTCGGTCCTTGTCCTTATCCTCGTCCTTGTGGAGTCGGTCCTTGTCATTATCCTCGTCCTTGGGGGGTTGGTCCTTGTTAACATCACTGCCCGTCGTTAACGCTAGAAAGGTTGTCAGCGTATCTTCAACAGTAGTGACGAGGTTTAGGAAGGACTTTGTGCTCTTCTAGTCGTCTCACTCAGATTGATCCAATTCTTAGCGTTGACACTCAACTCAGGCTTGTCCATTGGTTGGGTTGGATTAACCCATGGGTTGGGGTCGGTTGGGTCCAGATTATGAAAACATTAATGGCCTGGGTTGGGTTTCGTGAGTCTATAGACCTACCTGTCAACAACGTTAAATATAAGCTTTCTGTCTACTTGCTGCTTTGACAATAGCCATGATTCTTGTATTATGTCATATTGAATGAATCACACCTAATGGCGCTAGGTGCGTTAGCCTAGAGAGGGCCGCCGAGAGGGAGGGTAGGGGCAATTGCACAGGGCCCGGCGGCCTGCAGGGGGCCCGGAGTCCCGGACCCGGTGATGATGGTGTAGTAACAATCAGTGGCGCAGCGTGGTCTCGTGCCGCCCATGGCTCCTGGAAAAAATGCCGCCCCAACCTGCTCCTATTATAACTGGCAAGCAAAAAAGGTCGTTTCGGCCTAATTTGCCGCCCCTTCTAAATTTTGCCGCCCCTTCGCTAAAACTCTTCTACAACCCGACAAGCAAAAAAAAGGTAATCGCCGCTCAATTTGCTGCCCCCTTCATGTGTGCCGCCCATGGCTCTAGCCATAGTAGCCATTGGTACGCTACGCTACTGGTAACAATAGTCTGAACCCTGAAAAAGACTGACCAGCGAAAAAATGTGGTAATCTTCGCCATGAGCACAGGGGCCCGGCGAATGTCAAGGGGGCGGGCAGATCATGTTAAGAAGCAGAAAAGGTCACCAACACTTTTTTACACTTGCATTTGTTACGAGGTCCAGGAATTCTACTTTGAAAAAGACCGACAAGCCAAAAGAAGGTCATCAACAGTTTCACACAATTGTCAGGTCAGAGATCCGTGACTATTTTTTGCACAGGGGCCCGAAAATTCTCTCTGCAGCCTTGAGCGTAGATTTCATCGTAGGCAACGCATTCAATAGTCCGTACACACCGGACAATAGCAATTTAGATTGTTCAAATCATGTAGACGGGAGTTGCTGACTTGTCTGAACACATTCCTTTCACCGGTCACGGCTGGTTGGCAATAGGCATAATAGTAAGGTCTTCTCATGTAGTTTGATGATTGATGGTGTCATGATTCAGCAAACTGTACACTTGAAAATTAAATGCCAATGGCAAGCGATGCCGAACACAGTGGCGCAGCCAAGCTTTCCGGAAGGGGGGTTTGGTTTTTGGTTTTGACCGTGACCAACTTTGCAAAAATCATGACAAGCAAAAAAACGTTATCGCCTCTAGTTTTTTACTTGACAAGCAGAAAAAAGGTCCTCGCCTCTTACTTAAACCTTTACAGTGTTTAGCTCCATAGGGGGGTTTCGATTCCAAAGTCGCGTCAAATAATTTAAAATGCATGGAAAATCATTAAAATATTTTGTTTTCGGCAGCCAAGGGGGGTTTAACTCCAAGCCCCCCTTGGCTACGCCACTGGTAGAACATACAGAATTTTGCAGTAGTGAGTCTAATTAAACACTACCGATGCGATTGCATGGGGTTCATATTGAAACTTTTGGTTACAAGAAAATTGGACGTTGGGTGTTCATCAGAACAGGGTTTGAATATTATGATTGTTCTATCACATTTTTGTCGGGTCGGGATAGATTGCGTCAGCAGAGAGGAAATTTATTTGGGTTGAGTTGGGAAGTTGGTGGGTTGGTTTGGGCTGGGTTCAGAAAACCGACTCATGGACAGGCCAGGACAACTCTGACACAACTTTTGATAACTGTATGTCTGAGGGTAGCCTCGGTAGGACATTTATAAGTCAAAACTCATATAGACCTACAGTAGATACTGACTAGGCCTAATTCCAATCAGCGCCGAACATATCTTTTGTATTTTAGCATGGCGAAGGTTTACTGTCGAGACAGTTTCTTTCCAACGAAACATATCGCTAATCTTCCAAAGCAATTTACCTTCAACAACGGAAAGAAGACTTTTATGATCGACTACGCTACACAAGATCTCTTACATTTCTACAGAACACTAATCAAGGATGCTGCAATCAGAGGTTTGACGTCTGATTCATCAGTTGATTTGTTTTTTAATCACGAGACTAGTTTGATTGAATTTGATTCTGGGGAAACAGAGACGCAGACTACAAGCTTTTTGAATTTTTATTCGTTTAGATTTTTTTATTTACAAATTTCTCTATACTCTGCTGGCGAATTTTTAGGATGTTGGCCAACTTGGCCTACTTGCTAATTTTGATTCGATTTTGCGTGATTTCTGTCGGTATATCTTGCTTTGATTCATATTTACTTTTATGGGGGCGGGAGATGGCAGAGTGGGTTACGTGCTGAAGCGTCAGGCTGACGGAGCGGGTTCAAGCCCCGTTAGTGCCCCCAGTGGCTTTCACACAGGCAGTAATGCCTTCTAAGCAACTTTAAATCATGCTAAGTAATTACTATTTCACTTTATGAATCTATGTTTACTATTTATTAGAATTTTTGGTACTTTTACAGAATTCACGCGCACATAATATTCAACTATATCTTACTATACACTACGCCCAACGCCTAACAATATGCACCACATTAAAAATCCAGTACACAAGGGGAAATATGGCAAAATCGCATTTTTCTATAACCAATGTGTATAAGTCTTTGTATAGCCGGAACACTAGGAAGCAATCATAGAAACGTGTCAAGGACCATTGAGTGTAAGTAAGGAAGTAAGTACTCCTGCTGTTTAGCAGCCATTTTATTAGCATTAAGTAGGTAATTTAAATGTTGTAAATTTTTATAGAGCTTTAGCGGGTAGTACAGTAGTAGGCCTATCTACTTATTCCTATGGGTTAATTCATACCCGGAGCACAGCTGATCTAACAAGAAAGTATTCCGTGAATACGGAAAAAGTTCCAACGATAGCTCCATAGAGATATGTAGACGACCCGTTTAAGTGTAGTAAGTAAATTAGATAAATTCCTTAAACGTCTACAGAAATTAACTGTTAACGTTGCTGAACGTGTATTTCGATAATATCAGAATAACTTAAATCATTAACATTAGCAACCATTTTATTAACAAAAGTTAATACAGTTGAACAGCAGACCTATTGCATTCATAAGCAATTGCGTCTTTGCGCCAAATAATTTTGACCAATGAATACTTATGTTTTTTGGCCAAATGCCACTTTTGCCGCCAAACAATTTTGACCAATGAATCACTATCTTTATTAGTCTTTCATCCCTCATTCTGCAGATGTGTCCAAATATGATGATTTTCTGTCTTTGATCTTCTCCATAACAGTCTTTGTTCATCTCAGGTCTTTGCGAATGGTATCATTTTTAATCATATCTTTATAACTTATTTTCATCATGTTCCTATAATATTTCATTTCAAATGCGGTCAGTTTTAATCTGTCTTGTTTCTTCATGGTCCATGTCTCACATGCATACAGTAAGGTGGATGTCACACATGTGTCCATAATTCACAATTTAGTGTCTGTGCTGATATTTTTACTTTTCCAGATCGTGTTAAAATTGTGAGCTGTGAGTAACAGGCCTAACAAAGTTCAAAAGCATTCATATGTAAGGTAAAGGTAAAGGCCTGTTATGTATGCACAATGTCAATAAGATATTAGATTTGCTAAGCAATATAATAATATTAATTATAGTCACCAGCAGCACGTTATTATAACGTAGGCAAATCACCAAATATGTTTTGCACACCTCTTTGCAACAATTTTGCATGGTTTCTGCACTGTGGCAATGCCAGTTTCATCTACATTGTAGATCGACTGTGGTCCTTAACCCGAACCACGAGACATTATTTCAGCCAGGTTGTCAAAGGTTCACACTAGCTCTATTTAAAGTTAGTCATACGAGCCAATGAGGTAGGCTCGAATAGACAGTTTAGGCTGCCGTTTTTCGTCTTTGACATGACTTGACATAGGCCTATTTCTTTCTCCATAATTTCAATTTACATAAAAGATAAACAGAATAACATATATATATATATATATATATATATATATATATATATATATATATATAAATAAGCCTATGTACTTGTCTAAAAATAACATAGTGTCTACTCAGAGGAAGATTGAGAAAGAAATAAGAAATGGTCACTGACCGTATGAAAGTAACCAATACATAATGATAACAGACATAAATCAAGAAATTAGTTTCATAATCGAAGCTAAAGTAAAAATTATCAAACATAGCATATAAATGTTTGTAACACAGTAGGCTATAGATTTAGGCTGCCGTTTGATGAACCCTGAAAACCAGTCAACACCAGCAATTTTGTATTCTTTCCATTTCGATGGCATTTTCAAGTTGTTTGAAATCGCCAATCTGAATGCAAGTTCGCGGATTTTTACATGAGTCAGGCCGTGATAAATCTGTGCTGCCTTCTTTATGCATTCCACAAGCACCACTTCAAGGTCGTCACTGAATATCTGGGCGAACACCCTTATAATCGACACAATCCGAGCTTCCTTTTAATTGATGCAATTATACATAGCTGCTGAGTGTTTTGTAATTCACACCATTGACACAGGTTGATTCCCCGATACTTTGATTATACTGCAGCACTGCTGCAATGGCCAACTGCAACTGGTCCATAGAATAATGTCTTCTGTTAGTTTTTCTCACCATATGCCTTGTGATAAAGCTGAAAATCAAAATTTAATACAACATATATGTGTCAATGTAATAGAATGTCACATACAGTGCGACGGCACGTTGTCACATGCTGAGTAATGTTGTCTCAAGCTCGTGACAACATGCCCCGTAAAACACTTTACAACTCCAACACCAATAACTCTAGATAACACTGGTACGAAGTACCTACGCATTGAAAACTTGAATCTGGATTAAGTAATCACTGGTAAAACCATTTGTCTGCACCAAGGCGTTCTTCCATAGCATGAAAATCAATGACCGGCGATAAAATGCATTTGAGCTGAAAATTATGACATTTTAACTACAAACTTACCTTTTATTAAACTTAGATAAATTGATGACCATTGACTTTCGATTGATGGGTGCACACTTTCTGATCATGTCAAACCAACACAGAAGCATAGAACTTTTGCTAGAGGACCTGTGAATTTGTAATAGGCATATGACATGCAACAGTAGGCTTATACAATATACAAGACATTGATATAACTAACAATTCATATAAGCACCAATTTTGCATTTAACGTGTATTTCTTTCCGGTTCTTCTCACTTCATAAATATGTAATGAAATGTTTAATAAGTAGTAAAAATCACTTGCTTACTTACCACCATTACAATTGCACAATTTTGCCACTTCCTTATTTTGAACGCCAGTTTGACCAGGCTGACTACTTTCATAATCTGCGTGCTTTTGGATAATAATCAAGGCCATTTTTAATAATCAGGGCCATTTTTATTAAATGGCACCTGACCTTGTTGCATATTGGCGGCCACGTTGCCGGATCGTGAATCAAAAATTGTTGGGCATTTCAGCTTGATCCGGATTTGCATACTGGAAAATAGGAAACATGAGCTCACCAGCTTGTTCTGCTGTGAGTTCTGAAAATTGGGTAGAAATTTCATTAGGCTTAGTATCACTTTACGCTGACATCACTAACACAATGTCTTCAGTCGTGAATGTTGCAGCTAGAGTAAGTTCTATTCGTTGCACATGAATGTCATTTTCAGTGATTTCATTGTCGCTTACCTTTGGCGCCTCCAAGGCTCCACAAGTCTAATCTTTCGAGAAATTTTGGATGTGACGTAGAAGTCCGAGTTAACCATTTCTCAAACTAGTGTTGTGCTAGACGGCTACTTTTGTGTATTCAGTTTTTGTAATAGATACGTCTCATTTGAATTTTTGATCATTAAAGATCTTCTTATCTGTTTCTTTTAAAAGAGACAAAAAAGCAAACCCCAACAGGATGTAATACTGACGTCTCGATTTCAATGGTGCATCATTCGCCTCATTCAATTTTTGGATTAATTGTAATACTCTTCTTTTCGCAAAAGAGTAGTATTTCCCTTCTTTCCATTGTGCTCGTCGATAAGCTGTCTTCTTAATTAGAATTCTTGGATTATTTCTTGATTCTCCATGATTAAACTAGCAAGCTTATTTATGTCTAATATGTCTAATTTCTAATAGGTCTAATGTGCACTGTTCAACCTTTTATACTACATGAGCAATCAGGAAAATACTTATTCTCCTCTGTGCATTGCAATAATTAACCATCCCGCTATATCATTTCAATTACGATGCATTTAATAAATGCCAGAGTCAGAGGATTAACATACCAGACTAAAGAACTCAAGTCTGTTATTAAGTAGTCTAAATTTAAAGAATTATAGATATAGAAAGGAGAAACATCCATCAGGTGACACTTTGACATGATTAAATCTAAATGAAATACAGATATAGAAAGGAGGATACATCCAACAGGTGCCACCTTGACACGTTCACTTCTAAGCTAAGCTTCATTCATTCATTCATTCATTCATTCATTCATTCATTCCTAGACAATTTCTATAGCGCTGTAACAAGGCTGAGGCCCACAACAAAAGCGCTTTAACATCTCAGCTATAACCCAACCTAAACAGATGCGTTTTTAATCTTGTGATGAAATGCTCGGGAGTATCAGCCATGGTGGTCTCATCAGGAAGAGAGTTCCACAAGATAGGATTACCCCTAGTGAAGGATCTCTCTCCGAACTTGGCGGTCTTGGATGGAGGGGAACATGAAGTTTAACGCCCCGACTCGAGCGGAGCGAAGATCTCCTGTCATTACCCTGCGGTCTCTTTACAAGAGAGGCAAGGTACTTAGATAGAAAAGTAAGATTGGAGACTGGTCTGTAGCTCGCAGGCTCTGACGAATCAAGCCCCGGCCGTTTCAAATGGGGCCCTACGGCTTCAATCTAATCTTACGGCTTCAATTTAAGCTTCAATCATTCTCCTGCTGCTATTCCATCACGAATAAAGATTTCTGGCAAAGTGTGTAGAAAATCTGAGCAAATTTCAGGTTATATTATGCTATGTTATGTTAAAATGTCAATTTCTATAGCGCAATAGTCATGGCTGAAGGCCAAAGTCAAGAGCACTTTACACACTGCACTTATACGATATCTCATACAAGTACGTCTTAAGTTTCTTTGTAAACAATTCGAGGTTAAATTCCATAGTCACGTTGTTAGGTAGGGCGTTACATAGGACAGGTTTCCCCCGCGTAACGGATCTCTCGCCCAGTTGCACGGTTTTGGATGGAGGGGGAATGACCAACTTGACACTGTGGCCAGATCGGAGCTGACGACGCCGGTCAGTAGGCGAAGGCCTGTGAACTAGTTCAGCCAGGTAGCCAGGGAAAGTTGGATCATACAAAGCTCGAGGTGTTAGCCAACATCGCTTATAGGTGATACGCTCCGGAATGCGTAGCCAATAAAGCTTGTCTTTCAGCAGAGGGGCGAGATGATCACCCCATCTAGCTCCAAAGATTATTCGAGCAGAGGCATTGAGTACCATCTGTAGACAGACGGTCTAGCTGGCTAGCAGGAAGGCCCAGAAGAATGACGTTGCCGTAATCGTAGCCAGGCCCGCCGAGAGAAATTCCGGGCCCCTGTGCAGAATGGCCGGCGGGCCCCGAAAAACTTTAAAACATTGCTGCCGACCCTTTTTTGCTTGTCATTGGTTTAACCCAAATTAACCGACACGATGTCATGTTGCAACTCTCGAAAACTAGTGATGACCATTTTTTTTGCCACTCTTTTTCACTCCCAGTAGCGTCATTTCACACTTTTCTTGGGGGCGAGATAATTTTTTGGCCAAATTTGGCCAAATTTTGGCAAATTGTGGGCAAATTTTGGGCAATCATAGGCAAATTTTGGGCAATTTTTGGACCAATTTTGGCAAATGTGAAAATTTTTGACATTTTTGGGCAATTTTAGGCGATTTTTTGCACATTTCACACTTATTTATTTACTTAATACATTATTTCTTCATTTTCCTTGGGGGCCCGCCTGCCCCTCCCCAAATGACGCTCCTGTTCACACTGTTCATTTTGAGGCTTTTGATGTCCTCAGGTCCGGGCCCCTCTTTTACTCGCCGGGCCCCCTTTCTTTAGTGTTATTATTGGTATTATTGTTAATTATGCATATTCATCATTGGCCCGGGCCCCCTCCAGACCGCCGGGCCCCTGTGCATTTGCCCCCCCTGACCCCCTCTCGGAGGCCCTGATCGTAGCTAATCGATCATTGAGAGGGCGAATGCACGGACCAATAAGATTACTGACGAGGTTGGCAGGTGGCGACGAATCTCTCTTCTCCGCCGGAGCTGATAGCCTGATAGTAGCAGGATCGGGACACATTACTTACGTGTCCGTTCAACGCTAACGATTCGTCCAGTAGCACTCCCAGAAGGCACACTTCGGTGGACGGGGTAATATATACCCCATCAATTAAGAACGGTGCGTGGTTGACCAAATGATTCTTCCTAGGGGTCGCAAATTAACAGTATCTCCGTCTTGGAGGTATTTAAGGCAAGACGGTTTGAAACAGTCCATTATTATTATTATTATTATTATTATTATTATTATTATTATTATTATTATTATTATTATTATTATTATTATTATTATTATTATTATTATTAATTTATTATCGTATGCTTCAAGTGCTGAAAGAAGTCAGCCATTTGACTGCGACATCATTAGCTGAGTGTAATGTCTGAAGACCGCCATTCTCGAGTCTTGTTATAGGACAAGAGTCAACTATGTGATTCATTGTTTGCACTTCGCCGCAGATACGCAGATCTGAGTCGTCCAGTTTCCACTTCCGGCGACAGTATTTGCAGTGACCATGCGCTGTCCGGAAGCGGTTCGACAGGCACCAAAGATGACGTGGCAGGGTGTCGAATCCTGGTTGTCGGATAGAGGGATCTTCTAGTTGATCGCCTGGGCCGACTTCCAGCCAAGTCTCCAGTACTGACCAAAGACGTCTGTGGGTTCCTTGTTTAGCCGTAGGGGTGACGTGATTTGAGTCTCTGTTGAGGCGGATTGGTTAAGTCCTCATGAAATGGCCAGTTTTCATTTAAGCCACCTTCTGCAGAAACTTGTCTACAGCGGCTGTGCGACGCAGATGGGGCGGGGGGCAGATGTTAGATAGGACACCGGCAGCCACGACAGTTCGGTTGGACGTAGAGTACCAGTGATGATTCTCATGGCAGAGTGCAGCTGATTGTCAACGACTTTGGTGTAGAGGGAGCTGTACCAGACAGGGCAGCAGTATTCAGCAGTTGAATAGCAGAGTCCATTGCTTGATCTTAATAAAACAGTCACTGATGCGAACTCGAAGCCGCTCTGTGTCCTTCGGAAAGCAGAAGAAATACACCTGGACGTCGTCGGCGTAGCAGTGCACTTCGAGACCGCACGACTTGATGATTTGCCCAATGTCTGCAACGAGTTCGTTTGCTCACCGCGGACAGAAGGAAAAGTGAATCACAAATTCCCCATGAATTATCCTAAAATTTGCGTCCCTTCTAAACTTGCGCCCTGTGATAAGGCCTAGGCACCGTAGGCACCGCCCGTTGTATGACTCTGGCTCTATCATCCAACGTTCTTAGCAGTCTGCTAACTTTCCGTCCCACTTAAGTAAAAATGTGTGGTGACAAAGAATATAGGAATTTCAATATGAATAGTGCAGTTTGGAATTTATGTATATCAATTACTTTTACAATTAGAAACAAGAAACAAAGCAACGAAGAATCTGCCTGTGCTGATTTTTTGTAAACTGCGCTCAATATCATAATGATATTCTGAACTGCTTCATTTCAGGAGATAATGTCGGAGTCGATGAGTATAATGAAAACGATTTTAAAACTGAATTGCTGTTTGAATTCTCGGAGATTTTTCAAGCCACAGATCCAAATACAGGACACATTGAGGCCGTTATGTTCATTCAGCATTGCTTGTATCAACGAGCTTTGGACACGTGTTCAGCAACCGTCCACGTCTTTAGATCAAGCGGCATCGATAACGTTGTTTATGCGGAATTGGCAAGCCTCATGGGAGACTTCGCACAGGCATTGGACATCGGATACACTCAAGTTTGCGTTCATGTGGCATTCAGTATGAGCAATCTGTATCTGGAACTTCGCAAGCAAGGATTTGTGACAGTGACTTTGTTTCCTGAATGGGTCGAACTGGCTGGAGTCGGTGTGGACGACAGCGCTCTCATGGTGAAACAATTGGATGCGAGTAATAGAAAGGTAGACACATATAATGATATATCCGCTTGACACAGTTTTGAGTTAGAAATGTTTATTCTGCTAATCATTGATATTTCTTCATAAACGTGGGATTTTATAATAGTGTCAAGAATATTAGAATATGTTCTTGAACGCGATTGGATGAAGATGAAAGGTGACCAAAATATTTGGCGTGTTTTCGACTGAACTTTGGATTAAAATCAACAGCTTGATGAATAAAATTGGTTGAAGTGAGAGTAACTGCAAGGTTGTAACTTGTAAAGATTTAAGATGACGTTAAACGAGACATATGAAAGTGAACTCGTATTTCCATGCACTTTGAAATTCTAATAAGTAAAATGATAATGATTTAAGGTTCCTGGGTTCATTTTGAGGGGGTTGATGATGATAACGACGACGACGGTGATGATGATGGTGATGATAATGATGATTTAATCGATAACAACGGTGAACGATAATGGATGTGATAAACTATGGTGATTGACATAAATTAAATATCTTTCCACAACATGTTTGTTACTTTTTTCAATTGCGATTTTCATTCAGCCGAAATCAATGGAACATCTTCTGAAAGCAATAAATTCAAAATTCACACCGGAGAAAGTGCAATCGACGTATTTCAGCTCAGGCTGTGTGCCGGTTCCAATACTTCCCATAACATCAACGACAAAACAAGGAGTTAAATTCACATTTCGCAATGCCAGAATAGAAGAAGACGAACTCATGTACAAGATGATGAGCGATGCTGGAAGTGAAGGTGATGGTTATGCAATTGACGAATATCCCACCTTGGACTTTTTCAGAATTGTATATTTGGCTGACAGTGCTGCAGTCATCATCGAGGAGGAAGCTACGAAGACGGTGGCTGGAGTGCTAATATTTCTTCAATCCATAATATATCGAAGAGCCACTGGTTCAGTTGCTGATCCTGCTGTTATAATAAAGAAAGAATACAGAGGCACTGGCTTGAGTCTTCTTGCCAGAGTCGTCATGATTTTGGTTGAAAGGTCAATCGGATTTAAGAGAGAATTTGGAATAACCTTTTCCACGAATAAAGCGACCCTTAAAACGTGGAAAAATAGCAGTTTTCCAACAATTGGTATTTTCCCAAACGGAGCTCACCAGGGATTACGTGGATGGATGGATTTGGTTTATGGATCGAGGCCTATAAGTTTAAAAGGCGATGCTGGATTGCTTTCGAAATTGTGAGCAGGACATCTTAGGCCCTATAGGTTAAGTTCTGAAAATGGAAAAGCTTTTGAGTCAAAGTTGTGATATCCGTTGACAAATTTCGCTATGTTCTAATCTTCTTATCATCATCCATAAAATACTTTGCTGGTTCTGCCTACCTGGATCTACAACCTTGACCACCACGGACTATGGATTGCGGACTATGGATTTACCCAGCTTGATCGCTCGTTAATGCACTGCGCCTAGCTTTCGGGCAGCGCTATAGAAATTTAGTGTTTATTTGCTTACTTAAGTTACGTTGTAGTATAGGTGTCACTAATGCATATTAATAAAAATATGATGCTGCAAAATCATTTCCTTAGTCAAATATCTGTTTTGCTTTATAGTATGTCCTACGTGGTCAGAGTATCGCATTTTGCGGGTTTAAAATATGTTTCAGTGAGTGTATCATTCTACAGACTCACTTGATATTTGACTTTTAACAGCAACCTTGATTTCGCCTGTACCTTTAGACTGAGATAACAGGACGACGATAATAATATTATTGTCAGTGAGAATCTAAGTCTGCGTATCTTTAACAGTAGCGTAGTGTAACGCAATCGAGGTTTATGAAGGACTTTGTGCTCTTCTAGGCGATTCACTCAGATTGATCCAATTCTAAACGTTGATACTCAACTCGTAATATTGTTAACTATAGGCACGACGGTAGGACATCTAAGAGTCAATGCTCGATATACAGCAAATACTGACTAGGCTTAATTCCAATCGGCGCCGAACATATATTGGTATGGCGAAGGTTTACTGTCGAGACAGTTTCTTTCCAACGAAACATATCGCTAATCTTCCAAAGCAGTTTACCTTCAACAACGGAAAGAAGACTTTTATGATCGATTATGGCACACAAGATCTCTTACATATCTACAAAACAGTAATCAAGGATGCTGCAATCAAAGGTTTGACGTCTGATTCATGAGTTGATTTGGGTTTCTTTATCCCAAGACTAGTTTGTTTAAATTGGATTCTGGAGAAGCAGCGACGATGCTTTTTAAATTTTTATCCGTTTTGATTTCTTTATTTACAAATTTCTCGATATTGTGTTGGCGAATTTTTATAATGTTGGCCTAATTGCTAAGTTTGAATCGATTTTGCGTGATTTATATCGGTATATCTTGCTTTAATTCTTATTTGCTCTATCTTTTTATAACTAGTGAATTAATTGATCTCCATTATCGATCACTTCATTACCTTCGTAGACAGTATTTCAATAAGTGAGTAAGTAAGTAAGTAAAATCGCATGAATTTATACAGCGCTTTTGGGGAATTATAACAGTAGTTGCCTATTCTTAGGTGCTTAGCCTTTCTTAAAATAGCTATGGGAAAGCTGAATGATCGGCCAGGCAATGGTCAGTATTTTCGGAGGGCAGTGAGGCTAGGTTGTTGCAGCTATGGAGGATGGAGAAAATGCTTTTAAAAACGATTTAAGTTTAGATCTAAAGACGTGAGGAGATAATACAGGAATTATGGGAAATGAGGATTCGGATTTTATTGTTTGACACTGTCTAAGGCTGCGGCTGGAAGCTGTGATCGAGTTCCAAAGTTCAAGTGTGCAGTGCTTTATCGAGGCCTGTTATGAGAGGATTTCCCCCAAACCCCAAAATTTCTCCTCAAAAATTTCATTACTGACAAATTTTGCTTTGAACTATGTCTTTTCCTCTCCAGCCAAGTCAATTCTCCCCAAAGGCCTGAAGTCTGGATAAAATGCTGTAGGAGCGGCACATGAAAAGGCACGGCTACAGATTTTCAGGGATGTCTGATTCAGCGGGCGTGGAAGAGTGCGAGTGAGAGAATATTTCATTCGTAATAGAATCATTACTCTGGCTCAAAATAACTGAACATATCCAATTCAAGATAATAACACTTACATATAGCTTACTTTACTTATCAAAACGTGTCTACCTTAGAACACTATTAACAACACTGCCTCCTCCGACCAACACGATCGTCATATCAACATTGCGGCGATTGTTTGGCCTTAACAAGAGCCGCATTCGAGAACCGAGTTACTGACATGACGTCTCATGACTCACATAGGTATGGCCGTACTCTGGCATCTGACCGGATGCGTAGCTATAGGGGGCAGGAGGATACATATGTCGCCGGGTGCCGAGGTGTGGGGAGCGCCAAAATCGGGTTTACGGTAGCACAAAAGCAAGAAGAAGCCTAACTGTAGTTGTGAGGACCACCTTTTTTGCTTGTCGTCGGAGTTGGAGGGGGCACCCGCAAGGTTAGTCCCCCGGGCGCCAGATACCGTAGTATCAACCTAGTTGTAGCGGCTGTGATGACATTTTTTGCTTGTCAGGTTTTTTGAAGAGCTGAGAAGCGATGATGCTTTATTTTCCTTCTCGAATTTTTCATGAAGTTGAGAGGCGATAACCTTTTTTGCTTGTCAGGTTTTCGTGAACTTAAGAGGGGTGCCGTCAGTATGCTTTGTCCCCGGGAACCGGACACCCTAGCTACGCCCCTGCGTCTGACACAAACTGATGCACTTACAGTGTAACCAACTTTTTCATTTAGAAAACTCAATATAAAATAGATTCATCAACCGAATAGGCATAGGTTTGAAACGTCCACCCATAGGATCATTAGATTCATCGTGCTTCATGAGTCAGCACTCAGTAGAATTAACTCTGCCAGTATTGACAGCAAAATCTAGTAGGCCCCCTAAATTGCTATGTTTATGAGTAGATCCGTTTCAATTGAAACATAAGCAGTTAACCTGGATCTGGTAAGCAATCGAATATACAGAATTCAAACGGAATGAGATAAGTTTATCCAAAAAGGAATGATAAGTTGATCCAATATCCACACATATTATCTTATATGAGTGAATGTTTTTAGATTTAGTAAAGCACTGTAATTACTTAAGTAAAGATGTACGGTAATCACGAACATACACTGTAGAAGTTTAAATATGAATAAGGCAGTTTGGAGTTTATGCATATCAATTACTTTTAGAAGTAGAAAGAAGAAAGAAAACAACGAAGAATCTGTTTGTGCTGATTTTTGTAAAATTGCGTTGAATATCATAATTACACTGCGAAATACTTCATTTCAGGAGATAATGTCGGAGTCGATGAGTATAATGAAAACGATATTAAAACTGAATTGCTGTTTGACTTTTCGGAGATCTTCCAAGCCACAGATCCAAGTACCGGACACATTGAGGCCGTTATGTTCATTCAGCATTGCTTGTATCAACGAGCGTTTGACTCGTGTTCAGCAACCGTCCACGTCTTTAGATCAAGCGGCATCGATAACGTCGTTTATGCGGAATTGGCAAACCTCATGGGAGACTTCGCACAGGCGTTGGACATTGGATACACTCAAGTTTGCGTTCATGTGGCATTTAGTATGACCGACCTGTATCTGGAACTTCGCAAGCAAGGATTTGTGACAGTGGCTTTGTTTCCTGAATGGGTCGAACTGGCTGGAGTCGGTGTGGACGACAGCGCTCTCATGGTGAAACAATTGGATGCGAGTAATAGAAAGGTACAGGCATATAATGATATTATCTGCTTGACACAGTTTTGCGTAAGAAATGTTTATTCTGCTAATCATTGATATTTCTTCATAAACGTGGGATTTTATAATAGTGTCAAGAATATTAGAATATGTTCTTGAATGCGATTGGATGAAGATGAAAGGTGACCAAAATATTTGATGTATTTTCGACTGAACTTTGGATTGAAATCAACAGTTTGATGAATAAAATTGGTTGAAGCGAGAGTAACTGCAAAGATGTAATTAAGATTTAAAATGATGTTGAACGAGACATATGAAAGTGAAGTCGTCTTTCCATGCACTTTGAAATTCTAATAAGTAAAATGATAATGATTTAAGGTTCCTGGGTTCATTTTTAGGGGGTTGATGATGATAACGATGACGACGATGATGATGATTTCAGCGAAGATGTCGATGAATAAATGATGGATATGATTAACTATGGCGATTGACATAATTTAATATCTTTTCACAATCTTTTTTGCTACTTTTTTTTCAATTGCGATTTTCATTCAGCCGAAATCAATGGAACATCTTCTGAAAGCAATAAATTCAAAATTCACTCCGGAGAAAGTGCAATCGACGTATTTCAGCTCAGGCTGTGTGCCGGTTCCAATACTTCCCATAACATTAACGACAAAACAAGGAGTTAAATTCACATTTCGGAATGCCAGAATGGAAGAAGACGAACTCATGTACAAGATGATGAGCGATGCTGGAAGTGAAGGCGATGGTTATGCAATTGACGAATATCCCACCTTGGACTTTTTTCGAATTGCATACTTGGCTGACAGTGCTGCAGTCATCATCGAGGAGGAAGCTACGAAGACGGTGGCTGGAGTGCTAATATTTCTTCAATCCATAATATATCGAAGAGCCACTGGTTCAGTTGCTGATCCTGCTGTTATAATAAAGAAAGAATACAGAGGCACTGGCTTGAGTCTTCTTGCCAGAGTCGTCATGATTTTGGTTGAAAGGTCAGTCGGATTTAAGAGAGAATTTGGAATGACTTTTTCCACGAATAAAGCGACCCTTAAAACGTGGAAAAATAGCAGTTTTCCTACAATTGGTACTTTCCCAAACGGAGCTCACCAGGGATTACATGGATGGATGGATTTGGTTTATGGATCTATTAGTTTAGAAGACGATGCTGGATTGCTTTCAAAATTGACAGTTGGACATCTTATAAGTTCAGTAAATGGAAAAGCTTTTGAGTCAAAGCTTTGATCATCGTTGACAAATTTAGCTAAGTTACGTTGTAGGTGTCACTAATACATGTTAATAAGAATATTGTGCTTCAAAATCATTTCCTCTAGAATAGATACGTTTAATTAATGCTGAAACATTGACGCGACATCTTTTTATGTCCATTAAAGTTTTAAACTAATTCGCCAGCCTATTATTCCTATTGTAATTATTTCTTCGATCTTTATCGGTGAATATGTTATAGTTGATGTTCTGTTGTGACATACTTGTACTCCCGATGTAGTTTTTTCTCAGTTTTAACACTTTAAAGCACATACAGTAAATGCCAGAAAAACACCGTACATACATTTATTTAATGCCCTTAGTTTGTATTTCGTTCCAGAAAAACTTATGATAAAAAAATTCCACAGTGATATAGGAATATGATGTGGTTGGATCTCATCCTGTTCGAGATGCGAGAAAGACTCAGAAGGCAGTTGCATCCAAACGCTGTAATTCGACTCGAAGAGAAATCTGTCTGCTTTTGTCTCCGGATTGTTAGGCTATGCGTCTGCCCAGGTCGCTGAGGAAACAGAGGACATCCTGGTTAATGAGGCCTTGCGTTTCAAGTTCCTTCTGTTGGAAAGTGTAGGCAGAATGCCGGCTTTAATATATATATATATATATATATATATATATATATATATTTTTTTTTGTGCCCTCGGTACTTCATTCCCGAGGGGCTTATGAAAAAATTGTCCGGAGACATATAGAAATAGTGTGCTAACTCTCGTCCGGGTCGAGGCGTGGAAAAGAACCTCGGAAGGCGATTGCGCTGAAGCGTTGAATTGCAACTGACAAGCGCTGGAAGAGGAAACTGCCTTCCCTTTTGTCTCCGGATTGTTGAGCTAAACGTCGGCCCAGCTCACGAAGGAAACAGAGAGCGTCGTTGTTGATGGGGCCTAGCGTCTCGAATGCAATGGGCAGGAAGATGTAATTGGCTGCCAGATTTTGATACTTGGACTTTTTTCTGACAGCAGCGGCTTCTGCGGCGGCTCCTGCAGCGAGCGAAGTGGTGGGTAGGTATGTTGGAGCAACGGTGTCTGCTACCGTTGCGTCCCAGACAAGGCTTCGGCCGGCTTGCCAGGGTATCAGGGTCATGCCGTCTGGCCTTTTCCCATCGGATCTAGAGAGACCAGCAGGCTCCTTAATGGATGGGATCCCTGCCCTGACTAAAGCCCTCTGGATCAGGTCATTCAACATGGAATGTCGAGGGACACGGCCTGGACCCAGGTGACACGACAGCCCGTGAGAACCGTCTTCCGATACCTGGACGCCGCAAGGACAAAGATGTTTCTCACACAAGTTGACTCCGAGACGGAGGCCAACGACGACTCTAACAGTCTCGTCATCCATGCGCAGGCCGCAGGCGGTTAATGGCAGCGCGTGTAGCCAATCGCTGGCGTGGTTTGCCGAGACTGCTTTGAGTCGTGCCTGGTGATACTGTCCTTGGACTGTTTGGGACAAGGTGTTTATGTCCCTCTGTATTAACGGGCGGTCCCAGGTGGATTGTTTGTGTAAGAAGTCGGAAGATATATATATATATATATATATATATATATATATCGTGTCGTGGCCATTCGGCAACGTGTCTCTTTAGGCTTATGCTTTAGGCACACGGCCAAATATATATATATATGATTAAACAGGTAATCATATATTAAACAGTTAATCATACCTGTTTTCAAGAGAGGAGAGACAGATACTGAGACAGAGATAGACAGACAGAGACAGAGTAGTGGAATTGGTGAGAAAGAGACTGGGTACGACTCCCATTAAGAAGATTTAAGCCAGGCTGAGGGGAATATGCAGCAGAAACAGGAATCGCTTCAGTTTTTGCGTTGGATGAACAATTGACAGTCTAATTCGTTATCTTTTGCCAGGTGAAATTAAAGAAAATAATCTGTCGTCAAGTAGGTTATCATGGCGAAATAGCATAACTGAAATGAGCCTTAGTGCATTTTATAGTGAGTTGGATCTATTAATTAATTATTGTTTGGCGGTTGAGTTTGAATGGTGTCACCCGTCAAACACTTAATGATGCAAACCCAGTGTTTATTCTAGGCTTCTCTGGGGGAATTCCCTCCTCCAAGTTTGAATTTTCCCGCAATGTTTTTGATATTTTGGCAAGTAGTATGACCTCCTCAATGCCTGTTCTCCCTAAAAATTTTAAACTCTCCCAATGTCTAGGTGGCTAGAATAGCCACTGGTGCAAACCACACTAGATGCTATTCTAGAGTCTAGAATTGTACAGATGGCCGGTGTGCATAATCGTTTAGAGAGAGATGATCACGTGCCTAACTGAAACACGTTCTATTTAAACTCGCTGTGTATCGAAGCGATTTTTCATAATAAAATCATCGATAGTTGAGATGAAATAGGAATTTGGTAACATTGTGGCCCGTTTAAGTGCCATAACTTACTCGAAAAGCTTGGAACCACTATAATGTGCGAAGCACAAAGGTGTGCAAAAGTCCGAAATCAGCTTCTCTTTTAAAAACTAATTTCCTCTATTCTATTTTTTTTTCGTTTGCTATTTATTTTCTTACATTCTATTTCTTCGGTTACTTAAAACAAACACTTAAATCAAAAAAAATGTTTAAAATAATTGCATGAAGAGAAGGTGATTCCATAATTTTGCACACGACTGTAAGTTGTGCGATGCTATGCTTCCATTCTCATTTCTTCGAACGAGAATAACATGCACTATTAATACTATTGTGAACTGGAGAGAAGTAACGTAGAAAACCGGGACAAAATAAGCGTCCTGGCGGACTTTTCCGGGACATTGGGATGACCAACGAAGTATCGGGATCATCCTGGAAGCCGGAACGTCTGGTCGCCATAGTTAAGTAGATTAGTCTTACGCACTATGTGTGCGTTTGCATGAAAAATATTTAATTATAGACGATGAATTGCCTGGCTACGCAGGTTTGTAAATAGTATAAGCCTTAGAGTGAGAAAAAAAGTTTACGCTTGATTCCCGGTAATATTACCGAAGCGTATGTCACTATTATTGACCATTACATTACAAATGCATTAGACCTAGAATATCTTCCCCGCCTTTGTATAAGCAGAATATTATTTACGGCAGGGGTCTGGTCCAATTCTACCAGAACATTCACATACGAAAATAACGCTGTACATTACAATGTCTTGAGCTAACGTAGATTTATTAAAGATCTCAATCGACAGCAGAACAGCGAACACTTGTAAGCTTATTTGTCTGACAATTGTGTGATTGCCAACATTTTCAATATTCAATTTTCTTTTTTTAAATCACTCCATTTTAACAGCTGAGGTTTAAAAGCAGCTTTATTTTAACATTTTAAGGAAATCTCGAAGGTGAATGTAGAACTGTTTCAGGCAAGCTGTAGTTTCTGACTGTCTATGGAAATCCGAGTCTTACGTCTTCATTTTCTCCCAATGTCGTATACCAGGAACGCCGGATCAACTGGAACTCCTTTGACCGATCTTCTGAACTGAATATGTCGAAGTTTCTGGGATGATGTCGGGACTTTATTTATTCATTCATTCATTAGTTCACATGGACGACAGAGGTCCGTTGTGCCAATCTCGTGTTGCGCGAGTTGTGACCGCGACCGATGGCTGAGTGCCATTCATGAATAATTGTGAAAGGAAGACCATCGCCGATCTGCTGGGGCCATGTACGGCGTGGTTTTCCAGAAGGTCTTCTTCAGCTCGGAGGAGGACGCGTCTCGGTGCGTGGAGTAATAGCGCAGGCGAGAGCGCGGTGGGCCGGAATGTTGCTGCCCTGGCGAGCCACATGACCGAAGAGAGACAGACGGCGTCGCGTGATAATTTCTGTCACTGGCAGGAGGGCAATCTGTTTGGAGACTGCTTCATTGGTCACGAAGTCAAACCAGCGAATGCAGAGAAGCTATCTCTGGCAGCGCATATGGAATGCCTGTAGTCTTTCAGAGTCTCGTGTAAGCAGAGTCCAAGTCTCAGAACCATATAGGAGAATAGGCAGGACGCAGGACTGATAAATACGGATCTTGGTACCGAGCTGTATCTGTCATTGGCGCCATAGATTTTGAAGAGATCTCATGGCAGATGCAGCTATGCCGATTCTGCGAGTAATGTCCCGCTGACACCTGCCATCAGAACTCTGGACACTGCCCAGGTAAGTGAATTCTGACACATTTTCCACCTGGTGTCCATTAACGTATATGTTTCCTGCGTCTCCTCCAGAACCCAGATTCTGCAGCTTGGTTTTTGTCCAGGACACATGTAGTCCTAGTTTGGAGGCTGTCGACTCAATCTGATTGAGTGATGTTTGTAGGTTCTTAACGGATGTTTCCAGAAGAGCAACGTCATCAGCGTAGTCTAGGTCGGAGAAGCTATGTTCCGGTAGGGTGATCCCGGTCTGGTCAATAGCATGCTCCAGGATCCAGTCCATAGCCCTGCAAAAGAGTGCTGGAGCCAGGACACAGCCCTGGCGGACTCCTGAGGCAGTGAAGAATGCCTCAGATAGCATGCCATTGATGCGCACTCTTGCAGTCGTGCCCTCGTGTAGGTCTTTAATTACTTTAGTTCACACTGAATCGTCAGTTACTTGATGCCGTTTTGGCTTCCAGTTGTCATAGCTGTCGTGTAGACGTATTTCGCCATCTTGAATGTTTTCTAAGTTCATCTGTCGGAGACTTCTCCTGACCATCCAGTTGTCGTCGTTGGACATCGATTTCTGAGATAGGTCATCGTCTAAGAACTCTGATGAATTGAGCATTCAGGAAAAATTTGACAATAATTTAAACCAATTGTACTTTTAGAATTGCTCTCATCCAATAATAATAAATAAATAATAATAATTATGCACTTCTATAGCACCAGTTCTAATACCCAAGAATATCAATCGATGGTACTTCAAATCCATTCGAGAACGACCAGGCCATTCCAGTGATCAGTCAGCCCAAATCACAGGATGGAATAGTATTAATTAGAAAGAGTTAAGAAAACATTGACTACTACACAGTGATCACGAAAATCGGGACCCCCTAGATTAATGAGTATAATTTAACAACCTTTCGACCATTCATGCTGAAATTTTAATTATATTAGGCAGTCTCGATCCTCAAAAAGTATTTCGCCTCTACGCTGCAGCTGGTACAAGAAAGAAGGACATCACTGGCGCTCGTCTTCTGCGTACTCGTCCGACTTTCACCAAGTCCTTAATGGTATCAGTTGGTGTTTCAGCACTCGGTCGTACAGCTATTCACTTCGTCGAGCCGGGGGTGAAAGTTAACGGACAGTATTACAGAGACGTTCTACTGATGCAGGGACTGCTGCCGGACATCCGAACTTTCTCAGATTATTACACATTCCAACAGGACGGCGCACCGGCACACAGAGCTCAAGAGACAGTTGAACTGTTAGGTAACGAAACGCCGGACTTCATTCCGCCTACTCTCTGGTCACCCAACACCCCGGATTTGAATCCGGTGGATTGTAAAATTTGGAGTGTTATGCAGGAACGCGTTTACCGAACGAAAGTCCGTGATATTGAGGGCCTGTGACAACGCATCATGCAAGTGTGGGACGAGATTGATCAAGGCATCATTGATGCGTCATTCAAGCAATTGCGTAGGCGTCTTTGTGCGTGTATTGCAGCAAATGGCGGACCGTTTGAACACAAACTAGGAGTGGAATATCACTAGAACTATCTAAAGTACACGTACTACAACTTTGATGAATATTAGTTGACCTTTCGTTGAGTTATATTCGTTAATCTAGGGGGTCCCGATTTTCGTGATCACCGTGTATTTATCAGTTATCAGAATGCCCTGTAATAAAGTAAATAGCATTTGGGAGAATAGCCACGGTTGCAGATTCTGTTGAAATGGTCATACTCTCAGCAAAGAAATTGCCGAAAGAGCAAACTAGTCAGCAACACTATACACTGTAGTTGTAATTCATATATAGTGAGTGACTTATAATTCATTACCTTGACTCCGCCAATAGATTTCTATCAGCACAGTTTGCAATGAATGCTTCTATCGAATTTTCCGCCACAATTCAATTCATAGAAACATTTCTTCAAAGATATTTCAGTAAGTCTTAGCTAGGGATGTGAGTTAGGAAAATTCCGGAAATTTCCTCTGGAAATTTCCGGAAATTTCCGGAAATTTCTGAGGTACTTTTCCGGAAAGGAAAAGTTTATTATTAATGTTATTTATTATAATTATTATTACTGTTTATTATTAGTATTTATTACTATTGATTACTATTACTGATATCTATTATTATTTTTTATCATTATTACTATTTATAACTATTCATTTGTTGGGCATTTGTTAACAAGTTAACAACTGTCAGTATGGTAGCGCTATATAATGTCTGAGTCGGAAGTCGCAGAGAACCAGTTACCAGAGTACGCGACGCCGTTTTGCTGTCTGATTTGTTAAAACTATAATAAATCTCGATGTTCGGCGAAAAATTAACGAATTGTCACAAAACTAAACTAAACACTTGTTTATTTTACAGTATTTACCCATAGTCTCACACTCTCGCCAGCACTCGATGCGACAAAACCGTGAATATTCATAAGGTGAAGCTGGTTCTCTGAGCAGCAAGTAGAATACTTAAATTGGCGGGATCTCGTTAAAATATCGGAGAACCCGTTTTCAACCATTTTCCCCCCTATGTGCCAAAAATATATAATAAAACTTCGTTTTCTTAGCTGTGGGACCTGCGGTAATTAATTTTGTCCACTGCTGTCTGTTTACCTCTAAAAAAGAGAAGTTTTGAAGGCTTTTATAACTTTTCCGGAAGTATTCCGGAAATTTCCGGAAATTTCAGGAATATTTCCGGCCATTCTACTTTTCCGGAAAAGTTACATCCCTAGTCTTAGCCAATAGACAATTTGACTGCAGTTGATCAGAGGCACCGGGTGCTTCGACTAATACTCAAAGGGAGTCATAGACGATGTCAAATGGTTCTTGAAAATCTCAAACAAAACAGTGTCTGTGTGTGTTGTGTTTGTTTAAAGGCGGGTTCATATCAAAGACTATCTCTCTCTCGCGCACGCGCGCTCTCTCTTTCTCTGTGGCTCCTTCTCAACCGGGCACGCCGCCGGCTATGGCGGAGGTCAGGCCCGAGAAGAGGTGGTGCAGCCGGAACATTGTTCCGGGACCGATGGAGCTCCAAGGGGCCCGGTGTAGCATATTATAATGACTCCCATATAATAATAACTCCCCTCTCATTATTATATGTATAATAAAGTTTCCCCCCTCATTATTACATATATAACACTGGTCTACATTTTTAAAAAAAATTTCTGCTGACCTAGGTATTTTTGCTGATTTTACCCAATTGAGAGGTGCTGATTCCAGATATGAAGTCAAAAATTATGCAACACGTCAAATTTTTTCGCAAATTAGGAATGCTTAATTAAAGGTGTTAAAGTCAAACATAAGGGAAAATAGGAAATTCTGAAGAACCGATAACACGTAATATTTTTTATTCAGCCCAAAAATGAGTCTGTCTTCTAACCAAGAGAGCAATAAGAGCAATAGCTAGTTGCACAAATTTAAGTTTTGAGAAAGGAATCTTCTCTTTTTGGATGCTCCGGTATAGTTATGGTCACAGTTGTCACGCTGTAAACACCAGCAGTACTTAGTCTGCCATAATGTTCGAGTTCCATCTGCCTTGATATCTACGTTCCATGGTCTTGATGTCTTGATGGAAGCATTCTCCTTGTTCTTCACTCATAGCTCCAAGATTTGAAGTTCAGATAGCTATGAAAGAAATGCAACTTGACACTCATGTTTGCTCCCAGTCTTCGAAAAGCAATCTTCGAATTTTGAATTGAAAGGTCATAATTCTCGACTCTTAAGTTGCCAAGTAAGTCAGTAATCAGGTCATAAAAAAGGCATCTTGTCTACAACTATAACATCCCATTGATTCAAAAAGTCCTTTGATGTTGATGCAGTATACAAACTCCTCCTCCATATGGAAATGTTTGAAAAGATTCATTCTCTCTGCCATGATACATAAGCGTGGTTCCTGGGGCCAACACTGAACAGATTCTTTTCCTTCAGTCTTGAACCCAGTAACTCTGCTGACGACTTCGGCAGATCTAGGTCTCATATTAGGTCATTAAACTCAGCTTGCTTGAATGTTTGGTGCATTCCAGCGTCAACTTCTAAGGCCACGAAATCTTCGCAATCGGTGTCTGTTGACTAACAAAATTCATCTTCGTAAGAAACTCCCAAAGTAGTGCAAATAGGTACAGGAACTTTGTCACAGTGAGCAACTGATCTCAGAGCAGAGGGAGATTTGGGTACTGGATGGAAGATTTTGCCTTTGTGGACATGCCTGAAATATTTACCAGACAGAAGTAGCAGTCATCAACATGCATGGTTTCGAGGCTCTCGCCACACCATTGGAACTCCAAAGTTAAGACTTTTTCTGACCTTTAGTCACATTATGAACTGTCTGAGGCTTTCAACACATGTCCTGCACACTTTATGTGGTGCCCAAGGTTTTCCTGGTCACTCAATTTAACTGCGAAATATGCATGCTAAGCTTTATGCACAAATTCAGACACCTATCTCCTTTGTTTAGGTGTTGTAAAGCAACCTCAGATGTAGCAAAATTTGTCAGGATCATTCCTGCACTGCTCACGAAGTGTTCGGGTGCTGGGTGACATATTCCACAGAAAGCTAGTTAGAATAGTTAAATTTACTGCGACTTGTAAGCCTCATGAACGACTGAATGCTGCCGTCGGTTTCACGCTGCTTATATAGGCATATATCCATAAAATGCTGACGTCTGCAGTTTAAAACTGCCTATTAAACTGTTGTATTATTAAATAGTTATGCCCACTGCATATTAAGCATATCTTTTTGCACATCCTTAACTTTTTGCATATTCAATATAGCTAAAGAATTATAATACATAATGCTACAACATTACAGTAAACAGTAAATCAGTAAACAGCGTTTTGCGGAAAAACTGGACGTGATAGGAGAAAATGGGTGTGATTTTTGGATTCAGCACACCAAAATACATAAAGATCACATGTTGTCTTCAAGTCAGCAAAATTGACGTAGACCAGTGTAATAATAACTATCTATATATTATAATAACTCCCAGCATGTCCCAGGTTTCCTAAAATTCCTGAAAGGGCAATGCTTACCAGAATGTTAAACTACTTAGATGCATTTAAATATGCTATCCACTGATCAATATGGTTTCAGACCTATTTCTCCACTTAAATGCCAATAATGAATTTAATTGATACCAAAACAACAAATTTTGAATCCCACAAGCACACTATTTGGAACAATCCTCGATATAAAAAAAGCTTTTGGTGTTCTAGACCATGGTATCTCAGCTGGCTTCTGAAAAACTAAGGGAGTTATTATAATATAGAGAGAGTTATTATTATATATATAATAATGATGGGGGAGTCATTATTATATATATAATAATGAGGGAGAGTTATTATTATATGGGAGTCATTATAATATACTATACCGGGCCCGGTGATGGTTAGATTAATGCCATAAAAATACTTACAAGCAGAAAAGGGTCATCAACACATTTTGAAACCCCTACCTCTATGTACTTACAACGAGTACCCCGGAATTCTGCTTTAAGAAAGACCGACAATCAAAAAAATTTCATCAGCTTTGTGGCCATTTTTTTATACCGGGGCTCGGAAATCCTCTCGGCGGCCCTGGCGGAGGTAAAAGTGTCTGTTCTTTCATTTTGTATCATATTTTCCTACCTTCTAACTTTCTGTTTACCTACTGCTTTGACACTAGCCATGATTCTTGTATTATGTCATATTGAATGAATCACACATCATGGCGCTTGGTACGCTAGCCTAGAGAGGGCCGCCGAGAAGGAGGGTAGAGAGGCAATTGCACAGGACCCGGCGGCCTGCAGAGGGACCGGGCCGGTCCCGGTAGACGATGATGTAGTAACAATAGTCTGAACCCTGAAAAAGACTGACCAGCGAAAAAAGGTGGTAATCTTCGTCATGAGCACAGGGGCCCGGCGAATGTCAGGGGGCCCGGGCCAATCATGTTAAGAAGCAAAAAAGGTCATCAACACTTTTTTACACTTGCATTTGTTACGAGGACCAAGAATTCTACTTTGAAAAAAACCGATAGGCCAAAAAAGGTCATCAACTTTTTCACACACTTGTCAGGTCAGAAGCCCGTGACTATTTTTTGCACAGGGGCCCGGAAATTCTCTTGGCGGCCCTGAGCGTAGATTTCATCGTAGGCAACGCATTCAATAGTCTTTCAAACAATAAAATCTGAATCCTAATTTCCTATAATTCCTGCATTATCTCCTCAAGTCTTCAGGTCTAAGATTAAATCCTTCCTTTTCTGAAATAATTTCCTCCATAGCCGTGAAAACCTAGCCTCACTGCCCTTCGGATATTGACCATTTTCTGGTCGATCTTTCACTTTTCTCATAGCTATTCTAAGAATGACTGAGAACCTAAGAATAGGGAAATACTATTGCGCTGCCCCAAAGCGCTATATAAATCCAAGATGTTTGTAACTAACTTACTTACACACCGGACAATAGCAATTTAGATTGTTCAAATCACGTGGACGGCAGTTGTTGACTTGTCTGATCACATTCCTTAAACCGGTCACGGCTGGTTTGCAATAGGCATAATAGTAAGATATTTTCATGCAGTTTGATGAATGTTGGTGTCGTGATTCAGCAAACAGTACACTTGAAAATGAAAATGGCAAGCATTGTCGAACGTACAGAATTGTTGCAGTAGTGAGCTTAAATAAACACTTTTTATGTGATTGAATGAGGTTCATATTGAAAACGTTTGGTTACAAGAAAATTGGATGTTGGATGTTTATCAGAACAGGGTATGAATATATAGCTGTATGAATATTTTTAAGAGTGCGATTGTACTTTCACATCTTCGTTGGATCGGGATGGGTTGGGTCAGCAGAGAGGATATTTATTTGGGTTGGGTTGGAAAGTGGGTGGGTTGGGTTTGGGTTCAGAAAACCGATTCATGGACAACTCTGACACAACTCTTGATAACTGTAGGCCCGACGGTAGGACATTTATAAGTCAAAACTCATATAGACCTACAGTAGATACTGACTAGGCCTAATTCCAATCAGAGCTGAATATATCTTTTGTATTTTAGCATGGCGAAGGTTTACTGTCGAGACAGTTTCTTTCCAACGAAACATATCGCTAATCTTCCAAAGCAATTTACCTTCAACAACGGAAAGAAGACTTTTATGATCGACTACGCTACACAAGATCTCTTACATTTCTACAAAACACTAATCAAGGATGCTGCAATCAGAGGTTTGACGTCTGATTTGGGTTTCTTTATCAAGAGACTAGATTGATTGAACTTGATTTTGTGGAAGCAGTGAAGCACACTATGTTTTTTTTTTGAATTTTTATCCGTTTTGAGTTTTTTAATTTACAAATTTCCCGCTACTGTGCTGGTGTGTTGGTGAATTTTTTAAATGTGCTTGCTAATTTTGAATCGATTTTGCGTGATTTATGTCTGCTTTGATTCATATTTGCTATTTCAATTTATGAATCTATGTTTACTATTTATTAGAATTTTTAAAGCAGGTCTCTGTAATGTGACAACTTGCCCCATGCTAGGGCATGTTGTCTCATTCCATGGGGTATATTGTAACATTAATAAATGAAGCAGCCAACAAAGTGTTATAGACAAAGTACCGGTATGCTGTTTTATTGCATATCAAAGTATTAAGAGTCCGTGGCCAGTGGCGGTTCCACCATGTTGATGACTGGGGATGCATCCCCCCACCGGGGTTCCGGGTGACCTTTTTTGCTTGTCAACCTATTTTCCGGTGAGTTTTTTTAAATTTAGTGAAAAATACTGCGAATTACCTTCCTTTTCTTTAGCTTGTCGAACTTTTTTGCAAGGTTTATTAACATTTAGTGGGCAAACAATGACCTTTCTATCTCTTTTCTTTTGTTTTTCTTCTTCACTTTGCATCCCCAACACCAACTTCCTATCAATTTTTTCATCCCCTCCACCAACAATTTCTGGAACCGCCACTGTCCGTGGCCTGCTAAATGTCACTTCTTTTTAAGGACTATTTCCAAGGTCATGCAGAAGAATTTGGAAGGCACAGACATGTGGTTTTTGCGTAGGATGCTGAAGATTTTCTGGAATGAAAAGAAACACAATGAAGAGATCTTAAATGAATTCGGAATAAAAAGAAGTCTGATGGCGACCATTAAAAAGGCAGCTTTCCTTTTTGGACACATAATGAGGAAGGAAGGCCTACAGCATTTTGCAATGACCGGAAAAGTGGGAGGAAAAAGAGCAAGAGGAAGGCAGAGAAACACATATGTAGACTGCCTACGAGAAGGAATCGAGAGAATAACGAACAACATCGAATTAATAAGAGGATGTCAAGATCGAACAAAGTGGAAATCCGCGGTTGCTAACGTAGAAATACACAGCACCTAAAGAAGAAGAAGAAATTAGCGGCACTTCTTTGTTAACAAGGTTATTTCTAGGATTGTGAATTTGGGGGGTGTCGGTAAAATTTGGTGGTGCGTGAAAAAAGTCATCCCACAATCAAAAAAGTCTGACAAGCAAAAAAACGTTATCAGCTCTCGAAAAAGTCTGTCAAGCATGAAATGTCATCAACAGAAATAAAGTTGGGGGTGTCACTTCTCGAATTGAGGGTGTTCGGGGGCTATTTAGGGTACATACCACACACACGCCATTGTTAGGTTTCCACATTTTGGGAGGGGTGTCGACCTCAAATTGGGGTGTGTTGTGGGAAGGGTGTAAAAATATCCCTGTTTGTTAGTCACGACTCACTTTGTTAGTGTGAACAATGTGCCTGCTTTGCGTCGCAGAGTTCATTCAAACATGGTGATATGTGCGACAAGCATATTGTATGCAAACATTAGCCTTTGCTCAGATTTGATCTATATTAAGTTTTTATGACAGTGACTACAAGAATTGCCAAGAAAACGCTAATTTTCACAAGTTGGTGGTGGTGGTAACTGGTAAATGGCAGCAGGAGGTAATGGCTTTGTCAGACAACATCAGATAGGCCTAATCCTGATAGCATGCCATCCAGAATGACAATCCTGAGCTTCTGTGTAGCTGCGAACTGATAAGATGATAATTCGTGCTTTGTCTTCATTTTTACAAATAATGGAAACTGATGAATGTATTACTTCGATTGCTTGTGGACCCCTTGTCAGCTTGCCGTGGACCCCCAGGGTTCCATGCAGGGTTATTTCTAGGATTGTGAATATGGGGGGGGGGGGGGTCAGAAATCGGAAAAATCTGGGGGTATCGGAATTTGGAAGTCTCTGCCGAAAAAGGCTGACAAGCCAAAAAACGTTATCAAGACTCAAAAAAGGCTGACAAACAAAAAAACGTTATCAAGTCTTAAAAAAGGTTAAGCAAAAAGAAGGGTATCCAAGAATAAAAGTTGGGGGGATGGTGTACTTCTCCGTTTGGGGAGGTGTTCAGTTCTAATTAGTATGCCTTTAGTATGCATACCATTGTCACATTACCAAATTTTGGGGGTGTCGACCTCAAATTGGGGGGATTTTAGGGGTGTAAAAATATCCGTGGGTTCATGGACCACAGATTGAAACGCTCTGATATAGTCAATATTGAACTCCGCCATAGCCGGTGGCAAAGCCGGATGCGAAAAGATTAGCCAAACACCCATTGTCTTTTGGGGACGCGTCTTTAGATAGAACTTATCATACACACACAAATAGTAATTTTTGAATAATGGCTGTTAACCTGTTAAAGTAAAAAAAGTAAAGTTTTCCCATGCCCGGATTCGAGCGTTGCGGCCGGTGCTGATCTACGGTCTCCGAGGCCTACAGCGACGCGTATGGCACACGCCATTAGCCTAGAGTAGGTTGCCAACTAAACATCTAGGCCCACGCTTTACTTCGTAGCGAGCACTGCTCCTCAATTTGATGCTATAACCGCTCTCTAGCGAGTAAGGTTGAGTCGACCTTAGGGCTCCCATGGGAGTTGAACCCGTTCCGTCGGTGTCCCTGCCCAGCGTGTAACCACTTCTGCCGTCTTCCCGCCGCTCCCCGAAAAATTTACACAACTGAACTGATATTTATTTCGACTCTCTATAAACAACTCTAGTAAATTCATATACAGAATTATCCCAAAGAATTAACATTTATAAATACGTATTTCTTTAAAGAAACAGAAAGATTATAACTATAATTAATTATTAGGCCCTATTTGTCTTAACTAATGGACCTAGGTGGTATTTGTAATTCAGCCAAAAGGAAAAATCCATTCAAATTAAACTTTACATATTAATTAGCAATTAAAGTAATTTTTCAAATGAAAATACAGAGGAGAAATGAGTTGCCAGAAGAGATGTAATTCCCTCTGAGTTGGCCACCTAATATAGGCATACTTTATGCGCAAATATATTAAATATGCAGATGACAGAGCAGTTTTAAGAATTTTATTTAGAAGAATTACATATATAATATATACACTTATAAAAATATACATATTCTTATATATACTTATATATAATATAATATATATAATATAATATATTTTTATTATGAAATTATTTAAATTATTATTATCAAAACACCTTAGTATATATACAGGGTGTAAAAATAAAAAGTGGACCGATGTTTGACATTTAATATCTCGGCCGCATGTCTAGTGATTTTAATACAATTTATAGGCCATATACCTGGGAAGGTGTGTGATGCAATTGCCAAATTTCATACTGATATCTTTAGTGTTTGCTGAAATATGGTCACTAAAGAGACACAGATTTTAAAATTGACAAAGAAATATAATGGCATAATAAAGTGATAAAAAATTATTTTGGTTTTTTTTGGCCATGAAAAATAGGGCCGTTTTAAAGCGGTTTTAGATGATTTGTTGCGGAAGCAGGTGCTCAAAATGCCAACCCTTAGCTTTCACACATGCCGACAAGCGCTTCTTCGCTGACAGTATCGACTTCTTGATCTGGTCCTCAGGCAAACTCTCCCAGATATCCTTCAGCGCAGTCTTCAACTCCATGATGTTCTGTGGCTTTGGCTGATACTTTTGATATCTGTCGAGCATGATTCCTCAGACGTGGAAGTCAAGTGGATTGATATCTGGGGAGTTGGGTGGCCAGTCATCTTTCTTTAAGAAAGATGAAATCTGGACAATTTTGCTCCAGAAAATCCTGGGTCCTGAGAGCAAAGTGGGCAGGTGCTCTATCTTGCTGGAATATAAAATCTTCTAACAATTAATGACAGTCCTGAAAGAGATCTGGTAGCAGATAAGTTACGTAGCACTCGGCGTTCACTTTATAAAGAAACAGGGTGTTACTGGTTTTATTGGCCTACCATGTAAGGACTGTAATATATGATATAGCTATAATAGCCTATGTGCTGCTTCCATTGTCGCGGTGTAACATTATATGGGCGCCATATATACAGGCCGTAAAACATAAAATATATCTTGAATGAGTGCTTATTCTTTAGGTTTGAAGGCTAGAACACTAAATTAACACAACATGTTTTATGGCCCAAGTCACTGACTGATTTCAAAGACAGGCCAATGATTCAACCCTCAAAGCAAGTATCACGACTAAGGACTCAACTCCTAAGGCCAGGACCAAAACCAAGGACTTGTAACTTGTCCTTAAAGAGTCATTAATGATTAAGGCAAAGACAAAAGCCAATGACTAACATCCTTGCTGCGCGCCCGATTCGAATTTTTTTCATTTTTCCCAATTTGTAATAATTCTCTCATGATTTTGTGAAACCGTAATGTAGTATTAATACATAGCCTCTCCTCTCCCAAAAAAGAAAATACTCGAAACCTGTATCTTCAGCAGCTTTTTATATGGATGCGAAACATGGACCATCACCAAAGACCTGGAAAGAAAAATACTAGCCTTTGAAAGAAAATGTTATAGAAAAATACTACGAATCGGATGGGTCGAAAAAATCACAAATGAAGAACTATACAGGAGAATTCAGCCCAAACAAACCATGCTGGAAAGAGTAAAACAAAGGAAACTCCAACTTTTCGGACACATATGCAGAATGAAAGAGGACAGAAAGATCAAAGCTCTAATGTTTGGAATAATGGAGGGTGCCAATAAGAGAGGGAGACCACACAAGGAATGGTGTGATGATATTGAAGAATGGTGTGGAAGCAGTTTACAGGATCTTAGTCACAGAGCAACGGACAGGAAAGAATGGCAGAAAACTGTGGAGATGGCATTATACACCAACGGGCGATGAGCCCACGGTTAATGATGATGAATGTAGTATTTAATTTTAGTTTCAGGTACTGGAGCACTCTGCGGAGATTGCTTTGCCTTGACAAGAGCCACATTCGAGAATTGAGTAACTGACATTGACGACACATGACTCACATATGTATGGCCGCACTCTGGCGTCTGGTACAAGCTGCCGAGGCTACAGTTTAGCCATTTTTTTTATTTAAGAAATACAAATTAAAAGTAGATTCATCAAACGAATACGTGTGAAACGTCCGCCCAAAGGATCCTTAGATTCATTGCGCTTCATGAGTCAGCACTCAGCAGAATAAACTCTGCCAGTATTGACAGTAGAATCTAGTAGGCCCCCTAAATTGCTACATTTATGAGTAGTCCCGCTTCGATTGAAACATATGCAACGCAGTTAACCCGGTTGTGGTAAACAATCGAATATTGGTGTATGCAAATGTAATGATAAGCTTATAACAGGCACGTATTTTATTTTATATGGGCAAATTTTTTAGCTTCAGTAAAGTAATTACTCAATCAAGAGTAAAAAAGTCAAAGACCGTCCCGAACCTCACGGGCTCATAGAGCGGCGCTTATCTACGTTGCTATAGCCCTCAACTAGGCATGCAATGCCACAGGTACGAGGTTAATGCATTGCGTAGCGTAGCCGTTTGACTTATCGCAGCTTCTTGCCACTACTCTTCATTTTACTACCGCCTTCTAACGAGTCAGGCTCAGTCAAAGTAAAGACTTCTGCGCGTCTCGAAACCGCGACCATCCGCTATACCGTCCAACGTTGTTAGCACTCTGCTAACTTCAAGCCCCTCTTAAGTAAAACTCTGTGGCAATAACGAGCATAGAAATTTAAATATGAATAGGGCTGTTTAGAGTTTATGTACATCAATTATTTTTTTACCCAAAAACAAGAAACAGAGCATCGAAGAATCTGTCTGTCCTGATGTTTAGAAACTGCGTTCAATAACGTAATGATACTCTGAAATATTTAATTTCAGGAGATAATGTTGGAGTCGATGAATATAATGAAGACGATATCAAAACAGAATATTTGTTCGCTGCCTCGGAGATCTTCCAAGCCACAGATCCAAATACCGGACACATTGAGGCCGTCATGTTCATTCAATATTGCTTTTATCAACGAGCGTTGGACTCGTGTTCAACAACCGTCCACGTCTTTAGATCAAGCGGCATCGATAACGTCGTTTATGCGGAATTGGCAAACCTCATGGGAGACTTCGCACAGGCATTGGACATCGGATACACTCAAGTTTGCGTTCATGTGGCATTCAGTATGACCGATCTGTATCTGGAACTTCGCAAGCAACGATTTGTGACAGTGGCTTTATTTCCTGAATGGGTCGAACTGGCTGGAGTCGGTGTGGACGACAGCGCTCTCATGGTGAAACAATTGGATGAGAGTAATAGAAAGGTAGAGGCAAATAATGAAAAATTCTATTGACACAGTTTTGCATTAAAAAGTTTTATTCTGCTAATCATTGAAATTTCTTTATAAAGAGGGATTCAAAAACTGTGCCAAGAACATAAGAAAATGTTCTTGAATGTGATTGCATGAAGATGAAAGGTTACCAAAATATTTCATGTGTATTCGACTGAACTTTGGATTGAAATCAGAAGTTTGATGAATAAAATTGGTTAAAGTGACAGTAACTGTAAGGTTGTATTGAATATTTATAATGAATTTGAACGAGGCATATAAAAGTGAATTCGCCTTTCCATGCACTTTGAAATTCTAATAAGTAAAATGAAAATGATGCAAGGTTCCTACCGCTGGGATCATTTTTAAGAGGTTAATGATGATAGTGGCGACGACAAAGACGGCGACAATGGTGAATGATAATGTATGTGATGATATCATAATTACACTGGTCTACGTCAATTTTGCTGACTTGAAGACAACATGTGATCTTTATGTATTTTGGTGTGCTGAATCCAAAAATCACACCCATTTTCTCCTATCACGTCCAGTTTTTCCGCAAAACGCTGTTTACTGATTTACTGTTTACAGTAATAATGTAGCATTATGTATTATAATTCTTTAGCTATATTGAATATGCAAAAAGATAAGGATGTGCAAAAAGATATGCTTAATATGCAGTGGACATAACTATTTAATAACACAACAGTTTAATAGGCAGTTTTAAACTGCAGATGTCAGCATTTTATGGACATAGGCCTATATAAGCAGCGTGAAACCGACGTCAGCATTCAGTCGTTCATGTGGCTTACAAGTCGCAGCAAATTTAACTCTTCTAAATAGCTTTCTGTGGAATATGTCACCCAGCACTCGAACACTTTGTGGGCAGTGCAGGAATGATCCTGACAAATTTTGCTACATTTGTGGTTGTTTTACAATACCTAAAAAAAGAAGGGATGTGTCTGAATTTGTGCATAAAGCTTGTAATGCATATTTCGCAGTTACGGTAAATTGGGTCACCAGGAAAACCTTGGGCACCACATAAAGTGTGCAGGGCATGTGTTGAAAGCCTCAGACAGTTCATAATTTGACTAAAGGTCAGAGAAAAAGACTAAAGGTCAGAGAAAAAGTCTTAGCTTTGGAGTTCCAATGCAATCCAATGGTGTGGCGAGAGCCTCGAAACCATGTTGATGACTGCTACTTCTGCCTGGTAAATATTTTAGGCATGTCCACAAAGACAAAATCTTCCATCCAGTACCCAAATCTCCCCTCTGCTCTGAGACTGGCTGCTCACTGTGACGAAATTCCTGTAGGCCTACCTATTTGCGCTACTTTGGGATTTTCTGACGACGATGAATTTTGTCAGTCTACAGACACCGATGGGGAAGATTTTGTGGCCTCAGAAGTTGACGCTGGAATGCACCAAACATTCAACCAAGCTGAGTTGAATCACCTTGTATGAGATCTAGATCTGCCGAAGTCGTCAGCAGAGTTACTGGGTTCAAGACTGAAGGAAAAGAACCTGTTCAGTGTTGGCTCCAGGAACCACGCTTATGTATCATGGCAGAGAGAATGATCTTTTGAAATATTTCCATATGGAGGAGGAGTTTGTATACTGCATCAACATCAAAGGACTTATTGAATCAATGGGATGTTATAGTTGTAGACAAGATGCTTTTTACGACCTGATTACTGACTTACTTGGCAACTTAAGAGTCGAGAATTATGACCTTTCAATTCAAAATTCGAAGATTGCTTTTCGAAGACTGGGAGCAAACATGAGTGTCAAGTTGCATTTCCTTCATAGCTACCTGAACTTCAAATCTTGAAGCTATGAGTGAAGAACAAGGAGAATGCTTCCATCAAGACCATGGAACGTAGATATCAAGGCAGATGGAACTCAAACATTATGGCAGACTACTGCTGGTGTTTACAGCGTGACAACTGTGACCATAACTATACCGGAGCATCCAAAAAGAGAAGATTCCTTTCTCAAAACTTAAATTTAAGCAACTAGCTATTGCTCTTATTGCTCTCTTGGTTAGAAGACAGACTCATTTTTTGGCTGAATAAAAAATATTACGAGTTATCGGTTCTTCAGAATTTCCTATTTTCCCTTATGTTTGACTTTAACACCTTTAATTAAGCATTTCTCATTTGCGAAAAAATTTGACGTGTTGCATAATTTTTGACTTCATATCTGGAATCAGCACCTCTCAATTGGGTAAAATCAGCAAAAATACTTAGGTCAGCAGAAAATTTTTTTTAAAATGTAGACCAGTGTAATGATTGACATGAGGTAGATACTTTCCATAACATATTTGTTGCTTCTTTTACTATTGCGATTTTCAATCAGCTGAAATCAATGGAGCATCTTCTGAAAGCAGTAAATTCAAAATTCACACCGGAGAAAGTGCAATCTACGTATTTCAGCTCAGGCTGTGTTTCGGTTCCAATACTTCCCATAACATCAACGACAAAACAAGGAGTTAAATTCACATTTCGCAATGCCAGAATAGAAGAAGACGAACTCATGTACAAGATGATGAGCGATGCTGGAAGTGAAGGCGATGGGTTTGCAATTGACGAATATCCCACATTGGACTATTTCAGAATTGTATACTTGGCTGACAGTGCTGCAGTCATCATCGAGGAGGAAGCTACGAAGACAGTGGCTGGAGTGCTAATATTTCTTCAATCCATAATGTATCGAAGAGCCACTGGTTCAGTTGCTGAGCCTGTTGTTATAATAAAGAAAGAATACAGAGGCACTGGCCTGAGTCTTCTTGCCCGAGTTGTCATGATTTTGGTTGAAAGGTCAGTCGGATTTAAGAGAGAATTTGGAGTGACTTTTTCCACGAATAAAGCGACCCTTAAAACGTGGAAAAATAACATTTTCCCAACAATTGGTTTTTTCCCAAACGGGGCTTGCCAGGGATTGCATAGATGGATTGATTTGGTTTATGGATCTTTTAGTTTAGAAGACGGTGCTGGATTGCTTTCGAAATTGGGTGCTGGACATTTTATAAGTTCAGAAAACGGAAAAGCTTTTGAGTCAAAGCTGTGATCTATGTTGACAAATTTCGCTGTGTTCTAATCTTCTTATCATCATCCATAAAATACTTTGCTGGTTCTGCCTACCTGGATCTACAACCTTGACCACCACGGACTACGGATTGCGGACTATGGATGTACCCAGCTTGAGCGCTCGTTAATGCACTGCGCCTAGCTTTCGGGCAGCGCTATAGAAATTTAGTGTTTATTTATTTACTTAAGTTACGTTGTAGCATAGGTGTCACTAATGCATATTAATACCAATATTATGCTGCAAAATATCATTTCCTTAGTCAAATATCTGTTTTGCTTTATAGTATGTCCTAACGGGTCAAAGTATCACAGTTTGCAGGTTTAAAATATGTTTCAGTGAGTGTATCATTCTACAGACACTTGATACCACTTTGCCCGTACCTTTAAACTGAGATTACAAGACGACGATGATTGTCAGTGAAAATCTAAGTCTGCGTATCTTCAACAGTAGCGTAGTGTAACGCAATCGAGGTTTGTGAAGGACTTTGTGCTCTTCTAGGCGACTCACTCAGATTGATCCAATTCTAAACGTTGATGCTCAACTCGTAATCTTGTTAACTATAGGCACGACGGTAGGACATCTAAGAGTCAATGCTCGATATACAGCAAATACTGACTAGGCTTAATTCCAATCGGCGCCTAAAAAATATTAGTATGGCGAAAGTTTACTGTCGAGACAGTTTCTTTCCAACGAAACATATCGCTAATCTTCCAAAGCAATTTACCTTCAACAACGGAAAGAAGACTTTTATGATCGACTACGCTACACAAGATCTCTTACATTTCTACAAAACACTAATCAAGGATGCTGCAATCAGAGGTTTGACGTCTGATTCATCAGTTGATTTGGGTTTCTTTATCCCGAGACTAGTTTTGTTTGTTTAAATTGGATTCTGGAGAAGCAGTGACGCAGACTATAAGCTTTTTAAATTTTTATCCGTTTTGATTTTTTAATTACAAATTTCTCGATACTGTGTTGGCGAAGTTTTATAATGTTGGCCTCCTTGCTAATTTTGAATCGATTTTGCGTGATATATATCGGCATATTTTGCTTTAATTCTTATTTGCTATATCTCTTTATAACTAGTGATTTAATTGATCTCCATTATCGATCACTTCATATAAGATCCTTCGAAGACAATACTTCAATAAGTGAGTAATTAAGTACAATCGCATTGATTTATATAGCGCTGTTGTGTATTATAACAGTAGCTGCTTATTCTTAGGTGCTTAGCCTTTCTTAAAATAGCTATGGGAAAGTTGAATGATCGGCCAGGCAATGGTCAGTATTTTCGGAGGGCAGTGAGGCTAGGTTGTTGCAGCTATGGAGGATGGAGAAAATGATTTCAGAAAAACGCCTAGCTACGCCACTTGTCTCATGACTCATATAGGTATGGCCGAAGTCTGGCGTCTGACCAGAGGCGTAGCTATATGGGGCAGGACGATACATATGTCCCCGGGCGCCGAGGTGTGGGAGTACCAAAATCGGGTTTATGGTACTGGTACATGTCCAGTCGTCCACACCCTTGAGATGAGTTCGTGGAGAGCAATACTAACTGGGTCAATTGCACACTTGAGTAGCTCTGGTGGTATTCCATCTGGACCAGCTGCGCGACCGTGACGTAGTTTCTGAATGGCCGTGCGTACTTCACTGAGGGTTGGCGTGTC
Source organism: Metaphire vulgaris (assembly GCA_018105865.1). Lineage (NCBI taxonomy): Eukaryota > Metazoa > Annelida > Clitellata > Crassiclitellata > Megascolecidae > Metaphire > Metaphire vulgaris. The sequence continues at coordinate 14,751,866 of CM030843.1, forward strand.
GATTGATACGTCAGGACTGTCAGAAGCTGTGGACGCTTCATTCGTTAGTTCCGTGCTTACTTCTGCTGGTGGGTGATTGAGCGCATCGGAGAAGTATTCACGCCAACGACTCAATGTTTCCGCCTGGTTAAGGCAGGGAGAGCCGTCTGCCTTAAGTGTCGCTGTAACACCCGTGGACTGGCGTGTACCTCCTCGTATTCTATTGACAGTTCTATAGGCAGCCTTCAAGTTGTTCCGCTGCAGTCCTTCCTCTGCTTCAGTAGCCAAGGACTGATAGAACGCTTCCTTATCACGTTTCGACTTGGCCTTGAAAACGCCGTTCAATCGCTTTCGCTCTACCTTATCTCCTTTGAGCCGGGCGACGGCCTTTTCTTCGAGGGTGTCAAGTGCATCATCAGATAACCATGGCTGCTTACGGGTTTTCCTACCAGTTCAATGGAAGGAGGGAATTGTTCTAGCACTGTACAAAGGCCGAGGACCAAAGACCGAATGTTCGAGTCACAGGCCAATCACCCTCCTGTCCGTTCCTGGGAAGGTGTTTGCCCACGTGCTCCTTGCGAGACTCAATCCACTTCTGACAGCGAAACGTCGCCCACAGCAGTCCGGATTCACGGCGGGCCGATCCACGATGGACGCGATTCTCGCACTCAGACTCCTGTCCGAAATCCACCGGGAATTTAACAGACCGTTGCAGGTGGCTTACGTCGATCTGAAATCAGCCTTCGACTCTGTAGACCGTCAGGCACTTTGGATGGCACTCAGAGGTATTGGTGTTCCGACGTTCTTATTGAGCTTAATTAAAGACCTACACGAGGGCACGACTGCAAGAGTGCGCATCAATGGCATGCTATCTGAGACATTCTTCACTGCCTCAGGAGTCCGTCAGGGCTGTGTCCTGGCTCCAGCACTCTTTTGCAGGGCTATGGACTGGATCCTGGAGCATGCTATTGACCAGACCGGGATCACCCTACCGGAACATAGCTTCTCCGACCTAGACTACGCTGACGACGTTGCTCTTCTGGAAACGTCCGTTAAGAACCTACAAACATCACTCAATCAGATTGAGTCGACAGCCTCCAAACTAGGGCTACATGTGTCCTGGACAAAAACCAAGCTGCAGAATCTAGGTTCTGGAGGAGACGCAGGAGACATATACGTTAATGGACACCAGGTGGAAAATGTGTCAGAATTCACTTACCTGGGTAGTGTCCAGAGTTCTGATGGCAGGTGTCAGTGGGACATTACTCGCAGAATCGGCATAGCTGCATCTGCCATGAGATCTCTTCAAAATTTATGGCGCCAAAGACAGATACAGCTCGGTACTAAGATCCGAATTTATCAGTCCTGCGTCCTGCCAATTCTCCTATATGGTTCTGAGACTTGGACTCTGCTTACACGAGACTCTGAAAGACTACAGGCATTCCATATGCGCTGCCAGAGACAGCTTCTCTGCATTCGCTGGTTTGAGAAGCGATGATCTATTTTGCTTCTCGGATTTTTCATGAAGTTGAGAGGCGATAACTTTTTTTGCCTGTCAGCTTTTTGTGAACTTAAGAGGGGTGCCGTCAGTATGCTTTGTCCCCGGGAACAGGACACCCTAGCTACGCCCCTGCGTCTTACACAAACTGATGCAGTTACAGTGTAACCAACTCTTTGATTTAGAAAATTCAATATAAAATAGATTCATCAACCGAATAGGCATACGTTTGAAACGTCCTCCCATAGGATCATTAGATTCATTGTGCTTCATGAGTCAGCACTCAGCAGAATTAACTCTGCCAGTATTGACAGTAAAATCTAGTAGGCCCCTAAATTGCTATGTTTATGAGTAGACCCGTTTCAATTGAAACATATGCGGTTAACCCGGCTCTGTATGTATATCAATTACTTTTAGAATTAGAAACAAGAAACAAAACAACGAATAGTATAAACCTTAGAGTGAGAAAAAAGTTCACGCTTGATTCCCGGTAATATTACCGAAGCGTATGTCACTATTATTGACCATTACATTACAAATGCATTAGACCTAGAATATCTTCTCCACCTTTATATAACCAGAACATTATTTACGGCAGGGGTCTGGCCCAATTCTACCAGAACTTTCACATGCGCAAATCACGCTGTACATTACAATATCTTGAGCTAACGTAGATTTATTAAAGATCTCAATCGACAGCAGAACAGCGAACACTTGTAAGCTTATTTGTCTGACAATTGTGTGATTGCCAACATTTTCAATATTCAATTTTCTTTTTTTAAATCACTCCATTTTAACAGCTGAGGTTTAAAAGCAACTTTATTTTAACATTTTAAGGAAATCTCGAAAATGAATGTAGAACTGTTTCAGGCAAGCTGTAGTTTCTGACTGTCTATGGAAATCCGAGTCCTACGTCTTCATTTTCTCCCAATGCCGTATACCAGGAACGCCGGATCAACTGGAACTCCTTTGACCGATCTTCTGAACTGAATCTGTCGAAGTTTCTGGGATGATGTCGGGACTTTAGTTCCCACCGAATCGTCAGTTACTTGATGCCGTTTGGGCTTCCAGTTGTCATAGCTGTCGTGTAGACGTATTTCGTCATCTTGAATGTTTTCTAAGTTCATCTGTCGAAGACTTCTCCTGACCATCCAGTTGTCGTCGTTGGACATTGATTTCTGTGATAGGTCATTGTCTAAGAACTCTGATGAAATAATGGAGCATTCAGTCAAAATTTGACAATAATTTAAACCAATTGTACTTTTAGAATTGCTCTTATACAGCAATAATAAATAATTAATAATAATTATGCACTTCTATAGCACCAGTTCTAATACCCAAGAATATCAATCGATGGTACTTCAAATCCATTCGAGAAAGACCAGGTCATTCCAGAGGTCCGTCAGCCCAAGTTACAGGATCATCATCATCATCATCATCATCATCATCATCAACATCATCAACATCATAGTTGCTTTCTGCCAGCTCATTAGCGGCAATAGCTAGACACAAAACTTTTCCATTTATCTTTTTCCATTGTTAATCTCATTCCATCTATTATTGTCATTTGATATCTTTCGAAGTCTTCTTTGAGGTTATCTATCCACTTTTTCCTGGGTCTTCCTCTTCCTCTTTTGCCTTCTTTGTTTGTGTATAGTGCTTTATATGGGAGTTTGCTGCTTTTCATTCTATTTACGTGTCCATACCATATACTGTAAGTCTTTTTGTTGTGATTTTATCTATTATTGCCTCTTTCATCCCCAGTCTTTCCCTGATGTCCTAATTTCTTATTCTTTGTAATCTACTTACTCCCAATATCTTTCTTAAACAACTCATTTCTGTCACCAACAGTCTGTTTTCATCTGCTCTTTTTAATATCCATGTTTCTGATCCATAAAGCATTTGGATCAAGCCACAGGATGGAATAGTATTAATTGGAAAGACTTAAGCAAACCTTGACTACTCTTTATCAGTTATCAGAATGCCCTGTAATTAAGAAATATCATCTGTTTGTTTTCTATTTTTGATGCTGTGCTTGTCACGAATCAAGATTATTATTTAGAGCAACGGTTGCAGATTCTGTTGAAATGATAATACTCTCAGGAAAGAAATTGCTCAAAAGAGCAAACTAGTCAGCAACACTATAGTTGTAATTCATAGCCTATATAGTGAGTGACTTATAATCAGGGCGCGATTTGTAGCGGGGATTGGAAGATCCCCCCCACTGCCCAACAGCATTCCCCCTACTGCTACAGCTCCCCACCATTACACCCCCCACTGCTACACTTCTCCAACAACTGCATCCCCCTCAAGCTCGACATATTCCCCCTTCACTGCTCCAGGTCACAAATCGCACCCTGCTTATAATTCGTTACCTTGACTCTGCCAATAAATTTCTATCAGCACAGTTTGCAATGAATGCCTCTATCGAATTTTCCGCCACAATTCAATTCATAGAAACATTTCTTCAAAGATATTTCAGTAATTCTTAGCCTATAGAACATTTGACTGCAATTGATTAGAGGCACCGGGTGCTTCGACTAATACTCAAAGGGAGTCATAGACGATGTCAAATGGTTCTTGAAAATCTCAAACGAAAAAGTGTCAGTGTTGTGTTTGTTTAAAGGCGCGTTCATATCAAAGACTCTCTCTCTCTCGCTCTCTCCCGCCCCCTCTCCCTCCCCCCTCTCTCTCTCTCTCTCTCTCTCTGACTCCTTCTCAACCGGGCACGTGGCCTGCTATGGCGGAGGACGAAGGTTTTTACCTTCTTACAATGTCTGTCTTTTCATTTGTATCACATTCTTCTACCTTCCCATTCTTCAGTTACAATCTTGCGGTTATTCATGCAGTATACCAGGGTTAAAACCCAAACATTTTAGAACCGCTGCCCACTTCAGGGGTTTTGTAACATGCCGCGACCCTATTCGTAGTATTGTAATATCAAAAAAAGTATCGGACCATCTGGCGAACGTTAGTTAAAAAGAATCTTCTGAGTTTTGAATAAATGACAAAACAAAAGTTTTGATTTAATTCGAATGAAAATATGGCAAATATATTAGGCAGAATTATTCATCATTTTCCAAATATGACAAAACGAGACAAATAGATATTGAAATTTCTTGAAAATTATCTTTTTACAAATTTTGTCAGGAACATACCTTTGTTACGCGTCTTAAAAATCGTATGAATATGGCAAAATAGCTTAACCGTCGGGTTGCAGGCTACGCGAATGCGGAAGGCCTCCTGTTGTTATTGGAGTTTCAGAGCAAGATGGCAGGAATACTTTGCGTTAATGGAAAATAAGATTAATTTTAAAAAACTACTAAAGGCCAGGGTTTCCCAAACTTTTTGAAACTGTACGACTCATTTTATCGGCTTTGTAACATGCCGCGACCCTGCTAACTTATTGCCAACTAAAACTGGATAAACACTAATCATTTGAATATAAGCGTATATGGAGGATTGCAGACATATAAATTTCTTATAACCTAAGCCCTACTTGCAACTTTCAAAGCTTGTGATATTGTTGTATTGGTTAGAAAATGACAAATTTTAATATAATTTCGCGCTACCCCGCGACCCACTACAGTAGACTGATCCATGCGACCCACTTTTGGGTCGCGACCCACAGTTTGGGAAATACTGCAGCATACGACGTCAAATTGAGGTGTCATCTTGATGGAGAGGCAGTTCACGTGGTAGAAGTTAATCATGAAGTCTTGTGGTTTGCAGTTGATATCAAATTTATAGCGGATGCTATATATTTTGTCCAAAAATCTCGTCCAACATATATAGATATCTCAGCAGTTTTCTGCATACAGGTGGAATCTGGCAGCGATATAGCACAAGAGTCATTATTTTAAGGGAAGTTATTTGCGCGAACCTACTGGAATTAATTTTAAAATTTTAATTGCAAGTCGCAGGTGACACCATCTTATTAACTGAAAATGAAGAAGACCTGAAGACCCTGGTGATGAACAAAGTTAAGATGGCTACAGAAAACGCAACGGAACTAAACTTGAAGAAGACAAAAGTCATGGTAATCAGTAAGGAAACTTAAAAGAAGCGCAACATCATCTTCGACAATGTACAACTTCAGCAGTTGGAAGGTTATAAGTATCTTGGGAGTTACATCACAGACGACATTCGAAATGAGAAGGAGACCAGGATGAGAATAGGTATGGCCAAGGAAGCCTTTTGGAAGACTTTCTCGAAATCTAATCAATCTATTAGTGATTATTGCAATATGAGAATACGATTCGAAGATGTGTTTCGGGGAAAAGTTAGACAAGTTGGAGGCAGTGGCGGTTCTAGGATTTGGCAAGTGGGGGACCGTTGGGGTGGCAACTTCTAATCATGGGGGGCCAACCATTTGTTATTTAATGTATGTAGCATTAAGTATAGGGTCCCAACTGGGGAGGGGCCACTGGGGGGCAGGCACTCAATAGGGGCACGGGCCCCCCTGGAACCCTCGGTGGAGCCGCCACTGGTTGGAGGCGCAATTTCTTTTCTGTCCCGGACGCTTCCAACCCACGCTACGCTACTGCAACGAAGAATAATATCAGACATGATGTCTTGAAAAGAAACCTATTTGCTTCAATTACATTTTATCTATATGCAAAGATATGCAAGATATAGGTACAGTAGGTCCCGTACTCGAGTCCGAGCGTTGGGTTCCGTCGCTTATCTCCGGTCTAGGCAGTCATTTACAAAGGTGGTATAATCCATTAATCTGGGGTAGGTTGCCATTACTCTCCCCAGACCTACATTTTACTTCGCAGCTTAACGCTGTTCCTCATTTTACCACCGCCCTCTATAGTGTAAGGCTGAGTCGACCTTAGGACTCCTGTGGGAATCGAACCCGCGACCTTCTACTCCATCGCCCAGTGATGTTACCACTCTGCTAACTTCCCGCCCCATTGATTGAGATACTTTGTCAATAAGCATGACGCTGTCATAGCTCATGATAGAATGGTCTTGTTTAGAATATGGCAGGGATGGGCAAAGTGCGGCCCGCGGGCCGAATGCGGCCCTCGAAGCCCTTTTGTGCGGCCCCCGACATCGAGAAATATTGCACTAATGTGCGACCCTCTAAAGCTTATTAAACATTTGACAACACCTTAATGGAAAATTCAGCATTCATTCAGCATTGGATTTACACTTTGTCACTTGATCGTTAACTAGAAATGATCCTTACTAACTTTTCTTCGACTTGACAGTCTTGGCTTATTAATAAATACTTAACACTGCACAGTATATAGGCCTAATACGTTATGTTAAAGTCGTTTTGGAAACTACTTAAAAATTGTATTCTAAATGCCAAAAAATTGTGCGGCCCTCGACCTTCGTCACAGACACTTTTTCGGCGATCGGATAAAAATGTGTGCCCATCACTGGAATATGGGATAATGTTTCAAATGCACGAAAAGCTAGCCAGGAAAATCGACAATCTCTATGACGGAGGAGAGTTTTCTTTCAGTGACTCTGGAGAGGGGGACTGCCCAGTGCCCATACGCTTCTCTGAGAACGTCGGTACCAGAAATTTAGTTCTCCACAATGCTTAATGACATTTAAATCTTCTATCCAATCTTCATTGCAAAGTCATTGTAAAATAATTGTAGACGACCTTTTGAGAGGTCAGATCATCAGATTTGATGTTCTCAAGCAGGACCCGAATACACCAAACGCGCGTGGGTTCTTTGACAAGTAACCAAACTCTTTCAAAGCACTCTGCTGTCCCCTCCCCCCTTCAAGACGCCTACAACTTCTCTGGCTTCAACGGAGACCAGTCCTGAGCAATAAAACACTCCAGCGCAACTGTAACATACAGAAGTAGTACTTGCATACAGCGGTAGTACTTGTTGTGGATGCCACCGTAGCTATTTCAGTTGGCGTTGACGGAAATCAGCAACGCGTCAAAAACGTAGTACCCAGGCGGTCTTCAATGACCGCCCGAGTTCGTTCCCCTCAGGACAGGGACAGAGGAGGGGAGGACGAGGGCGAAAGAGACCGGATCGTCGTCGTACGATTCCAGCGCAGGATACAATCGACGTCAAGACGGAACTCATGAATAGAGAGTGACCGCCTTAATTGTTGGCTGACGTTAATTTCGGAAATCCCTGTTGCAGCAACGTCCAACTCGGCGAATACTCTCGGAAAACAAATGTCCCTCGTTCTCCTCTTCGCGTCTCTGTTTGCCATATCTCGAAATTACTTAATTAGCGTCACGCTAGGTGTCGCTACGGTACCGTTCCTACAGTCAGCTCCCACGCCCTTGTTGCCATTAGGCAAATCTGCGAAGACAAATGATGACTTCAGTGGGGGAGTAAATTGACTTGACTACTGAATCAAAGCTTTTCTTCTCTCGGTGGAATAGGCTTATCTCCGAGTAGCGATGCAGTTGGGACTTGGTTAACGCGGTTAACCAAGACCCCCGAGAATTCAATGCCATTGATTTACTAATAACTTTGAATAAATTAGGCTAGCTCGAAATTCTCAGGTTTTTAGTGAATGTTGCTTGGGATAGCCTAAATGAGGCCGAAATAATAAATAGGCATACGTTTGTCTTACAAGGCAAAAATAACAAGCACTGCTGGTGTAGAATCGAATCTTTAAAGGGAATTTTATTGAGTATTGTCAAATACATGTACGATTCCAAGTTTTCTGCTTTTGTCATATTACATACAGTTTTTTAATTTGAATATTTTTTATTTTTACAAGAAAATGTTATGCCATTCTTAGGCATCATTCCGGTATATTTGCTTGCTTAACAAGGTTAAGTGACAATATTAACAGTAGACTCAACACTAAGGAATTCTTTTTAAAGAGTCGTCAGTTAAAGTCGAAAAATTAAGTCGAATACATTATTAACATTTCACACTTTAAGCACACAACAATATATTTATCTCCAGAACCTTATAAGCACCTGGATATCATACCGGCAGTTTTTTTCATTTCAACATAATATTCAATTTCATTAAACACAACACCATTCAACCAGTTGAAATACAATATTTACGACGTGTCTTGACCGAAAACAATTAAAAGTGATCGTTCAAGATTTCGTCCAACTAATAAAACGCAAAAAGAACTATTTTTGGATCTGCACCAACTCTATGGATTATTCAAGAAAGCAGATGTATATTGCAGTGCTATTTTATAGTATGCCTGTGTCTTTATGTACTTACTTAAATTGCATGTTGTCCGAATATATTATTACAATTATTATTGAATTTCTCTACCGCCATTTTAAGTGACGCATTTGGCATTAGTTGAATTGAATCGTTATCTCCCATTGTCAAATCCAAAGATAACTTATCTCTCTTTAGCCGTAAATCAGAAAGGAATCCACCTCCATGGTGGAAAAGACCTCATGGTCGCCCTCGCCGCACCTGGGTGCAACAGATCGACAACGGCGCACCTTCAACAATTGCCAAAGATTGGAAGGAAGCCCAAGATGGCGACCATAGTAGATCAACGCTACGGACCCTCGTTGTCTAAGCGAAGATAACTAACTTCAAATGGTAAAGTGCAAAAAGACGAAGAGATGCAGTTTAGGGGAAGACTGGTCATTTCACAACTGTGCGTGCATAGGCATATATTTTCATTGTATTTTAAAATGAAATTTGCTGTGTTTCCTTAAGCGTGGAAATACTTTCCAGCAGATCGAAAGTCCCTGGGTGTGTTACTTTTACTTAGGCGCTTCTGACAACGCAATCAACGCTCCAGTGTTCTAAATTCTTTTGATATATTGAAGCTACAGTTTTTCATAGTTTAAAAAGCCACCTGGCGAATATCAGACGAATTCTCGTTATAATGACAACTAATTCTACGACAAATTTATTCAAAGACAGACTCAATTTCTAAAGTGTTAAAAGACACGTAGATCTAGAAACCAAATAACCAAACTGCTATGCATCAGTAAAGTTTATGTCAGGGCGTCGAGAATGGGCACCCCCTAAAAAATTGCTCGAGACGCCACTGAATTTATTTACAATAGGTCCGTGCATCGCTTTTGGTTCTAAAAGATAGGAAGCGCCATCAGGAAATCTATTGACGAAGGCTCACGTTTTAGGATAGATATCACTCATTGACGTAGCCATGTAGGGAGCCCTGGGATGGTACTGGACACCTATTGGGGTCGGAATCAGGCGTGGGACGCGCAAAACCGTCAGGAAATGTTTGATGGAGAGGATATGGTGACTGTCAAGAGAATTAATGTACGTAATTGCATACAGTTTATGGCTACTCAGTAATAATTAGCCGTATTAAAGCCCTACAAACGTGCGACAGAACTCAACGCCCGATTCTAATATTAATGTCTGCGACTGCATGGGAAGCTCAAGGCGATCCCAAATCCCAGTCTGACTAAATTGAATGTGTCTGACGCGATGTCCATTAGCGCAGCCACAAGAGATGCACAGGTCTTTCGGTAAACCTCTGAAGCAGGTCAACGTAATTGGGGAGATTCCAGTGGCGTCATTTCACACTTTTCTTGGGGGGGGGGGGGCGAGAAATTTTTTTCAATTTTTTCAATTTTTCAATTTTTTTGAAAATTTTTCAATTTTTCGGCCTGTCAAATTTCCAAAAACGTTGACGACCTTTTTTTGCTTGTCAGTGCTTTTTTTACGATTAGTAGTTACTTCAGATTACTCGACATCAAGCACTCCTCTTTCCCTTTTTCTTTAGGGGCTACTGACCTTCCCCCCCCAAATGCAAATGACGTCCCTGTTTTCTTGTTTTTTGCACATTAATACATTATAAAATAATATTTTCATTTCCTTGGGGGGGGGCCGTGGCCCCCCAGCCCCCCAAATGACGCCTCTGGGAGATTCTTGCAGAAACATTAAGAAAATTTTATCTAATGAGGGGGGGGGTAAGGTGATTGCTAAATAGCTATCGTATAGACTACAAATATGCTCCAACGTTCAAGTTTTGAATCAAGTATTGCCCTTAATTGGGGGTGGTTGGGGTTCTCTCCCGGCCTCGTTAGGAGAAATAATGACCTTGTAAACATGTCTTCATTCGGGGATTTCCAATATGCTGACATATAGGCCTAGTCTAAAACAGGGTTTCCCAAACATTTTGGAACTACGGTCCACTTTAGCGATTTTATTACGTGTCGCGACCCTAATAATAGCACGTAATTTTTTTTAAAAATGCATTACGCCATCTGGCGAACGTTATTTGAGAAGAATCGCTTGAGTTCTGAATAAATGGCAAAACAAAAGCTCTGATTCAATTCGAATGGAAATCTGGTAAATATATTAGGCAGATTTATTCGTATTTTTGCTAAATAAGATAAATGAGAGAAACAGAGATTGAAATTTCTTGAAAATTATCTTCTTTAAATTTTGCCAGGAACATACTTTTGTTACGCATCTTAAAAATCTTATGAGTGTGGCAAAATCGGTTAACCGGTAGGTAGAGGATTAATACCTGCAGAGATTCTCTGTTGTTAACAGAGCTTCAGAGCAAAATGGCTGGAATGCGCTTTCCTTGCGTTATTCCAAGATCAGCTTAATTTTTGAAAGTAGATCTACTTACTATAGGCCGGGGTTTCTCAAACTTTATGCAACTGTGCGACTCACTTCATCGTCTTTTAAACTTGCCGCGACCATGTAAACTTGTTGCCAACTAAAATTGGATAAAACACTAGTCATTTTAATATAAGCCGTGTATGGAGGATTGCAGGCATATAAATGTCTTAAAATCTAAGCCTACTTGTAACTTTCAAGGCTTGTGTCATTGTGGTATTGGTAAGAAAATGACACTGTTGAATCTAATTTAGCGCTACCCCGCGACCCATTAGACTGAGTCCTGCGACCCACTTTTAGGTCGTAACCCACAGTTTGGGCAACATTGGTCTAAAATATGCACCAAATTATCACAGGATTTGAATCCAGTGCTATTCCTAAATGTTTCTGCCCCGTTCAGGGACCCCACCACGCTCCCTACAGCCCATAGTTAGGACAGGAAATGTCGGCCCGATTGCCCACCCTATTCCGCAACCGTGGTTACGTCCCTAATATCATCGTTTCCTAATTCATGAATACCAACAAATACATTTATAAAGTAAAGCGGATACGTTCATCAATGGGAAGCAATTTTGTCTAACGGATGGACCAAACGCTCTCTTCATTCTGATGAGCACAGAGTGCGAAGGGACGGCGACAATCTCACGGAGACGGAATGGAGAAAACTTGATGGGGATCGGGTGGGACAACATATTTTACCATGTCATTGTCTAGACCAGTGGTTATCAAACTGGGGTCGGCGGTCCCATAGGTCAGTGTTTCCCAAACTGTGGGTCGCGACCCAAAAGTGGGTCGCAACTCGCAAGGCTCAGTCTAATGGGTCGCGGGTAGCGCGAAATTAGAATCAAAAGTGTCATTTTCTAAACCAATACCACAACGTCGCAAGCATTGAAAACTGCAAGTAGGTTTAGATCTTAAGCGTAGCTGTTGCAAACGTATAAAAAGAAATGTAAAATGTATAAAATGTAAAAAAAACGTTGAGAAAAACGTTCACTTACTTTTTGGGCAACACAAAAATTAACATGTTAATTTTTTCAGGGTTAGCGTAATAAGTTGACAAACGGAGAAAAACAAAACAACAAGAAACATTCATTAGTAGGCCTAACGCAGAAAACGCTACGTTTTGCCCTATATACGGTAAATGTAGACCTAGGCCTACTAGTTTTAAAGTCATAAAAAGTCATTAAATTTAATAATGCATTAAGGCAAGAACTCCCGATGAAATTGGGATTTTAAAAAAAATCCTTTGAGTTCTTCATGAAATAATTGTCTGGTCTGACCAATCTATGGTGTCCTTCATGTAGTTTATATTGTCCTGCTTTTCCTTTCGCACTCTCTTGCCCTGCGTGCGGTTTCGCTTCTTCGTGTTGATGAATTCAAAAGTTGACCAATTTCTCTCGCAGGCTGAGACAGACGCCTGTGCTAGTACTCGAACCGCAACTTGTACCATATTGCAAAAGCCGTTGAAAAAACACAATAAAAGCGTAAAGAAATAAAAGAAACGCAAAAACGCGTTTTTTGTTGGAGAATAATAGACGAAAAACGTTAGCAACATCTATGATTTTAAGAAATTTAGGCCTATATGCCTGTAATCTTCCATACACGGCTAATATTAAAATGAGTAGTGTTTTATCAAATGTTAGTTGACAGTAAGTTTGCAGTGTAGCGGGGTGTTACAAAGCCGCTGAAGTGGGTAGCAGTTACAAAAGTTTAAGCAACCCTAGTCAATAGTACTTTTTAAAATTAATCTTATTTCGCAATAGCGCAAGGAAAGCGTATTGCGACCATTTTGCTCTGAAACTCCAATAACAATAGGAATCTCTTATGTTGCAAGTGTTACAGCCTGGCGGTTAAGGGATTTTGCCATACTCATAGGATTTTTAGGACGCGTAATAAAGGCGTGTTCCTGGCAAATTTTAAGAAAGATAATTTTAAAGAAATTTCAATGTATATTTCTCTCTTTTTGTCTTATTTGAATAATTCTGTTTAATATATTTGCCATATTTGCATTCGAATTGAATCAGAGCTTTTGTTTTGCCATTTAATCGAAATGCAGAAGATTCTTTACAACTAACGTTCCCTAGATGGCCTAATGCATTTTTGATATTGCATACTATGATTAGGGTCGCGGCACGTTACAAAGACTCGGAAGTGGGCCGCGGTTCCAAAATGTTTGGGAAATCCTGCCATAAGGGACCTCCAAGCGGTTTCAGGGGGACCGTTGAGGGATTACTTCCTCAAGATATCTCACCAACACCTCAAAACTCAAAACACAAACACTGATGGCTATAAGAGCTGATTCCATTTGAATTTGAATTTGATAATTTAATTAAATTTGATTTACAATTTTCTGATTAAACAATTGATTAATTGATTGACAAAACAAGTAGCCTATGTGTTAATTACAATTGATTTAAAATTCAAATTTTATAAGGTCCGCGAGTCATCTAAAAAATTTCCAAGGGACTACCACGCAAGAAATCCTAAGAAGTTTGAGAACTGCTCGTCCAGAGTCAAACTACAACTTTCTCTCTCTTTCTTTCTCTCTCTCTCTCTCTCTCTCTCTCTCTCTCTCTCTCTCTTTCTCTCTCTCTTTCTCTCTCTTTCTCTCTCTTTCTCTCTCTTTCTCTCTCTCTCTCTCTTTCTCTCTCTTTCTCTCTCTTTCTCTCTCTTTCTCTCTCTTTCTCTCTCTTTCTCTCTCTTTCTCTCTCTTTCTCTCTCTCTCTCTCTCTCTCTCTTTCTCTCTCTTTCTCTCTCTTTCTCTCTCTTTCTCTCTCTTTCTCTCTCTCTCTACATATATATATATATATATATTATACATACATATACATAAATATATCTCAAACTAGCAGAACCGATGCATACATTTCCTTCGTCTTATTACAAAAAGTCAGAGCATGTATTTGTCATTGTAAAACCGTCTTACACGTACATATGTTACAGGTAAGGGTTTCGCTCAGACCTGTCCCACATTATCTGAAAATTAACTATATTCCATCTTCGCCTATTAGTAAATCAGGAATGTAGAAACTTTAATTATTGAAAAATGTCACTAAAAGTTTCCTACAAATTGAGATGAATTTCGAATTAATTACCTTTCTTTGCCATCGTCCATCTGGAATTCTTCGCTTCCAAACGAACTGACAGCGAGACTAAAAGGAGACAAACGGTCAGAGACCGTAACAACAGCAACTGAGAATGACGCGGAGACGAAAAGACCTCGAAACTCATCGTTCTAAGAGCGCTTATACGGTACAACAGCTGAAACGGGACGAGAAGCTGATCTTACGGGGACAAGAACTGAACCCTACGACTGAAACCAGAAACGAGCAAAGATCGGTCGGTCCGATTGACTTTCGGATGGAATCTACGCGAAGCCGTTCGTTGCAGCTGCGGCGGGTCAGGCCAGAGAGGTCAACGGGTCAGGTGTTCGATGGGTCGGGTCACATGAGTCGTGGGTCGTATTAAGTGATCCATTGGGTCAGGTCTTCGTTAGGGTCGATCTGGCACTGAAACTTGGAAAGCCGATAACACAAAGAATTAATAAGTACAGCGAAAATATACAAAATATAGAATAAATTTAATGTTTTTAAAAATTATCAACAGTAATAACTCTTTGGGAAAGTGATGACGTTGCAAGATTCAATCAAACTAACTGATTAATTATTCTACTCAAGTGAGAAAATATTCTCTATCGCAATTTGCGCTAATTAAATTCCTATGCAGTCCTGAAGTTAATACGAATGAGAAAGAAAATACGCCTATCCAGAAGCCATCATTGGCACCTCGAAAAACACAAAAGTTACACGTCTCACCGTTTTATAGGTTTCGGCGGACATTCGTGGTTTCTTGATAGGTTTGCGAAACCCAACAACTTCTGTGGCGGCTTCGGTTATGACGCCCTTGATAGTGTTCCAGGTGTTTTCAACGCCACCACTTAGTTGCAGAGAGTGAAATCTGTTTTGAATTGATATGGAGTACCGGAGCTAGGTCACTCTGTCTCATTAGCAATGAAGATTTCAGAAATGAGATGGTGGTGAGTTCATGTTTCATCCAGGTAGCCTCTGCCAGCTAAGCTTAATCTGTCTAATTCAAATGTTAGTAGCAGTCATAGATAGATTAAAATCCCAATGGTTCATGTATGAACCTGAAAATCGATTTTGTTCATTTTCAACATTTGCCAAGTGAGTTGGGAGGGGGGCTTAGTGACCCTCACTGGCCAAGACCAACCTCTATTTGGCGTCGAACATTTTGATTTTTCTGACTCCTGGATTTCGAAACCATTGGGATTGGATTAGGTTGAAATAGTGTGGACAGACCCAATTGGTTTTGGAAAAACTGAGGACTGATTTATTTAAGACAAGTATATACTGTACACGTGCATTCTTTTTCAAACGTTTCTAATTTCTACAGAACATCATTCTAGTAATTTGCGTACAATTTCGCCATTTTTATAGCCTATGACTTTTGTTCTCACAACGTTCTCTGATTGTCTTTCTCTGTTCTGTAGACACGAGAAGCAGACGCTTAGACGCCGAGTCGTTCATTAATCAGGATCTTCTTCGCTGGACCTCGTTGATTCTCTAATGTTGGTGCAAATCGACAACAGGAACCGAAGTTTCTCGTTGAACGCAATATCCACCGACTGCTTTCAGCAATCTAATTGTGTCGGGACGCGACGACGGGCCTAATATAACCAATATAAGGCGCGACTTAATTTGAATCGATTTTCAATCTGTTGCGTTTAATTAGTTGAAATTTAGAAAATATGCAATTTTAAGATGATTTTATCAGCCGGTTTGATGAAAGATGGCCTCACACCATTTCTGTATTTCGTACAAACCGAGAATAATTGATTTATAGCAAGACAACTGTTGATGCTGAGACCCGATGACATGACTGCTCATAAAGCACAATGGAAACTGCAGTATATAAGCGGTCCAGTGTGTCTAGTTCAGTTTATTTTATCCACGGTTCTGAAAACGAACGCGAGAAAGCGAAGAAGCAAAGCAGTGGCTGTTCCAACTTCCAAGGACTCTTGGTAAGGGATGCAATGAATTTCTAGGAAGATCCCGACAATTGTCAAAGGAATTACAAGCAAACGGTTTAGAAGAAATCTGTAGATTTGATTTATAAATATAATGGTCAGAATTGACAATGTATAAAAGCCATTTTAGTCTGGTTGTACAAAGTCATAGTGCAAAATCGAGTTTTCTCTTGCTGGAAGCGAATTTGTTGATGACATTGTCTATCTTTGTGGATATACATCAAGGCTAATCCGTTTAGACGATCATCTTCCATGCACCGAAGACGCATTTTTGGTGGACCGGTGGGGGATGCATCCCCAGTCATCCCCAACGTGTAACCGTCCCTGAAGCGAAGCCTAATTGACAACAGTTAGTCCATTGTCTTAAAGGTCAAATGACAGATCAGGCGACTAAAACGTATTCAACTATATTAAACCCTTCTGCTCAATTATTTAGATTATCTTCGCGTCACGTGATCTTGATGCCAACGACAGACTGAGGCCTACTATTAAAGATGGATTGAATGTATTGAATGATACAGAACATTTTCCAGGTCGTTGTAGACAGCGATGACAAAACCAGTAAATTGAATATATTAATTTCATTGTAGATCGGCAACCTATAAAATTCTCGATTCATCAGAAGAAAGACCGTTATACATCTATTTGATAGAAACAGGAAATACATAAGGTGCAATATATAAAAAAGTACATATATATAATACTCAGTTAATATGTTTTCGAAGACATTTCGTGGAATGGATACTAGTGATAGATCTGGGGTCCAAAAATTAGCGAATCGTATGGCTGTCTTGACGTACCTATACCGTTGCCTATTTCGTCCAAATGCTCAAACTTTTATTACACGAAATTTTACTATTCCGAGGCAGATGCACAGCAAAAACGACGACCTCTAACGCCTAAGTGGTTATTATTTAACAGGGGAATTATTGGGAACACTTTGAATGTGGAGGAAATTAGTCTTAGAGAATCTAAAATTATGCAGCTCAAAAGCCTAAGGAGCCACGCTTAGCAAGAGAATATGTATAGAAGTCAGTAGTGCATGCATGGGGCGCTTTGAACCCGCATTCCATGGTCAGTCGAGGTCAGTCAGTTAATCTAATAATCTGTATTTGATACAATCTGCTGATTGACCGAACCGAAAAAGGAAGCGAATTGCGGATACTGATTATTGCAAAATTTTATGAATATTTAAAACTAGATTCTAGAATTACACGAGGAATTTGGTTTAATTAGCCTATACACTTAAACTTCCTCTTTTGAACTTTCTTAATCATAAAAATAATAATTCGTAGCGTGCCAGTTTCCCCCAAAACTTTTCGCCCATACTTATCTGCCAGAATTTGTCGAATTTGTTCGCGCTTTCGTCTATAGCCTATAGAAAGAATTTTCAACTGACTTGACATATCGCCTATTGCATTCTCTCAGACAGCCTTTAACGGAGGTTCGGCGCAATAGTTCGCATAATATAATTGTCTTATGTATTTTCGTACGTATCAGGCGAGTGATTTTCTTCTGTTCTCTTGACGTCCCTTTCTTTACACTCTGCAGCATACACTTAGTAGCCCAGTAGAAGCATTATTATTATTATTATTATTATTATTATTATTATTATTATTATTATTATTATTATTATTATTATTATTATTATTATTATTATTAGTAGTAGTAGTAGTAGTAGTAGTAGTAGTAGTAGTAGTAGTAGTAGTAGTAGTAGTAGTAGTAGTAGTAGTATGGTAGGCCCTAGTAGTAGGCCCTAGTAGTAGGCCCTAATAGTAGGCCCTAGTAGTAGGCCCTAGTAGTAGTAGTAGTAGTAGTAGTAGTAGTAGTAGTAGTAGTAATAGTAGTAGTAGTAGTAGTAGTAGTAGTAGTAGTAGTAGTAGTAGTAGTAGTAGTAGTAGTAGTAGCAATAGTAGTAGTAGTAGTAGTGCTAGTAGTAGAAAACTCTTTAGTGCCATTGTAGTAGTAGGCCTACATTAGGACCAGTCGAAGGTCGCTTCGGTAAGAAATCGTAGCAAAGATTTTACCCGTGATAGTTCGTGGTTCCGTTCTCCAGAGGTCAGTCCATACTTCTTGGTTCCGACTAAGGGGGGCGGGTTTGCAATGAGAGATAGATGTTTTTAGTCTAGACCTGAAAATAGTAAGACATTCAGTCTGGCGGACCTGTACCGGCAGAGAGTTCGAGAATCCGGGTCCGGCAACAGATAGAGCATGTTTCCCAGTTCTGCAATAAGGTATAAAAAGAGCAGGGACCTCAAACGACCTAGTTAGGTGCTGGTGATCCTGGACTGCAAGTAAGGATCGGAGGTAAGTTGGTTGATTTGTGTGTAACTGCATGCATCATAATCGTTCTCTCTCTCTGTCATGAGGACTTCGCAGCTTCCATTCCTGTCTGTGCCTTGCCTCTTCATTGAGTTCTACGCAGAGTTTGATGACTGGGCATCTGCTTTCAGCATCCCGCCCAATACACTGTAGTATCCTTCTTGGTCTCCCTGTTGACTGTCACTGTATTAATTAAAGTAAAGTAAAAGTAAAGTTTTCCCAGGCCCTGATTCGAGCGTTGGGGCCGCTGCTTATCTCCGCGGTCTCTTAGGCATACAGCGATGCGAGTGGCATACGCCATTGACCTAGAGTAGATTGTCAGCTAAACATCTAGACCCACGCTTCACTTTGATGCTATAACCGCCCTCTAGCTAGTAAGGCTCAGTCGACCTTAGGGGCTCCTACGGGACTTGAACCCGTTCAGTCAGCGTGCCTGCCCAACGCGTAACCACTTCTGCCATATTCCCGCCCCGTCTCTTAGTAACGATCAGAAACTTCAATAAGTGATCGCCAGGCGGCTGCATGATCCGTGCAATGGTTAGAAAACATCAGTTGTAGAATACTAATCATTTTATACCAAAATTTGGATATATATATGCATTTATAAACTATTTATTATTACCAGAATATTAATATTTACATGAACATCAAAGACATAATGTTAATGAGCGGGAGCCGGCGACCTCAGATTGTAGTCTCAAACTCACGCACTATTTGGAATTTGTAGAACAAAAGAAATATCGGTAGGCAGGAATTGTAAGTCAGTAAATTAAAATAACAGGTTTTTGCCCTTAATACAACCAGTACCTGTGACTACTTTGCAGACGATTTCAAATACGTTGGATATACTGTATCTTATTCATCTCATGGATTCAACTTCCTTGTAGGCAAGAGATCATTTATAGAAAGATAGAAGGACAGAGGAACAGATATACTATATATACTTGTTTCATATATATATATTTTATAAGACCTTCGAGAATTAAGTATCGAGTGCATATATATATATATATATATATATATATATATATATATATATATATATATATATATATATTCTGCCACTCGTAAATAAGATTGATATTCTGGAAGATTACAAATCAATGCTATTATAATGTTTTTGCCACTGATATCTATCTCGCTTCACTTTACTTGCCTCAATTCATGTATATATGAGGCAGTTGATGCTGCTCAATTAATTTCAATAAATTGCACAGCACTGTAGGCCTATGAGTCTTATGCGCGAATTGGTGTTGTAGTGAATTTTCCAATTCAATCAATTCACACAGTTTTCATTATCTTGATATCCATTTTCTCTGAGCTAAGTTCTTGTGTATTACGTGATAAATATATATACTTGCCAATATAGTCAAGATGCTGTCAATAGCTAAGTTTATAGTAGTTCGTGTATTTGGTAATGACCGAATCATAGTCACGCCTTTTGGCAGTTATGCATAAAAGCATAACGTGTTGCTTAGGGGGCCTAGTCTGTGTTTGAGTTTGTTTGGCAAACATGAAATCCACGAATAATACATTTCTAGATATATAAAAATACGAAAAACCACGCACTTCACTTAGGAATAATTAATTTATGCTTATTGACCAAATTATTTACCTATTTACCTAAGGTAAATTACAAAAAAATTAAGAAATTTCCTGTCCGTTCAAACAGGCTACTCGATTTTTATTCTGAATTTTGCAGAGTTCCTACAATTCGATCCGTTCTTGCCGCACTCCAGGTTATTAGTTCGACCGCTGTCGCCGTAGCACACGTAATCGCCGTTGTATACATCCGACGGAGACCGAATCACAAAGACGATGGTCGAGATGAGAAAGTAGTCCCGATACCAGTACACTGAGTGCGATTCCTCGGTGCCGAGCTCTTCGCCTCCCTCTCTCTTCAGCTGAAGTTTGCCCACTGACCTGTTGGGGGCTCTGCAGTAGACGCAGTCGGCAGAACCAACACGGAAACGGAATTCCGGGTTCGAGTCTTTTCCGGTCGGTTCCGGTCGATGCAGCCAGGTGGCGCCACCGCTGCACGACCGCAGGAAAAAGGGTTTCGGCGAGGAGGGGGAGACAGACCGCGAAACTGTCCGATGTGTAGAAGAAGAAGAGGATGATGATGATGATGATGATGGAGGAGGAGGAGGAGGAGGAGACTTTGCTTGAAAGACAACAGTGGTTGTAAATGCAACAGAGTCGATGTCCGATTCCCGAACGAACCTCACCGAGTATGTCCCGGCGTGGGTGGGGAGAGCGCTGTCCAGGCGCATGGTGACCGTATGAACGACGATCCCCGGCGCAGACGTGGACGCGAACGTGGAATGCGTGTAGCGAACATTATTGCTTCCGTTGTAGACGGGACCCGAATCCGGAATCTTCCAGACGAACCGACGGCGTCTTCTGCGGGCGAATTCCGGATCGTCGTCCTCCTCCTCCTCCGACCAACCGAGACGGACCGACCGCACCGCGGCGGCGGCGGCGGTGGCAGCCACTTCGACGGAGAAGTTGAGCGTCAGGGGGTCACCGAGGGTGGCGTAGTGCACCCTTTGGTGAACGCCGACGGGGATCATTGTGCTTCGGCCTTCGGAGGAGGAGGAGGAGGAGGAGGAGGTCAGAGTTGACAGAGGGGTCAGGGGCTGGTCGAGCTGGACGGTCCCGTCGTACGATCGAAGGGTCAACACGATGATCGGTCGGTCGGGGTCGACCAACAGGTGACGACAGCTGATCGATGACGTCATTCGCTTGGATGACGTCATTCGCTTGTTCGGCGGGATGTTCCAGGTACTGTCCTCAGATGAACACCAGGAGTCACCTGAGAGAAAACAGAGACCTTACTACAATAGAACAATCGTCAGCTGAATCGGTGGCGTAGCGAGGGAGTGGCGGAGGGGGGGCAACTGCCCGGGCGCCGAGGTAAGCGGGGGGGGGGCAAAATTGATTGGACATGTTTTTTTAAACATAGTCTTTCGCCATAATGGGAAATATAAGAAATCTAATTTACTTCAAGTTTTCAAATTCTAAAAAAGTTCAGACAAGAAAAAGGTCATCGCCTGTTATGCTTGGTTGAGTTACAGGATGAATGCGGATGGTTCATGTGACTTGGTTAAATGAAATAGACGAGGACTTTTTTGCTTGTCAGCAGTGATTGACTGTATTCGCGAAATGCTTGGATTGCATTCAATACATGATACTATAAAGAATCGTCAACACTCTTTTACACTTCGGTTCTATAAGAAACCACTGTATTTTGTCAACTGTATAATAGTGGAATGTGTAGTTGTTAGTTAAGAGTTGTGTTTGTTCTTATGTTGATCTGCGTTTGCGAATAAAGTTATTATATAATAGTATAAAGAAGCACTTGTTTATTGTGACTTATATTAATTTTGTACCAAAATAGCTGCCTAGTATTAGCATTCAGTGGACATAAAACGTAAAAATAATCTGAAAATCACAACATTGCTAAGTGGTGACTGTGATTAATAATTATAACTTGCAGAAGGGATATTTTGAAAAATAAAATACCAGTCTTGAAGGCAAAATCCGACAATACCGTGCAGTTTATCATTTTATTTAGTTTTCAGAAGCTGAACCGATATAGACCGGTGGTGGGGTGGTAACCACCCAGTGGCGGCTCCACAGAGGGAGCTCGGGGAGCCCGTGGCCTCCTCTTGAGTGCCTGACCCCCCAGTGGCCCCCTGTTGGGACCCTATACTTAATACTACATACCTAACAACAAATGGTTGGCCCCCATGATTAGAAGTTGTCACGCCAACGGCTCCCCCCCCACTTGCCAAATCCTGGAGCCGCCACTGTAACCACCCCTTAGGAAAAGTCTTTACGAAAAAAGCTCAGAGGTGCGGCGGCTAAGATAGTATTTTTCCTAATATCGTGAGTTGCTTTGGGAGTATTGAAGTTACGGAATTGAGCTGAAGTCCACGTAGAGACGACATTGGCAAGGAATTGGAATTTGGCATAAAACATGTTTATTGCTGATGAGTTCAATTTTGGTCGTTGACCCGTGGATCGTGCTCAATATGTTTCAATCATCCCTGATAAATGAGTGCGCTTCGCAGATGAAATCGCAAGAGGAGCCAAGTGATTTCAACTTGCAAATGAGATGCGTCACCCCGTGACCTTTGCGCGTAGGAACTGCGCTGGAGTGATTCTGTTGTCGGACGCTTAGACTGACAATGCACGGACGCAGCGAACAGTGCAAGAAATCGATGTTCAAAGGACTACAATAAAACACTGCGAACTGCGAACACAAGAGAAAGAGAACAGACAGACAGACAGACACACAGACAGATAGAGACGCAGACAACAGACATACAAGACAGACGAACACGCAGAGTAAACCATCGAAGAACGTTGGATAAATTACTAAAAACAAAAAAATTAAAAAATTCAGACACAGGCAGACAGAAAAATGAAATGGATAGATAGATAGATAGATAGATAGATAGATAGATAGATAGATAGATAGATAGATAGATAGATAGATAGATAGATAGATAGATAGATAGATAGATAGATAGATAGATAGATAGATAGATAGATAGATAGATAGATAGATAGATAGATAGATAGATAGATAGATAGATAGATAGATAGATAGATAGATAGATAGATAGATAGAGAGATAGATAGATAGATAGATAGATAGATAGATAGATAGATAGATAGATAGATAGATAGATAGATAGATAGATAGATAGATAGATAGATAGATAGATAGATAGATAGACAGATAGAATACATGTAGATAGATAGATACATACTTACATACACAAATGTATGGGGCAGATGCTACCTCCACAGATAAACAGTTGAATGAATATAAATATAGCCTAAAATAAATATGAAAATAGGCGAAAGAGAAAAATGTCTGCCGACATTGAAGGCGCTACACAAAGCAGAATTAAACTTTCGATGTGGCAAGTAGCGACTTAGTAGAATTCAACCAAGATCTGTCGATATCGATAAACAATTGTCCTGCTCTATCTCCCTATCTGTCTGTTTGTCTGTTTGCGTCTGTCTGTGTCTGTGTGTCTTTTCGTTCTTTTGTCCGTTATCTCTGTTCACGGTAGTTAATCTTCGAAGAGACGCTTCGGAGGAAATTTTATTGGTCTCCCGTGAAACAACCGCTTTCAAAGTCTCGGCTAAAGTCCTTGGCAATGCACGCCACTACTCCTTTCTTACCCTAAATTGCGTCTGTTTTCCCTCTGAAACCATCGGCCCAAGTCCTTCTCCTTGTCCCTTTTCCTCTATGTCTGAATACCTCATTGTTCCTTTCTTCTTGGCCTGAGTACCTCACTATCTTTTCGCCTTTTGCCTTCACCGCAGTGTCCTACTGTATATGTAATTAATGCTATCTATTTGGCGTCTCTCTACGACGAACAGCTTTATCATCAATTGACCAAGTCTTACCGAGTATTAACTGCGACCCAGATAAAGGAACAATGTTGCTGAATTTTGACTCCAAAATGAATAATTTTCAGCCAAGAGGGGACTTTCAAGATACAAGGATGCACAGATTACAGTTTACTGACTGACTGTTATTTAACTACAAAACAAAGGTGGTGACATTCTGTATTTATGATAAAAATAAAAGTGCTATATCATTCACAATGTATGGAGTCTTGTAATTTGAAACGTTAAATTTTGTACGCGTCCTCTAATAGTAAGGCGAAGGGTGTTTTGCTGCTGCTGGTGATGATGATGATGACGACTACGACGACGATGATGATGATGATAGTGTTGGTGATAGTGATGATGGTTTTAATTATAACAGTGGTGTATTGAGTTATAGACGGAACCTTGAAAATAATTAACCTCAGGTTATCTTCACTTGTAACGGCTACAGCATTCCTGTAGAATAATCATCAATGGTTCTTATTTCCCACGTTTTAAACTTAGAAGTTACGAGAGAAATGCCGTCGGCTCATTTCTGTAATGTCATTCTAAAAAATCTCTTCCCTAAGCACCGAAGTCATTTGGTGCATACGTCTCGAGATTGATGTCTGATTTCCCAGAAGGGTTCAACCTCTCACCCTCCCCCCAGCCAAAGACTACCCTCAAGTAAGGAGTATCACATTTTTGATTTCTCACTTCCAGTGAAGGTAGAAAACTCTTAAAGTCTTGAGTGTGAGAGGCCGAACCCCTTGTTTTTTGGATGCGAATGGTCCGACTCCCCAAATGTTTGGTGGGAGTAGTCCGATGCCAAATATTTTTGTGTGGAAGTAGCCGGACCCCCCGCTTCGTTGAAAATCGACCACTATAAATGCTCATTATAATCTTATTGCTCAGTTCAAGACATTTCTACAGCCCTGTATATATATATATATATATATATATATATATATATATATATATATATATAATTATATATATATTATGACACACACACACACACACACACACATATATATATATATATATATATATATATATATATATATATAGATAAGATGGAAAAAGCACGATTAAAGTGCCACACTTCTTGCTAATGGTCTGCTTTACCCTAATTGTTAATCACCATCATCATCATCATCATCGTCATCACCATGTATAAGTTTTTCCCAGTCCTATCTGATCATCTCAATTGACTCCTTCACATTCGTGCGTCTTGCTTAATAAATTCCCTCCTACCATCATCTCATTCGTTGTCTTTCTCTTTCTCTAGATCCTTCCATTTTCCCCATCATAGTCGCTTCTTCCAGAGTGTCTCTGGCCGTCATTTCCTTAATTGACAATCTTCGCTAAATCCTGTTTTAAGTTTATTATATCAATCGATGAATAGCAATCTGCGTAAATAATCCGGCTGACAATTCATATTCCCAGAATTGACATGCCGTCTGCTAATTCTACCATTCATATTTCAACAATTGACCTTCTCTGACAGCTTAGCTTTCAATCAGCGATTATGTTTCATTTAATTGTACAATTATTGTGTTGCTTAATGCTGATTGAATTTATTAAAACTCTCTGCATGTCTGTCTGTCTGTCTCTCTCTCTCTGTCTGTCTGTCTCTGTTTCTCTGTCTCTCTCTCCCTCTCTATTGTTCGCTCTCCATCTCTCTCTCTCTCTCTTTGCGCTCTCCCTCTCTCCCCCTCTTTTTCTCTCTCCCTTCTCTCTCCCTCTCTTTCTCTCCCTCTCTTTCTCTCTCTCCCTCTCTTTCTCTCTTTCTCTCCCTCTGTTTCTCTCCCTCTCTTTCTCTCCCTCTCCCTCTCTTTCTCTCTTTCTCTCCCTCTCCTTCTCTCTCCCTCTTCTTCTATCTCTCTCTCCTTCTCTCCTTCTCTCTCCCTCTCCTTCTCTCTCTCCCTCCTTCTCTCTCTCTCTCTCTCTCTCTCTCTCTCTCGTGAGCATTGATAGTCGCTAATTAAGCAGCATAATGTATGGCGACAGAAATGATAGATGAAGTTTTTCGATTATGTTGAGAGTTAATGTTCGTTTAATAAACAAAGCGTCACAGTCGACGTTGTAAGAAAAATAAACTCATCTGCACTGAACGGAATGGAAGCGTCCTATGCGGTGATGATGATGATGTTAATGGCACTGGACCGGATATTGCATCCGTTAATTATTGTCTGCGGTCTTAGCACAAGTTGGCTGATACTAATGCTTTCCTTTAATATAATAGCTAGTCAGACATGTTTGGTTAATCAGAAATCAGTCATAAATTGCTAAAAACGTAAGAAATTAATTATTAGGAACTGAAATTCAGCATACGGATAAATAAAAGATGACAGTAATGTATTAATTGTTTCCTGATTGCTTATAAACTTTCGCCTATTTTTTGAAAACTCTATTATTTAAAGTCAATCATATTTTATCGTTGACAGAAATACATCAACCTCAAAACATAAATTCAAAATTATACAATACGGTCAAATAAAAATTGAATCAAATAAGACAGAATCAAATAAAATAGTTTCAAAGCAGCATAGATTCGAGTAAACATAGTGGCAGCACTGTGTACGAATAATTGAAATTGATCGAATTTTCTCTTACTAATAGCCTTTTCTTGAAAATTCAAAGCTATATTGAATTTTGTGGAAATATCGAATTGACCTATTTTGGATTAATGCTGATTAAGACGAGAGTGTACTGTCTGTAATTATGCAGAATGTACTTGAATATCATTTCACTGATTCACGACAGTTAGCCTACATTGTATTATAATGTATATGCTCCGCATTGTGGCATTTATGTATCTCTAAAGTCAAAAGAAACGTTTTCGCCATATGTCTTCAAAGCCTCTGATACTCAATTAATTAAGCTTATTAGAAACCATAGGAGAATTACAACGACGTAGACTTTGAATGAAAAATTTAAGGTCAAGCAACACAAATTTGTAAAAAAATTCTTTTAAATACGAGATGTTACGAGGTATATGTACGATTGTACGTGCTTCGATTTCAATTCTGTTTCAGACGTTGTGATTATAAAATTATGAGTTGCTCTTCGACCTGCTTAATTTCGTACATTTTCACAGACCAATTGTAATAAATAATATGATAATATTGAAAAAAAACTAATAATAATTATATTATTAAGGGTGTCTAGTGGTTTTGTAGGTAAAAATCACCGTTACTCATGAGAGCCATCTATTTCAGGTTTTTTGTCAACATCACAATAGTACTTGTACTCGATTAAAACAAGCACTACACCTAAGCAGTGGCGGTTCCACGTGGGGGATGAGTGGGGATGCATTCCCCACCGGCCTTTTTTGCTTGTGAAACCTATATTCGGGTAAAAGTCTTGTAAAAATACGGGAAGAAATGCGGATTGACCTTATCTTAGGGATAAAATTACCTGTTGTCAGTCTTTTTCGGCAAAGTTTATTGATTTTGTCCCGTCTATTTTCATCCCCCACCAATTTTCTATGAATTCATTTCACCCCACCAAGAAATCCTGGAACCACCACTGCACCTCAGCCTATTCCGTTAATTAAAATTAAGGTTTTCAAGCAGTCGTTAGAATTTCAGTGGAAAAGCAGTTGCCTTACCAACGATAGGCACTGTGTAGACGCTTCTTGTTGCATTTTGACTGGCGATACTTCGACTCAACTCGGTGGTTCCGTTGATCCAATCGGTTGTTTTCGTGTCGTTGTACTCACGATCATCATCGTTGTCGTCGTCGTCTTCATCATTGTAGCTTGTGAAGACAGTTGACCACTGAATCTGTAGGTCCACGCGTGGCGACATCTGGATATCTGCGGTCAATTCTCCAACGATGTATCCTCCGTTGGCTACCATGTTGGATGTGATGCCAACCACTCGAAAGATCTCGCCATCTGACTAAACAGTTTGAAAGCATAGCTAGTCGATGTAAACGGCTTCGAGACTGTTATATTGGATATCAGATATGTTTGCTACCACAAGAATTCTTGTTTACGCTGATGAAATTCAATGCGCTGGATTAATGTTGCTGTGGTTTCGCCATTCTCATCCAATCGTTTCTTTCAGTCAGTTTCTTCGTGACTCTAGCCTAACGCATTTTCTTTCCGCGACATTTTTTCTCGTTTTTTATTAGAAAAAATCTTATGATTTGTCTAAATTTCGAAGTTGCGCAAAGTGAGTCACAATATTTAGCCACATAACAATTTTTCCTTATCAGAGTACTCATAAGAGCAATATCAACAAAGAGATGTACGTAGTAAATAAATCGCGTAAAAATAATACAGTGCATGGTGGTGGTGGTGGTATTTGAGAGTCTATAGTGGGAGAGATTGCCATCACTTTCCAAGTTTCTCCCTATCTCTTGCTATATATTTAATGATTGGACACGCCAGTAAGCATTGCCCAGGAATGTCCTCCTTCTCCTGCATATATCTACGCAGATACACTGGCATAGCAGTGGCTCATATAGCAATGTCAATGGAAAGCCAGGCAGGTCGTCTACTCAACACATGGAGACGCGCATCCACAGAGGATGTGAAACTCATTGAATAAAACATGGGAAGAGGCTGCAACTGCTGCCACAGAGCACGAAAAATTGAGATCGATAGCTACAGAAAGTGCCAAACGGCGCCGGGTGACTTACTGTGAGTATACATAAGCAAGTTGACAATTGCTAGAGCGCTTAAATTATTATAACAGCCGCTAACATCATAGATCTATTATCATTATTATACCCTAGATTCCGCCTATCTATGGTAAAGGCAGCCGAAAGTTGGCGCCAAAAATCCATCATTTTGGTACACTGTTGTCATGGTAACCACTGTCTCTATATATACATATATATATACAGCGTAGGCCTATTTATTTAATTGAAACATAAAATGGCAACATTATACTAAATGGTGGCAAGCCGGCTTCATTTTCAGATACCATAGACTCTGTCTTGTGATATTAAAGTCTACGGTTAACATGCGAATAGTCGACCAAACCCGCTGCCATCTGGCGAATGCAATGCCTTTTAGTCCCTGTTGCTGTCCATTCTCTGGGACCGGGTCATAACCGACTTGTGGTCATGCAGGCATGATTATTGATCAACTGGGAACGCGTACTGCAGTTATTCCTGGTAATCTAAGCAACGAATACATGAACGCGTTCTGTTCCGCGAACACGAGAGATTCATCCGCGTTCATTAAAGCCGGTTCTTTATTGATTGCAGTCGTTTATCTGTCCCGAGACTCGGAAATGTCTCTCTCAGCGAACGGCGAAGACTTCGGAGGAGATACGCCCTCGGAAGGCGCTCGCCTTCTTGAACCGAATCTATTGTTATCTTCCAGCTCTGCAGTGTTTCCTCTCGACGATCATTCTGTCATCTGGACGGGTCTGTCCAGTGTCTTTGCCTATCAGCGACTATTCAATATTGCATAGAACAAGACGCGTCCCTTACTAATAACGATATGTTTTCTGCAATTTATTAACCTATCCAATATGCTGTGTATTTATCGTTAATCCTGTTCAATGAATACATGAAGAGCAGTTGTTGAGAAAAGCATGTCTCCAAAAAGCATATCGAAACCTTTCTCCTAATGACCTAGTTTGGTGGCTGTATTAAAAAATGTCGGAATCGATTATTTATTTGGCAGTATTATACGCTGTATATATATATATACACACACACACACACACACACACACACATATATATATATATATATATATATATATATATATATATATAAAGCCACGACATATCGATAGCCACAAATATCAAACCACGGAATATCAAGAGTTTAGGCGGATTCTGAATATATCTCGATATGTCGTGGCTTTATATATATATATATATATATATATATATATATATATTATATATATATATACTGCATTTATCTTTATTTCGCACTTGCTGTGGCAAAACACGAATAAAAAAGCACAGATAGTAAACAGCACAATGCAAACAGAACTATTAACTTGTCTTCAGCCATCCTCGCTACGAGAGTTCATCGCACCATGAATGAGATTGTTCCATTGTTTTCTGTTGTCTGTCATTCGGATCGCATTTCCATTGTCTTTCCAGTCCATTTCATGATGTTATCAGCTCATCTACTTCAGGGCTTGCCTGGTTTTCTTTCTCCATCAGTTGTACCTTGTATCATTTCCTTTTCCAAACAGGTTCCTGTTTTCCTCATGATGTGGCCGAAATACAAGTTTTCTTTTTCTGATGGACTCCAAAAATTCTCTTGTAACACCTCCCTTCTCTAATACTCATTCATTAATTCTTTCTCTGTCCATGATATATTCAGAATCCGCCTAAACTCTTTCATATCGAACGCCTTTATCTTTTCTTCGTCTCTTTTTTCAAAGTCTATGTCTCTAAGTCTATGTTGCCAAAGCCAATGGCCAAACTAGAGTTTTCCGTGGTTTGATCTCTGTGGCTATCGATATGTCGTGGCTTTTCCATAGAATCTGCAGCGCTTTGTTGACAGTTTGACCTTTACCCAATCTGGCACGAATATCGGTTTCACATTGGCCTATACATGTATACATCAACTACCGAGACCTAAACACGGGAAAATTTTACTCAGGCATATAAATTATAACTAGTCGGCAAAATTGCACGCACGTTCAACATCCCTTATACCACAAAACACAATCTGATTATACAAATTGTCGAGAAACTATGCATAACGATTACTAGTGATCACATTAATCAGATCCATTTTATAAATAATTCATATCTCGGTTATACTTTGCCATAAACGCATGCCGAAAATCTTATACAAATAGTTATTAGAGTGAAACAATCCTATTGCCATCGTTCTTAAAAACATGCATTTTGAAGAATATAACAGCGTCTGTGATCCCCGCCTATTATATCAATGTTTCTAGATTCAACTGAGACTAATTTCAACTTCACTTAATATAAAACTAGAAAGATGCTCGCTTCGCTCGCGCTCGCTTCGCTCGCAGTGCAGGATAATACTAATCCAATACCTATACCTAATACCCAATCATTGAATTCATGATGAACAACATTTCAATGATCGCCACCTAGCCAAGCTCTGCGCCACGTAATAATTAGGCCTATGTACGTTAAAATCACGCAACTGTGGCCATTTGTGACGCTGTACACGTATTTTTTGTGTACGTTAAAATGTACGTTAAAATTGCGCAACTACCTCAGGCTGCGAACAATTGTTACCAATAGCAACGTCGTCGCACGCCCAGCCCTCTGACGCTGCAATGACTCGACTAAACCGTGTTAAACTACGATTCTACGAACAATTGTTACCAATAGCAACGTCGTCTTCGAACATCGTCCACCAACGCATCGCGCGACGTAAGGACTAAACCGTCTACCAATAGTCAACCAATCAGAACGCTTGAAGGTAACAGACAGAGAGACATACAGATAAGAATTTTAATATGATAGATGCAGCTGTTTGTTGATGTATTATTGTAGATATTGTGATGGCGGTTTAAGGCCAAAGCAATGGAGACATAAACGTTCTGATGGTTTTAAGAGATGATTCTGTCTTGTCTCTATCTCTTCGCTATTCAATAGAATATAACCGAATATATTGAGCAGTGCCTCCGGGCCGAGGACTTTCTCGACCATCTAGAAAATTTAATAACGACCAGAGCAGAACGACGACGTTTCGCACAAATAATTAATGGCAAAGGTTCTGTCGGTTTCCCCTTTGGCCAGTTTCTCCTCTTGACGAGTTTCTGTGAAGACACTAGAAAGGGATGAAAGAAATATATATATATATATATATATATATATATATAGAGAGAGAGAGAGAGAGAGAGAGAGGCAGACAGATAGATAGACAGACAGACAGAGATAGCCAGACAGACAGACAGACAGACAGAGACAGAGACTGAAACCGAAAGTGGCAGAGAGATATAGAGACAGAGAAGCAGATACAGAGACAGACAGACCATAGAGACAAACATACAGAGAGACATATACTGAGACAGACAAACAGAGAGACAGAAACCGAAGCAGACATACAGAGACAGGGAAGCGTAGTTCAGACGGTTCTAGAGAGCGACTGATTACTTTGTCGAGAACCGTGGACTTGACGCTTTGGGGAACACAACAGTGGTGCTAACGTCGAAGGCGGCTGGTTAAAGCCGGCGAAACGATGGATGCCATAGGTGAGAGAAGGATGAAAAGCAATGGATGTATTTATAATTGACACTAGATATAGATGAAAGATATGCATAGAGAGACAGACAGACAGACAGAGACAGACAGATAGATAGAGAGAGAGAAAAGAGAGAGACAGGGAGACAGACAGAGACAGATGTCATTAGAATTGACCAACCAGTACAAGGACCGCAGCCTTAGCTGATGGCGACGAAGGAAAGCGGCGGAGGTAGAATTTCTCAGTTCGAAGGAAGCCAATTAATTTTACCGTTGACCCTAATAGCTTAGTCGCTGAGAAGTTCCAGTTGGCGAAAAACCGACTGCAAGCACTGTGCCGGCCACACACACAGTCTGACGCTACGGTGTGCATAATAACATGTGAATTTGTAGGACGGCTAATAGATGCTGTTACTACAAAATTGCCTTGTTATTATCATCAATATTACTAGTATTATTAAGTAGTAGTAGTAGTAGTAGTACTACTACTACTACTAATACTACTACTACTACTAATAATAATAATAATAGTCGTAGAAATAGTAGTAGATGAAGTAGTAGCAATAGTAGTAGTAGTATTGTTTTTATTATTGCAATTGATTGATTCCCTTGTGTTTTAAAACTAGCACAGCCAGTGTCTTCTTGTTTTTATTATTATGATGATGATGATAATGATGATGATGATGACGATGACGATAATAATAATAATAATAATAATAATAATAATAATAATAATAATAATAATATTTATTATTATTATTATTATTATTAAATTATTAATCACTTCCATGGATTCAACATAGTGACTAGCAAATCAGAGGAAACTAAATAGAGTTTTAATCTTTTAAATATATAATTTATTTATATGCATATACTTTTTGTATGCATGGTTGATCAGAAAATATGCAGATCAATGTTTCGACGAACGATCAAAAAGTATTAGGCCCTACTGTATATTGGACGAAATAATGATTCTAGCATTTTTTCTGAATGAAAGATCCCAAAAGAAAGAAAAGAAACATGGAATGAAAATAGAAAAAATTATTTTTAAAAATGCATAAGAAATTTGAAATGAGAATTTTAGTTCATGGGCAAATCCTTAGATTTGAGCATGTCGAAGTTGAATTGAAAAGCTAAAACCAAAAGGTATACTTTTTAAACTGAGAATTTCTTATGATCGTGGTTCAAGGTGCCTCCATACGTAGACTAGAACCGTTGGGCTGAAAACACCTCACTTATAACATCAGCCAAAAAATAAAAATGACTTTGACATTTTAAATGATTCGTGCATTTTGTATTAGGAATCTCAAACTAAAAATTCATAATAAACTCTTGATGAGGATGCGGTCTGATATTTGACCGGTGATGATTCACTGTGTTTATAAAGAGGAATCGCAAGGCGCATAAATCTAATGGAAATCAGCAAATTTCCACCGAAGAAATGTCTTGTTATGTTAATAGGCTAAGGTCCGTGAATGGCTGTTTTATGCTGTCATAAGACATTTCTAACAATGGCAGAAAAGAGGCGCCGAAGAATAAGGAATATATTAAAGAATGATAGCTGATTAGCGAGAATAGAATATGAATAGAAGAAAGCAAAGCAAAATGAGTGAAAGACGGAATATTCATTAATTCATTCGTTCATTCACTTGTGTCGGCCATTTTGATTGTTTGCTACGGTCGTTTTCAAGACATCATTGGTCCATTTAATAAAGTAATGTGCATCGGTCCATATCAAGTAACCACGTATGCAGGCGGCGTGTCTCTACGACGAGTGCCAAAGTGGTACAATGGCAGCCTCTAAGTGCCCCGTTGTCTGTCTCTCGAGTGCACTGCGATGATTATGAGATGCCAATTGGGATGTCACTGTACGCTCTCGATGGCTGTTGCAATAATTCGCCGGCCAATATAACCGGCATTCGATGGTCGGCGCCGATAATAATAATAACAACAACAGCAGAGGGTTCTTTGCAATCACACTCTCCGCCCCATTCACTTCCTCCTCCTCCTCCTCCTCCTCCGCCTCCAGATCTCTCTCTCTCTCTCTTTCTCTGTCTCTCTCGGTTCCGTCTCCACCGATGGACGGCTCCGCTAATTTCAAACCCGAATGACCGGCGCCCATCAATGCGCGATGCTTTCATTATTCCCCGTTATTATTCGGTCGCTTTTTCGCGGTCGCCGTCTTAGGACGGACGGGCTTCGTCGATCGATGAGAGGAGGAGGAGGAGGAGCCAGCGATACTTCCTCCCGCCCGCCCGCCGCCGCCGCCGCCGCTGCCTGCGCCGCGGTTCCCCGTCGTCCCGTCGTCCACGCGCTGTTGCGTCTCCGTCTCTCCGTCGTTCGTTGTCTCTGTGTGGCTGTCTCTGAGTGGTTTTGTCTCTGTGTGATTTTGTCTCTGTGTGGTTGTCTCTGTGTGGCTGTCTCTGTGTGATTTTGTCTCTGTGTGGTTGTCTCTGTGTGGCTGTCGTTGTGTTCTATCGTCGTCGGTCGCGGAACCTAAGGATCGATCGTTTGCGGTCACGTGATTCTCAGATCGGCGATGACGTCAGCAGCAGCAGCAGCAGCGGTGTGTTCTGGAAATGTTTTTGAGCTCAGAGAGAGATGCGACGAAGAAGATAATGATTCGACTCACGTGTCTCAGAGTCTAAGAGTTCGGTGCTGATCTGTCTTGGAGTCTGCCTTGGTCGTCATCACCCAAGGCCCTTCGAGCAAGCCTTTTGGACTCCGTTCCGCTTTCAAAATCTTTCGCTCTTTGTTCTCAATGTCTTTAGTAAATGGTGACGATGGTGGTGGTGGTGGTGATGATATGTCGAAGATATGTGATGATGATGATCAAGACAATGCTGTCACTAATGATGACAAAGCTGTGACCTTGACGATGATTATGACAAAATAACAATAATAATTTCTGGTGGAAATAGTGATACTAATGATAAAATTGAAGGTGAGATATGGCTTTGGTTTTTTGTCGTAATAATGAAGAGATTGATTACAGTTGATTAAGATAAGGAGACAATATATTGACGATAGAGATAAATGACGATGATAACGATGGACACTATAGAAAATAATGATGGAGATGTTCGTTGTAATGTTGGCGTTCTCGAAGTGTAAAATCCTCATTATATAGAATTCGCTTGTATATAGCTTCATGTTAGGTGTCCTAGCAGTGCTTGTACGGCATGCCACCCTATTCATTTTATTATTATTATTATTATTATTATTATTATTATTATTATCATCATCATCATCATCATCACAAAATCTTCATTTATTTCTATTTTAACCTTTTCATTCACTCTATTTAGTTTCAGTGAGTTTAAGTTTCATTTGGTTTATTTTTCAATTTTAGTTTATTATTATTTCATTCTGTTCCACATGGAATGGACGTTATGCATCAGCCTTGTCAAGAATCTCGGATGCTCATAGCCAGAGAAATCCTCCTTGTTCAGCTTAGCTGGCCCTTCCTTTCTCGTTCGCAGCCTTTCAGCAACAATTCACTCTGCTGGTTCATCAGAAGGACAATTCCGCCCACCAAATGCAGATCTATGGACCGAACCTGTAAATGTCCAGTTTTAAAATAATTTAAAAGCAGAAACGCAGCAAAGCATTAATGAGGATATTATGTTTGTAACTCCGCTCGAACAACACGAGTCCTAGTCTACGACATTTTGCTTTCAATGTTTGTATTATGACACAAAGTAAGGAAACTATAACTGGACGAAATCAAATGATGAATATTTATCCGGAAACGACAGGACCAAAAGAAGGTGTTTTACTAAAAACGCAAATTTTAAATCCAATTTTCCAGCTGATCAAGGCATCTGTCTTAAGCCTTCGTACTTAAATGCCAACGGCTGCAGAAAATCGTGAGAAGTTATTTAAGGCATTCTTTTCTCAGATTGAACGATTTTAATTATTTTTATTCTATAGCACAGATTTTGTCCATACTCGCCAGGCGGCAAGAATCTGAATGTGGCGTTATAACCGTGTCAGATATAGGCTACAGCAAACTCATGTCCTGATCCTGGCCGCAGTAAATGTCTGCTTTTGATTTTGACTCTGATATGAAATGATTTGTGCGAGCGAAAAAGATGCTAACTGAGGAACAGATGATGCCATCGTTAACAGCCCTGCAAAAATGCAAATTTTCAAATCAAAGTTTGCCGCAGATCAGGGCATTTTCTTCAAGCGATCGTACTGTAATGCGATTAGATGCACAAAACATTGAGGATTCACATAAAGTGATTCCTTGAGTGCGAATGTTGTCAGGTTCAGCGATTAGTTTATTCTACAGCACCGTTTCTGTCTACGCTCGCCAGATGGCAAGAGAGCGTCTCGTGCCATGCATTTGCCCACTTTACCCACTTATTACAGTAATAGTATTGTGAGACCTTTAATTCAAAGTACACCACGTTTACGAGAAATTTCATCATTATTACCTGAGATCTTGATAAGTAACTTTAGACAAGTAATTGTAATGGAACCCGCTCACTGGGGACGTGCACGAGATCTCTGATCATATCAAGTTCTTAGGGGCTGGAGGTCGGCGCGTGCAAAGATCTTCTAATCCGAAATTCGAAACTACTGTGAATAGATTTATTCCTCTGCAAAGTGAAAGGCAGACAAGACGAATGAAGTCAATAAAACATTTATACGATTTGTCGATTCGGCTGAGATCAAATTCCGTTAATGTTGATTGATAATTCGATAACGCTTGATGGATCTGATGCATCTTATGTCAAGAACGATCAACTATTAAACGAATTGACTTATTGATCAGTAATCCCCGGCTAAAAATAACTCAGCGGTTCATGTCATGCACTTCTATA
The DNA here is from genome assembly GCA_018105865.1 of Metaphire vulgaris. Taxonomy (NCBI): domain Eukaryota; kingdom Metazoa; phylum Annelida; class Clitellata; order Crassiclitellata; family Megascolecidae; genus Metaphire; species Metaphire vulgaris. The sequence goes on from CM030843.1 coordinate 14,788,633, forward strand.
GTGCCGTCTGTAATCCACAAAGGCTATCAACAAACGATGACGCTCTGAAAGATCAGGTCGATTCCAGGAATCAATCGAGAAACGGAAAACTGCAAAACGCTCCAAGGGAGGCCAGAGCTTAGCAGCGGACGCGCACAGCGGAGTTGGGTCCCTTATTTGAGCCTAAACTGGGCGTGAGATTGGTGCGAAACCGATGAGAAAATGTTATCAGTTGGCAAGTTGGCTATGACGGTGCTAAGACAAAATGTCCGCGGACAAAATGTCAGCGGACAAAATGTAACCCTAACTCTAACCCTAAACCGTGACATTTTGTCCGTGACATTTTGTCCGGTCACATGTTATGACAGTTAAGAAACGTCACGTGATAGAAATGCTTAGATTTGAAAGTATTCAGTTCTTTGGAAGATCAGTGCAGTGCATGCATTGTCGAAAGGCATTTACAGAATCAGAATAGTTAGGGGGAAAATAGGCGAATATTTAAGAGATTGTAACGAAATGCTTTGCAAATTTGTCTAGGCGAAAAAAACTTCGCATAGGCCTATTCGAGTTTTGCAAATTATTTAATCTCATCACATGCAAATGTCCTCACCTGGCCTTCCGTATTAAAGAAATCTCATCTATCGCTCCTTTTCAGCGCAAGACACAATCTGACGGCGACTTCTGTTGACACTCGTTCTTATTCCTCATTCTCATTTCTGTTTCATTTCATCTCTCGTCACCTAATGTGTCATCTCTGAGCCGCCCACGTGATATCCGTCACGCACTCCATCATCATTCCGTCATCCATCAGCCATCCATCTGTCACTCCTCGGACGTGTTGCTGATTGTATAGTCGTACTGCATCACAGCGGTTCATAAATTCACCGTCGTGGATTATGCCTTTCCACCTGCTCCAGTTCTGTCCCAACGGTGCGTCAGCAAGCGCCACCTAGGAGCCACTTAAAGGCCACGATCACATATGCTTTCCTGTCTTCGTTGTCATCATCATCATCACCACCAAAACAGTCATAACATTACCAACGGAACAGCGACATAAATAATAATAATAATAATAATAATGATGATGATGATGATGATGATGATGATGATGATGATGATGATGATGATGATGATGATGATATGAATATGAATATGTTTCGATGTTCCTTCATATGCATTTCTTCCATACAACGGTCTCAGAGGCGCGCATTTTCTAATACAGTGCTTATTCAAAAGTTCTGATGCTGTGGATCGGTAAACGATTTAACGAAATTACTGTGGTCCGGCAACTTTTCAAGTTGCTCCAATGACAATATTATGTTTTAGTTACTGATCGCTGATACTAACGTATACTTTTAAATAAACATGTATACTGAGAAAACATGTACTAAAGTAACTAAATGTGTGACCCGCTGGGAGAAAATGATTAGAGATAAAAAAAAATTTCAAAAAATACTTTTTTTGAATTTTGGACAGTATGATGTGTAGACAATTAATATGATGATGTCTTTTTAATCATATCTGCGTCATTTAGTAAAGAATGTGTTTTAAAACTGAGATAGGTAAAAGGTACCACAATTAAGTGGGCTTCTGACTTTTGATACTCTTTTTAAGCTTACTTAGGCAACTCATTTTCACAAAACTTTGAATACGTATTAGCTTAGAGCCAGCTGAAAAATCTGCAATATCCTACCATTTTTGTTTCCTTCTTTGCTTAAAAGTGAAGTTTATTTCAAACATTAAAATACATTTCTTACATCTAACGCGACCCAGTAGTTAAATCTCCATGGCCGAGGGCACCGGGTCGCGACCCACAGTTTGAAAAAGCATTGGTTTAATGCGCTTAAATGTCTTCTTTTCTGCATTCGAGATCAGAGAAAGTTGTGCGAATTCCCGCAGCAGATACCTCCACAAAATCAGTCGATATGGAGACTCACCGTGGCCAGCGATTCAAATGGAATCTACGGAAAACGGTGAGACGAGGACTTGAAAAGAAACGGTTGCCACGGCAACGACGTCGATAGAATTTATCGATATTAATTAATTGCAAAGAAAGCAGCAGCTGAACAAACGCTGTTGTCAGTGAGAGACCGGAAACGATCGATTATATAGCGCAGTTTGCTTTCAACTCGATCCGCTCTCTGTGCTAATTATTGTTCGGATCTGTGCGGCGTTGAAATCCCGCGGAAGTGCAAATTCCATATAAGCTGCACAGTGCAATCTCACGCAAACAACATCGCGTCTTCTAACCATAGATGGATATACATGGCGCATCTGAGAAGCATAAAATGCGCTATATTAATGTTCTAATTACAGTACATCACGTGTTAGCCTTCAATGAGATGAGTCGAATCTGGCGTTTCTATCTGTGCTCACAATCCAGTATTCAGAATTCTCGTATAATCTAAGACATTTTCACGCGTTTAATTCAGTTTTATACGAGAGTGACATACAACACTCGGATTTAGCACGTGTTCTATATGTCAAAGGTGCTGTGCTCAGCGGACCGTTCACCCTTGATCAGTGGAAGGGGGAACAAACTCCCGATACCCATGCAAGTAGAAATATTATGTATACTAGTATAAATATACTTCGCCATTGCATCTAGTAGCCATATTCGGGGTACAACTGTAACTGTCTTCATTCGCCTCTAGTTACGAAAGCTCTGGATAGCAGAATATCTCTTTGCATTCTCTCAGGACCTTCAACGCTTTCCAAGGATGGTCAACACCCTCATCAAAATTCAATCCTCCTGCCCTACTTCTCCATCGATACAGCATTACTCCTGCTCTGCCTAGTGAAGCGATTTACCGAATGAGCTAATTAAGCGAATTATATTATGTTTGTAATGTAAATTATAACTTTTACTTTATATACTCAACTTTACTATCGTCTGAACTGATCACAAATCAAAGATATTTTAAAATTAGATTTAATAATGCCTAACAACAACAATAACAGTAACAATAACGTGCTTTTCAATTGGTTTATTATTATTATTTATTATTATTATTATTATTATTATTATTATTATTATTATTATTATTATCTCGACAATTTGTATAGCGCTAAAGGGTAGCTTGATGCCAAAAGCAAGAGCACTTTACATAAATGGAAATGAAATGTTAAATAGACATGTTTAGAAGGCCTATGTGAAACCATTAAGGTAAAGGTAAAGTTCATCCGTAGGCCCTGTGCCCGTAGGTGCCGGTGCTGATCTCCGGTTTCATGACCATCAGCCCATAGGTGGCTAAGCCATTTATCAGCGGACGGTGGGCAGTCATTCCGCCGATCCTATGGTTACCTTCGCAATGTTGCCATTGCTACTCATTTTATCATCACGAAAAAGGCCGAGTCGACCTTTAGGGCTCCTGCGGGACTCGAACCCGCGACCACCTGCTCCATCATCCAACGCTGTTACCACTCTGCTAACTTCCCGCATTAGGCAAACACTAATACAGTATTGCTTTGGAAGAGCTACATACTGTATATGCCCGGGGCTATTCAATCGTTCACTCGCCTGCATTTGCTCACTGACGTACTTGCCTGTTCACCTACTTACTTACTTACCTGTTTACTTACTTACCTACATACCTACTTACTTACTGGCAAAACGATTTGCTTACTCATTCGCTCATCGGTTCCAATTAAGAATGAGCTGAGTTATTCGTCTTACTTACCACGTGGAAACTGGTTGCAGTGGAGAAGAGGCAGTAGAGGAGGCAGGCGACGGTGGCAGCGGCCGCGGTCGAGAACTCCGAAGAGGAGGAGGAAGAGGAGGAGGAGGAAGAGGAAGAGAAAGAGGAGGAGGAGGAGGAGGAGGAGGAGGAGGAGGAAGAGGAAGAGGAGGAGGAGGAGGAGGAAGAGGAAGAAGAGGCGTACCATCGACTCCGTCGTCCCTCCTTCATGTCTCGTCCTAAGCGTTCCAACGGTTTATAAAAAAAAATCAGTCACGTCGTGGTCAGCGCCGACCGACCGACCGACTTCGAAGCGGTTCTGACGCCTCCTCCGGAGTCTATGGCAGCGGCGACTCCGACACTGGCAGCACCAGCAGCAGCATTGTCAGCAGCGGCGGCGGCGGCGGCGGCGGCGGCGGCGGCGGCGCAATCTCGGTCGGATGGACGTCAGCGCCGCTTCAGAGGCGTCGCTGGGCTGCGCTCGGTCGCCGGCGTCTGATTGTTTGCATGTGTTCGCCGTCTACGTGGCTCACCTCCTCTGCTGTTGTTGTATTAATACGCCGTGCCAGCCATTTGGTGGCTGCGTTCGTCTTACGGTCCCAGTGTTTTTAGCCGTTGTTTAGTTTGAAGCGGCTTTTGAAGGGGGCGTCCCAATTCCACTGTCACAATCGTTGTTCTTCTATTTTGTGTTTTTCTTACTTATTAGTTCTGAAGACCGTCGAAAGGAGACGGAGGAACTGGACGGGACACGGTCTAAGAGGAGAAGCATTGCTTGGGGCATCAGTGGAGGGGAGTATGGCAGGAATGAAGGGAAAAGGCGGACCAAGGAGGATGCTAGTTTTTGAATGGATGATGAAAGCGGATGATCAGTCTCACAAGACCTGTGCAGAGATCAAGGAAGATGCAAGACGCGGAGAGGAATGAAACAATGGAGCCCTAAACCTGTCTCAGGACATCAGGACAAAGAACACGATGATGATGATGACGACGACGACGATGATGACGATGATGATGATGATGATGATGATGATGATGATGATGATGATGATGATGAATTCAATATACTATTTCTTCTTAAACTTTTTCTTTTAACTAATCCACACTTCACCACGATTCTCGGTTTTAAACTTTTAATTCTCAACATCCATTTTTCGGTTTATGACATTGTCTCTTCATCTCCTACTCTAAATCATGCTCTCTTTCCCCCTCTGTCTGTCTGTCTGTCTCTCTCTTTTATATATATATATATATATAAAAATTCAATTCAAAATTATATTTATATATATATAGATAGATAGATATATGCGTGTGTATGTGTGTGTGCTCGTGACCTCTTCTTCTTCGTCTTTCTACTTCTGTGCCTCTTTATTCTGCCTCTGCTGTTTCACCCTTTAGTATGTTTAGCTCTTTCTGGTTGTGCCTTTCTGTCCGTGTCTGTGATTTCTGTTTGATAATCAACGTCGAGCGCGGCTAGTACATGGATGGGTGACCATCCCGGAATCTAGTGGTGGTGTCGGCGGCCAACCATGCAAGTCGTTGAACGCTTAGTCGTCGATAAATTTGTACCAGCGTTAGACTTCGAAGGTAAAACGCGGGTTTAGTGAAAGCACTAGCAAACTACTCTAGATCAATGGCGAAAGCCAGATGGGTCGCTGCTTGCCTAGTACATGGAGATCAGCGCCGGACCCTACGCTCGCTCGAGTACGGGACTACCTTTACCTTTATACCAGAAGGACGATTTTCAAACGTCTCCTCTCGTTTCAATCAATCAATCAATCTTTTATTTCAAGTTCAAATTCAAACACAAAGTAAACACAAACACTATACAAAATTCACTACATGTCACAAAATCATGCACAGTAGAACTTCGCTGAATTTGTTAAGACATAAAACATACATTAAGAAATATTAGAGAGGAGTTTTTTATCTTTTCAAGAGCACGATCAACAATGACGCCTAAAATAAAGCGACAAGTCTAATAACTAAGTCTCAATGCCAGACGTATACATTGGCAGAAGACTAAATGAGAAATTAGTTAGCCTAAAATTAAAAGTTGTTACAGACGAAGCTGAGATAAGAAATCCAGAAAGGCTGTTGAGAACACGTCTTCTGGTACTGTAAGTCAAAGGGGCAGTAGAATATCCTTTAAACCGGGGGTCTCAAACACGCGGATCGCGGACCGCATGCGGCCCGCGAGGGCATTTTATGCGGCCCGCAATGCATTTTGGGATTGTAAAAAAATTGCCATCTGTAATTTGTATACATTTCTCTCGACGCCTTTTAACGTTCATGTCATCTTAGAAATAATAATTCTTACTTACAGTACTTGATTATTCGTACTCTTTCGAATCTAGTGATTATACACGTACTTCCGGTTTTCTAGTGGAGCCGGTCGCGTTGTTTAATGTTGAGTAAAAAGTCGATTTATTGAATTTTTTGTACTAAAAATAAAAAGCACTTATAAATTTCTGAAATATATATAATTTGTAAAATACTATGACTATGTTTCTTATTTCGCCTGCAAACATTGTAACAAAATTCAGGCGTTGCGCTCAGACTGTGGCCCGTTGGTGCTTTAAGTATTTTTCCCTTGGTGACCCCTGCTTTAAACGGTTCGTTCGCTATAAATGCAAATGAAGTTGGGACGCTGTGCATAAAATATAACTGATTCCATTTCTTCATCACTTATAATAAAAGAAAACCATTTCAAATTAAAGCATATCTATGTGGAGGCACAGCTCAGTTTCAAATCGCAACTTTTAAGATATTAATCGTGAAAATCTGTTCAAAGGTTTGGTCTGAAGCCTTTGGTAAACGGTTTTTCATTTTCCATTGACTTTTCTCACAGTCTTCTAGCAAATGCAGCACCAAATACAATCATTCAGTATATATATATATATATATATATATATATATATATATATATAGATAGAGAGAGAGAGAGAGAGAGAGAAAAGTTGAGTTTGGCGTGTCCTTTCTTTAAATAAATAAATATATATATATATTATATATATATATATATATTGTATATATATATATATATATATATATATATATATATATATATATATATATATATATATATATATATACGCTGTCGTAAACCATGGATGGCATCAAGAGATCACTGGAAAAGCGTTCCATTTACACGATCCTCACATACACCGATCCTCAGCAGTGGAAGGGGGAAATCCAGACTGAAATTAGAAGTGGAACGCTGAAAGAGGAAAGTGGACGACTGTAGATTTTTATGCACTCGGCTCCGGCGCTGAGACCGAAGCGATTACGGGGCGTTGGCACCACAGCGCTCTGCAATCGGAAGATATCCGACCCGCAGACCGGTCATCGGCGGTTTATTGATCATAGAATAGGGGTCGTGACCCTGCGGCACCCGCCCCTCCCCCCAGCCACCCCGGCAACTGTGACCGGGATCGTTATAGCGCAGAGGACAGGCGAGATCCTCTGGTCACGTGACCGTTTTGAGAATTGACAGCCGTCGCCGAAACGTCGGCAATGGGTCGATATGATTCTATACTAGAGATGTGCGCAAAATGCACCCGTGGAAAAACTTTTGTACCCTACCCTACCCGTACCCGCTAGCGCTATACCCGTGCCCGACCCGTACCCGTAAGCTGTGTACCCGTACCCGTACCCGTACCCGTAACCGACTTTGGTTGGAATTTGGAGTTTTTGGAGTTTTTGATTTGGAATTTTGGACCCGTACCCGCGGGTGCGTTTACAAAAGCACAAGTACTACAAGGACCTGTACATGGACTCGTGAACCCGTATCGTTCTAGGGACTATAGAGAGGCAACAGTGAAATTGGGGCTACAGAAATTGGGATAACTATTCATTGTAAATAGCACGCATGTTTAGATTAGGACAGATCTGGTACTTAGAAATCAGGATAATCAGTCAGCTAGCCTAAGCCGACATGAAGGGGCTTGTTTAAAATATTTAGTAGATATCATTTATCTATGAGCAGATTAGAGCTCAAGTTAAACCACAAAACTTACCAGAAGAACTTTCTCGGTCAAAGAGTCCTTGGAGAGTCAGAGGACGCCATTATAGATTTATTACTGAAGATGTCAGATTACGTCATCTGTATTTCCTTTATGTTTTCAGTAAGTAAAATGCATGCTGTCTGACAAACTGAACGCGATGTACAAGTTATACTAATACACTTTACTCAATATTATTTTTCTATTATTGCATTGCTAATTTGCTTTAGTAGTGAGAAATGAAAATATAACTTTTCAGGTAAAACGGTATACCCGTACCCGTAGCCGCTATACCCGTACCCGTAGCGCTGTCCCGTACCCGACCCGTACCCGTAAAATGTGTCCCTACCCGTACCCGCGGGTATTCATCCCTATTCTATACGCACATACGCACACACACGCACACACACAGAAGCACACACAGATGGACGCACACATACGCTATTGATAGGCGTACACAAAGCAGACTGCCTCTGCACAGCGTCCAAGTTCGATTACTTTTGCGTGAAACGACCGAGAAACAGTCGACCGTGACTTGTCACTCCCTGGAAACCAGAGATTTTGTCAGTAGTGACGCACTCGGACAGGAATGAAGAGACCGCAGGCAGTCACATGCTGACACGAATTTACCGTCAGATAATAGTCTCTATTGATCGTGTAACTAACCAGAGACGGTCTCTATAGGCTGCAGTCGTCTGCACGACGACTGCACCGTGTCTATTTATAGGATCAGAATCTGAGTTTCAATCCATGGAAGCGAACTGGATCAAGAACTGAACGTTGGATTTAAAACGATTATTAACCCCTTAACTGGGAATTTAACTGTAACTCAATGTAAAATGGACGGATATATATCCGGGGTCCCAGTTAAGGGGTTAATATATAATCATAGCAATTGTTCGAAACCTGATTTGTTCCATTGTTCTCTGTTGTGCCTTACCAGTCGGAAAGGTCCTCCTGGTCTTAATCACTGCATAGTCTGTGTACAATTTCCCATCTGATTCATAGCATTTAAACCGTTTATAGGAAGTAGATCATGGACATTTCCTGGTACAGTTTTTACATGAGCTATAGACAGCGTTCCTTTCCACGCGGTGACGTCATGCAACTGAAAATTTATACATTGATTGAGGTTCGTAGAATAAAGATAAATTGGCAATTCATGATATTTCAGCCGATGTCACTTAAACGCTACGAACCAAAGAGCAGCCTCACTTTCAGCGCATATTAGGCCTAATCTATATTAGTCTCACCAGAAATTGGAGAGCAAAGATAAGTTTAACTAAAGTTTATCAAACAAATAAATAAGTAGCAGTGACAGTAGTAAATATAAACGACAGCAGCATACATTATCATTGAGTTTGAAAAGAAATAGGACTTCATGCAGCGAAGTAGACTATGTTAGTAATTTGCTTGCCATTCTTCAGAGAGTCAGAAAGTGAAGATTCTCGCATTTTTGACAGATAAGGCGACAGATTTCCTAAAGTCTTTTACAACACGAATCTAACATCCTGTCCGAGTGCTAACATCTTATTTGTAAATTGCTTATTTGTAATTTCTGACGCGATTACAGTATAGGTGGAGATGTTACAAAGCGAATTGATCTGGTGCAATTGTTTCCTCAGGACCGGATTTTTGTAGAGAAAAGTTCGATTCACTTGCTTAGCCTAAGAGACATCTGTATCTTTAAAAGGGTTTGTCTCAGGTTTTGAGTTTCCGACTAGATTCACCAGGTGTTACGATAGAGCGTGCAAAATTTGATATGATACCAAAGACAAAAATTCGTACAGATGACGAATAAGTGCTAGAATATTCAAATCTATTTAAGATTCAAGTTACAGTAGGCCTATAAAAATTTGGATAATACGGTGTGAAAACCAGTGATACAAACCTTGGTCAGAAAAACGGCCATGTCTTAATTTCTCAACATGAAGCACATTGGCCGGAGTATTTTAATTTTTCCCTTGTCAGACCAGTGCTGACCTTGTTCTATTTGTCACTGTTTTCAGTTTTTAGGAAATTAATGAAGCAAAACAGCGCAAATGGTGACCTTTCTTATTTGTCACAGTTTTTAGAAAGAAATAAAGAAGCGTGAAGAACAAGTGATAATTTTTTAGCATTTCTAATGAAAAATCATCCATGTTCACAGCATTGATGGAATTTGATGACATGACCTCTGCAAAAACACCCATGCCAAAAAATGAGGGCGTGGGTGGTATTTTCCCCCATGACGAAAACTACTTCAGTGGACTATAAAATAAGACCAAATTATGGCCATGATATGGAATTCAACTGCCTTCCAGTGTATACGATTTGTAAGTTAAAACTCAAGGAAATGCTAAATTCTGTGTTTATCTTTTCAAAAACCTATTTATTTCTCGCCTACAGTGGTTGATTTCCTTGTGTTAGAGCTTTAGCGAGACTTGCATGGCGCTAAGCCTTTCAGACGGATTTGAATTAGCCTTTAAGCAGCACGTTCGCGATTCTAGCGATCAGTGCACGCTTTCATTTCGGTGCAGGAGACCGAAAGGAGTAAATCCTAATCCTCTTCTTATCGATTCTCGGTAATTAGCTGCAAAAATCGATTGAGAGGAGAGAAAAAAGTCGGTGCAGTTGACGGCAGAGACGAATGGCTTATTAATGGCTAATCACTGGACGCTGAAATCACGTGCATTTGACGTATTGTAGGGCCTATGGTTTTCCACAGATAATTATCGCTTTTAATAATTCGGTAGTTAAAATACACAACGGGAATTGTAAATGTATATCAGATTAGAGATTTAGAGAATTCACATTTTAGCGTTTTCTTTCGGAACATACGTACACAGAGACCTATCTGTTAGCCAGGCAGTTTTTAGACTTATAATACGTCGAAAATAATAATTTGCAATAACGTATTCTGCTTATTTTCAATGACTGCTTAATTTTTGTCGACAGACGGCAAGTGAGAAACCAGAGGTGTAGCGAGGGTATCCGGCGCCCGGGGGCAAAGTGTACCGTTGGCGCCCCCAACACTGCTGACGAGCAAAAAAGGTCGTCACATCGTTCTCTCTTCGCCTCTCCCTCAACTCTCTACGGCGCCCCTCCCCTTATACTCCCCACGAGCAAAAAAGCTCGCCGCACTTCTTTCTTCTTATTTATTATGTATTTGACTGTTTAACTTACCCCCAAACCCGATTTTGGCGCCCCCTCCCATCGGCGCCTGGAGGCATATGCCCACACCTGCCCCCTTCGCTACACCTCTGTGAGAAACTGAGAATGGAGTTGTGACTCATGGGAGTTCCGAATCTTGCAATATCAAGGGTCTCTCTAAGGTTCTATTATGTTGATGCTGACCCATATAGGCCTAATATACAGTTCCAACGCAATGCTAAGGGACCCGATCCTGTATGCAAAAATAAAAATAAAAGACAAAGAGTTCCATGTGACTGATTTTATCAATCGCCCGTTGTCACCATGATACAGGCAATATCTTTCTAACAGATACTCAAAATTTCTAAGAACCACCACAAATTTTACGCACTTTCCATTGGCATCTCGCTTTCCTTCAATTTTATGGGAGGATACTTACAAGTTCATTCGTTATAATCTCAGCACTGCTCCTAGCTTCGTCATAGGAATCTACGTTATTTTTGGCATTTATGTAGTATCCCTGTATTTTTTTTACATTCGGGCAATCACTCTCTTATTCCTATTAGCTTCTGATGAATCCATATGTCATATTTTTCTTCTTCTGTATCATTACTTCTCTTCTAGTTTTCTCTTGATTCAGCTGTCATTTCTCTTGCCTATATCAAATGCTCATTGATCATATATTTTCTCATCGGCTTTATATACTTGCACCTCTTTCTGTATAAAATGATATTGCTTAATTCCAATGAGTTCAGCTAACTTCTGATAAAGGCAGATTTATTACAGAGAATTAACCATTCTCCTCTGCCTCTCCATTTACTTTATTACTCCGAGTTAATATCAATTTGTAACTTTACACTCATTTACTTAGGTTTCTATAATTATTGTGTGTATGACTATGTTGCAATATTTGATTGTTCTTTAATATTGAAATGACACTAATTAACTGACATCAATAAATAATTAAATAATAATCTTTATCCGTGACAAGCACAGCATCAAAAAGAGTAGTACACAACCAAATATAACACAAATCAACTGAACAAAACAAAAAAAAAAAAAAATAATAATGAACTAATAAACTAAGCACAAACTTTACACAATACCGCCTCTGCCCTCAGACAAGTTCTAGTAATACACTCAGCAAAGTACAGTGACTTCTCATATCTATTAACAAAGAATGCTTGTCGCTTTTTTACAGAAACATGCATATACTTTCCAAACCCGTCAAAACTCTGATATAAATTAATCTAGAAATCAAAAGTTATTATTCAGCCCCAAAATCTCAATTCGAACTTTGAATATGACAGTTTTTGCACTGACGGCTCAGTCTCCGACATTCCATGCCTATGCCTTGCTTTCTCAGAGTCTACCCCTATGATCTGGAACTGCGTGACTCATTCTGTGCAAATTGCAATATCGAATGACCGAGTGGGACACAGTGGTTCTCACACAAGGCAGGTCCTACTGAACTACTATAAACCCTGTTATTACTATTAACAGGCTATTTCCCAGGAATTTTGCGTTCTGGAGGCGTCTCATAATTGCAGGGGTGTCATTGTCTTGTGTTTCATCTAGACTCCTTTGACCCAGTGGAATAGAATTGGTCGAAAGAGGTGGGCGGGAGTTCGATGCTTGGCCCCAGGAAAAAGAAAATACAAGTAAAAAATATGATTTCCGTTGTCATCTCTTACGTTTTCCATACGGACAATTTTAATTTTTGTGGAATCCGTTATAGTGGCTCAAGTTTCAATTTTCAGAGGCGAATTTCCCCTTTAGAATTTTAAACGAACAGTTATAACATCAGTCTGTTTTGGTGATAGCCAACATCTCCCTGGAAAGGGGTGTAGGTCTAGGGGTCGGGGTGTCTGTCACACACCGGGGATGGAACCACCGCTGGGGAGGTATAGGAAAATCCATAACTATTAATTGAATTATCTGTACAAAAATCCGAAATTCCTTTATAACACATACCTTGCGGTCCTCCTTTCCTTTAGAAACTTTATAAACGGATTCGTCTCCAAAAGAATATGCACCACTGATCCTTGTCACATAGGCCAATAGAATGCACAGAGTCATTAATAATATAACTAAACTCCGCCATAACAAACCACAGTGGCAAGCCCGTATGAGAAAGGAGGAGCCAGTCGCCCATCGTCTTTTGACGGACGCTTCTTTAAATAGACCTACACACACATTGACCATATCACCATTCACCAGTCTCTTAATTTCTTAAGTGACGTCACAAAAGATCGTGTTTCTAGTGACGTCGTTGAATTGTTTAATTGTAATAAATGTAAACAATCCAAGCAAAAATTTGTAAACAGCGTCGCCATCTGTCGAACTACAGAAGCAAAACATCAAAGGCTCACAACATCTGACTAATGTCGAATAGGAATTTCTTTATGGATATTCACGCGTTAGCTGAAAGAGACGCGAATGAGTTAAGGTATTAATTCAATTTGTTGCAAAATAGAAATAGTTAGACTAAAAAATGAAATAGTTATGCTCAAAGCGTAAATCGTATATATCAGAGATAATTCTATAAGACCACATTTCTAGAATTATGTGATATGGTACACCATTAGGATGGTCATGGGGAAGCACAGAGGTCGCCCCAGCCCCATTCAAGGTTAGACTAGTTACGAGATTTGTAGAAAATCAATGAGAACATTTGATGAGGTTTTAAGTCACGCCCAACGCGATATCATAAGCAATACTAAAGTTACACAAATACTGTTTGTGGCATGAACTAGATAGGCACGTGATCAACCAGCAGAAGAAACGCGTGATCAATTCTTCTTCCATTACAGTGTTATCTGCGAAAAACATAAACTAGGCAGTTTACTAAGTATAGGCCTACAGGTGTTCTGCCAAAGTCTAGTCATAGAATTCACAGCTGGTACACGTGCCTCAGTTTAACCAACGTGTAACGCTAGTATAGGACATGTCGCGACAGGTTCATTATCAGCAGACGATCTCTTCAAAGTCAATACATTATCTGGCGTTTCTACGTGCTCTTCTTGCTGATTAAACGCGTGACTATGCGCAATAATTCTCTACAAAACTGTAGACCAATATGTTCGAGTAGATCTCTTAATGCTGTTTCGTCTTACAGCGACGGTGGTGTTGCTGTATCAACCACAAGAACAGGATCAGCATAGGACACATATAGGCTGGCGACGTCGACTCGGTCTCGGCAGTACACAGCGCTGTGCAGTGCAGCGTTGTACGAGCCTAGAGCTAAGCTGGTCGTCAGTGGCTGTGAAATAAACAAATGTCAGGTTAGTGCATCGGTTTTTTCCTAACGAATTTGAATTACTAGGCTGTAATTTTAGTATATCAGTTGCTAGACAACTGTTGTTCATGTTCCTTCTCTTTAACTCTAGTCTATACGAGTTTTGCAGACATTGGTCGATTTGTCAAAAGTGCAGTGATAGTCAACCTAGTTCCATCGCAAAATGTTTGACCTTCGATGGGCGTCGGACGGCTAGAAACCAAGAAAACCAAGAAACAACCCTGCCCCAGCCGGGGTCGCTCTGGATTGTGAGCTTGACCCCCCCATCAACATCAATTTAAACACTCATTAATCTACAGCTGTTGACTTGAGATCCTGTTGGTCGATAGCGCTTCTATTAAAGTATGACGACATAGTTCAATAGGTCTACTGTGGTATAGCGATCATTTAGCGCACTCACAATGCAATTAAACAGGAGTTACAAAAGGACGGCGAAATTGAACAAAACGACAGTTCAATTACTCAATTACTGCTGGCCATGCCCAGCGAGGATCGCGGTGGCCGCCAGGCAGAGGCGTAGCTGGGGAGGATACACATGTCCTCGGGCGCCGAGGTGGGGGACGCCAAAATCGGGTTTATGGTAGGTAGCAAAAAAGGTAAAATGAAGCATCAATATAGATGTGACGACCTTTTTTGCTTTTCAGGGTTTCATGAAGTCTACGGGGGGCGCCATCAGTATGTTTTGTTCCTTGGCGCCGGACACCCTAGCTACGCATCTGCCGCCAGGACGACCGATTATGGTTGACCCGTGGATACGTGATCTGCTTGGGACAGGGAGATGCAAGCGCCGCCTAGGGCACGGGCCCTTCTCGGAACGCAGTCAGCCGTTGGCCCGCATCTGGCAACAGCGCGTAGCCATTGTCAATTTGTATTGATCCTCTTCTGTCCGTTGCTCCGGTGGAAACAGGGCTTTTTTGGCCGGAACGAGGCGGAACGGCGTTCCGGAAAATCCGGATCGCGTTCCGGAAAATCCGAAGACTTTTTTTGCAAAATTAAATTAGATAGAAAATTTAGAACTATATCTATTGTCCGTATCATTTTTCAAATTTCTGATTACAAATGTGGCATGACTGATGATTTTGTTAGAGTTAGGTTAGGTTAGGTTAGGTTAGGGTTAGGGTTAACCCTAACCCTAACCCGACTGTTTCGTTCCGGAAAATATTTTTTTACAAAAAAGCCCTGGGTGGAAATATGTTGCCGCTACCAAACATCCATCTTCCACACTGACTGTCAGAACGGGGGATACCACGTGAAGGTGGCAGGTGAATTTGGTCAGTGGAGGCTCTCTGAAACTACTGGGGTTGGTTGGTGAAATGGGGGGAGTTAAAGCTGGAACTAATAATTTCCAGAACAAACTGCGAAACTGACGAGCAGTGTTAACAGATTAATAATGTGTCGAATTGTTCAGACATTTTCCGGACGTAAGAATAAGTTATTATTGGTTGGCGTTGGGATGACTTAAAGATTCGTGTAACTGTTTCTGTTGTTTGCAGATTTAAAATTCTGCTTTCTGGGATAAAATATATTCAGCATTTCTTTTGTAAACATTAAAAATAGAAAGTTAGCTTAATCGAAGAAGCGAGGCAGATTTTCAGAGAGGAATTCTGTTTTCGACGGAGAAGATGGAGAAAGGGTGGAGGGCATCACGGTACATCAAGATAAGACAGTTTCAAATCGCAAAAATTAAAACATCTGCAAAACGCGCGTACAGCAAAATGTTAAATATCGAAGTATTCAATTGATTTTAACACCAGCTGATTTGAACTCTTCTGAAAATGTCTGGTTTCGTTTTAAATCGAGCCTTTCAATGCTAAACGCATGAAATTCAAATCATCACTACTTGGTGTAGGCCTATAGATAATGTAATAATGTTGTTTATTTCTGGTAAATATAAACTTTGAAGATGATGATCTCTGCGCAAATTTATTATGTCACGTTTTTATAAAGAGAAGCTTTAAATTCAGGAAATGAATTAGGCTTTCGATTCAATTCATCATCTGGTTCGCTTCGTTTGAACTCTGGTCATCCGATGTAAATTTCGAGGCAAATGATCTGGGTCCATGTTTAGTTGTGGATTTTTCCTAGCTACTTTATCTCATCTCTTCCGTCAAATGTAAGGCCAATGTGAATCCATTTATGTGAAGCCATGTGGTGTTACGCGCAGTAAAGACATTCTAAAGGCAAATGATCTTCCAGTCACTTGAAAAAATCCATGTTTAGGACGATTGACCATAGGACGATTGACCACTGGACGATTGACCACAGCGGACTTTTGACCACTGGACGATTGACCACAGCGGACTTTTGACCACTGGACGATTGACCACAGCCGTGAGTATCAGGCTTAGCACGCTGTATGCATGCATGCATCTCTTCCAAAAATATAATGTGTCTATAATATATGTATATATACAGTAGCATTTGTATACTATATATGTATATATATGTATATATATGTATATATATGTATATATATATATATATGTATATACTGTATATGTATATATATGTATATATTTGTATATATATATATATATATATATGTATGTATATATATATGTATGTATATATATATGTATATATATGTATACATATGTATATATATGTATATATATGTATGTATATATATGTATATATGTGTATATATATGTATATATATGTATGTATATATATATGTATATATATGTATATATATAAATTTATATATATATAATATATATATATATATATATCGACTCACTATTGTCCTTTTCATCATTCCCAGCATTTGGTTTCCTTTTTTTGTAATGCATGCATGCATTAAGCCTGATACTCACGGCTGTGGTCAATCGTCCAGTGGTCAAAAAGTCCGCTGGGGTCAATCGTCCAGTGGTCAAAAAGTCCGCTGTGGTCAATCGTCCAGTGGTCAATCGTCCTATGTTCGTCCTATGGTCAATCGTCCTGAAAAAATCGTCCTGTGGTCAACGTCCTAGAACCGTCACTTGCATGTCTGCATATGAACAAATAGAGCGGACAGACAGCTATGTTGTCGCAGTACATACATGGCTTAGGGATTACCCTAAAATTGTTGACATTAAAATTTTCAGACGATTGAACGCGCGAACTAGAATGAGCCGAGATTGAATTCCAGAAAAGATGGCCGTCCAAGAAGTGGAAAAGCTTTCTGTTGCGGGCGCAATGAAGATGGAACCTGTCTCGAGGATTGGTTTGACGGGAGAAGATACTGACTTCGACCTACTAAATCGGTTGAAAGCAGAAGCGCTGATACCGATTCAGGAAGACCTTGCCGCTTGGCTGAACAAAATTATTGGTAATACCGTGTCTCGAATAACTTATTTTTTATTACGACTAAACAAACTACACACATTGATGATACAACGCTTATTTGTCGTATTGAAAAATTACGGTTACTCTTTCTAAAGTCGCGATATTTTTTGCAGCGTGAATCAGCTGTAGTAAATAGTAAAGTCCATCAGTAGCTATAAGTAATCCAGGGGAAAACCCATGCTCTCGTCACCTTACTCCTCCCTACCCATATGCTAACCTAACCATTAAGCCATTAAGGAATCGTGACTTGTAGAACACATGACCGATCACCACATAGTCAGAGCGGGTGACTATGGCATGATGTAACACCTGATAGATCAGACCATATTGCCCTTGAATGTCATTGGTCGTACTAATGTAGTTTGTGCATGTGAAAATGTATCATGTGATTGTTGAATTCAATAAAACCTCGCTGAGGGTAAGGGAACGGGACTCACTCGCTCTCAGACTCCAGTAACATCAGAGTTGAGGCGAGGAACCGATCCGGAACCTGAAGCTGCATAATCATCAAGCTTTGGAGTCGCTAGTTCCCCAGTAGTAGGCCAGACTCACTATCTGGTCTACTATATTAAACATACTGCTATACTGCTATTAAACACTATTCATAGTGGTTTTAAAATGGATGAAGATAACTGTATTTCATGTGCTCATAGGAAAGTGGACCCAGAATTTCTCAATAAGCAAGAAATCCATTGTATAAATACACATTTCCGTCATAGAAACTCACAGAAATAGTAGTTCAGCATTAACTGCAGATCCATTATCCAGGAAACTCATAAAGATGAGCGCAAAAATAGTATCACAGTATTACACCGCAATTTTGCTACAGATACAGTAAATTTTAAGCAATCGAGTGAATGTCTGTAATTTTAACATTATGTCCCTCTTTCGTAACACCGTTACAGGCGAGGATATTGACATCACAGTGGATAATTTTCTGGAGCGTTTGGACAGCGGCGTTCATCTTTGTCGCTTGGCGGAAATCATCGAAGAGAAAAGGAAAGAAACTGCTCGATCGAGTCAAGTATGAAATTTCACATATGTAAACTCTATTAAGTGGGGTTTACTGTTTGAAGAAATTTAATATCCACTGTCTCTTTTAAAAAAAACGAGGCGCCGAAAGTTCTTTGTTCATCGCGTGTCCAAAACGGACGATATGCGATAACGTTTAGCAAAATGTCACCAAAAATCATTGAGAGGTAATCGTGAGAAAATTAGTGGGTCATATCAGATAAAATCTTTGGGGAACTGGGTTTTAATTGTCCTCAGGTCCGCCGAGAGGGGCCAGGAGCAAATTCCCAGGGGCCCGGCGATTTTGTAAGTGGCCCGGGGCCGGGGCAGGTACGCAATATAATATTTATGACTCAATGATGAATGCCATCAAATATGATCAGAGCGTAGGCGTCGGTTGCGAGCTACTGGGGGTGAGGGTGGATAAACACCGAATTGCGCCTACTCTTTTTACTTGCTAACGTGAATGCAGTAGGGATGATATCAGGCCGAAAAGTCTTGATAAGCCAAAAAAGGCCGTCAGATGATTTAGGTGCTCGCCACTGCTCTGCCCCCAGGGGCCCGGATTTTCTGCTGATGGGACTGAATGTGCTAATGAAATCGTGAATTCTTAGAGGTCACTGGCTTATTACCAGACGGTTCAATTGCACGGGATCTAGCTCCTATTAGGAAACTTATTCTGTCCTGCCTTGAAAATTAACTGAATATAAGAATTGGCGATAATTTGAAACATAAGCCTAACGAAATTACTTTTCTTGGGCAGATGCGCCTTCTCAGAAACCATCTTTGACCTATCTGACCTTCTGGAAATATAGAATTAGAAAATCTAGAAAAAACCATAAATGACTGTATATCAACATCAAAGGAAGTCTGTTCTTGGCAATAGCATTTAATGCGAATGTTTATGCACTTTCATAGTGACAGTTCTAATTCTCATCGGTAACATTTGCTGGTATTTAAAGTCCATTCGCTAATGGTCAGGCCACTGACGAGATCAGTTAGATGGAAACAGGAAGGTATTCAGTTGATTATACTGAACTATGGATGAAAGCCGGTTGAATGAGACGTCTTTTGAGTCAAGAGTTGAAGAAACAAAGTTGTGTGGAAGACTTGTCATAGAAATAGAGTCGCAGTATGTTTTGCTTGTTACTCTTCATTTTTGTTCTATTCCGGGTTCACTATTGGTCTTTTGTGTGTGATTCAGCTTGAATTCAAAATTGTACGAAATCTCACATTCTTATTGCTGCCGCTATTATTCTAGAGCGACGACTCAGTTGTTCACGGAATTCGGTTCAGAAGGAACGCCGGCGCTGGGTCTTGGCTGGCGAGGGACAATACGACGAACTTCATATCATGGTGTCGATCAGTCGGAATCAAAGACGAATGTCTATTTGAGACGGAAGGACTCGGTGTGTGAACAAATGTGCGTGTCTATTCATCAACAGCGACCGTCATCGTCATTAAGTCTCTGTTAGCGCTACTAAATTAATTAATTATGGCTAAAATTTGTACTTCAGCCTTAGGATAAGGATACACTTTTTGACTGGGCGTATTTCCGTTTTTGCACTTAAAGTAACTTTCTTCCGGCATACTTTGAAAGTCCTCGAAGAGGTTTTTGTTTGTTTTTATACAAACTAGAGTATGCAAATGGAATAGCTATGATACTTTAATCTTGACATTTGCGAATTCAAAGTTCACAGACAAGAAACAAAGAATGATCTTGAGGACAAAACAACAAATGAAACATGTTTCAGTTAATTGTCACTAAACTTGGGCGATCCATTCCAAGGATTCACATGGAAATGATAGATGCCACTGCCACCATTAGTGCATCACCCACTAACCACCACCACCACCGTCTTCATCAGTGGCACAGCCAGGGTTCTGTGTTAGGGGGGCACATCGAAATTTTCGGATAAAAAGTTCCCCGCAAACATGAAAAGGTCGGCACGGAGTTCTTCGCAAATTCACGTACTCTCTTCGATGATGCTACCTACCCTCTGAATTTCTTAACGGTTTTGGGCAAAATCCAGGACCGGTTCCAGCCAGAAAAGGAGGACCCCCAGTGTCCCCCGTGGCTACGCCAATTATCTTCGACTTCATTTACAGTAAAATTATTTCCACAAGGGTTTATGTTCTTGCAGTTCTTCATCGTGATCTTCGAAACGTCGTTTTGTGTCTCCTGGAAGTAGCGAGGGTCGGAGCGGAGTACGGCCTTGAACTCCCTGCCATTCTGAAACTGGAAAAAGAATTCGACCTGGAAGAGCAGTCACATAGCTCTCAAAGCACCGACGACGTAGACTCTAAGGTCAAGGTCAAGGACCAGCCGAGAAAGAAGGCAAAAACGCCGACGGCGTCGAAGGAGAGGATACAGTCTTCTAAAATCGCCAACAAAAATGAAAAATCCGACCAGAACGATAAACTTCACAAACAGGTAAATGTATTGCTATTAAAATACCTCGTCAGGAATTTACAAGAAATCAAATGACCAAAGGCTGCAGTTAAGAGACAATCAACAGGAAGAAGAGAAATCATCGTAAATGGAATCTTTCACACACTTGGCTGATCATCAGATGATGATATTGCTATCGGTTGTACTTTGGCTCAATGAGATCCAAAGGCCTAGAGATACATTTTCTTACACTTTACGCTACTTGAAGTGTTTATGATACGATATATTGTCAGGTAGTAGCGGTCACGATATCATTCCGATGGCTATCGTGCAATGGCACTGTACTTTAACCATGACATTGTAGTATAAATTGAAATGTTTCCTATTAGTAATTGACAGCAACATGCAAGCATGTTTACATGCATCTATGTAGGCCATACACACATGCATGCACACATACATACATAGCCTACATATATACATACATATATACATACATATATACATACATACATACAACATATATGATGTTTGATGGTAGATCTATCTATGATTCTTCTACCTTGATTTGAATTCGTTGACCGTTCACGCAATGTTGCAAGAGCGTCTTTAATAACATTGTTGGCAATAAATCAATTATAACTTTTATTATGCATACTTAGCAAGGGATCCAAATGGTTCCGAGACATTCATTTTGTCTTTGGCCTCGCCCATGACTGTAATTGACACAATTGTCAATGATCATTGTAGTGTTGTTGTTGTTGATGATGATGATGATGACGATGATGACGACTAATGATGATGATGGCTGTCCGTTGTAGGTGATGCTAATGAGTGGGAAATGTTGCTGCAAAGATTCTTGCAATCAAATGAGAAAAATTTCTCACGGACGATACCTCTTAGGAAAGAAAATCATTTATGTGGGGGTAAATATAAAAAGTGTTCGTGTTGAATATTATTTCCTTTAAAAATATTAATGCTACATGCCCTGGAATATCATATTACACTACAAGCCTGCTGTTTTTGCCACCGCAATATTGCGAAAAATTTATCTGCGCTCTAGTTAGCTTGTCGTAACTTCGTAAGAGTGGATCAATAAAGAAGCTCATGCTAAATTACTATTCCGAGGTCAATTAAGTTGTCATTATTCGAGAGTTTTGACTTGACCGAACACTCAAGAATGTGCTTATTCGCTCTACTTCGGTCGCTAGGGCGTCAGCTCTGCGCTGGAATAGGCCACCAACCCGGGTTCGATTCTTTGGCTAGGGAGATTATTCATATTGCAGACATTTCCATGTAGGGTTCGACCGGAATGGGGTGGAAAAATTAATGTTTGCGCATTGCGTCAAGCATAACTCGGTTTATCGTGCCAGCGGCCACAGACAGTGAGGAATTGAATGTAACAGTAACACATGTAATGAATGTAACACAAAGATCCGGTATAATAACCTATATCCTGACAAAGCAGCCGCACACAATCATTGGAAGTGCCCAAACAGCCGGTTGGTCGCAAGCATACAGGATATGACGGCAAGAGGTCGTGGTAATGATGGTAAACCCCAGAGAAAAACCTTATTCTTATTGCTCTAAAACCAATTACTGAAGCTCTCACTATCCGTTCTTTGGCAATCGGATCATCACTGCAGCGTAAACCATTGACTGAGACTGCTTGAATTGCACAGATGCTGAACGACCGTCATCTAATGGTCCGAGTGGGCGGCGGTTGGGACACTCTGGAGCATTATCTTGCTGTTCACGATCCGTGTAAGGTCAAAGAATTTCGACGGAATGACGACAACACGCCATTTCTACACGTCCAGGGAAAATACAAACCAAGCAAGAAAAGCTGATACTCTTCCGACATTTTAAACATTTCAGCAATTCCATTCTTGAGATTCTCATGTTTGTTGACAACTTTCTAGGTTTATATTCAGTTTGAAATGCAAGGACTTGTTTGATGTTGCCATATAGCTAAGGTGTCAATAGGATATTAATAAAAATATTTGGCAACTCATCATCAAAACTTCGTATCACTGTCCTATGCAGAAACTAATAGTGTTAATTTGTTCGTTTATTGAAAATTTGGATCAAGTAAATTTGTAAAGCAAGCGTGACCGATAAAATGACTACTTGAATAAAGACAAGCTGCGTGTTCAATATAATTAATTTATCAATGACCGTAACATCGTATCATTAATAGATGATAATTAATCTAACTTAGTGAAGACAAATATTATTTGAGTGGGCTACAGTACAGACCAAACCGTTGTTCGATTTTTCCCATTGGTGTATTGAAATTCGCCTCTGGAAAGTCAAAGTTGGTCTTAAGCGATCTTAGTTTATTAATTAAGCTTATTGATAAGACATAACTACCAACGATGATATCGGTTCCTAAGGCACTTATAACGCTGAAATTGTTGAGTGCCACGAAGTCGCCCAGTTCTAATGATCGTGGTTGCAATAAATGTAATCGTTTATCTATTGCTTTAATGGCCAAAGAATTCTAAGAATTAAGAATGTATTCTTACGAAGCACATAATTATAATTTCGAGCGAAATTGACGACGATCGTAGCCAGTAGATATCCTGCGATTAGTTTCTTGTGCGATATGTTGTAATCCCATGTGATACATTTGGATAATTATTTTCCATTGGCAAAATCAATCTCAAAGCATCTTGCAATGTTCAAATTGTCTAGTTTAATGGCTGGTATACTAATACGAAGAAAGCTACAGAGGTCATGCTATTACTGTGGTTCTCAACCCGTGGTCTGCGAGAGGGGATCTAGTGGTCCGCGGCAAATTTAGAAAAAACGTTAATAAAAATTAGACATATAGGCCTATATTTTTCTTAGAGCAAGCAGCACAATTAAGTAAGGTGGCGACCTCTTTTTTGCTTGTCGGGGCACTGGCGAGGGACAAAGATCACAAGCGATAACCTTTTCTGCTTGTCATGATTTTTCTCAACTTTCAGGTGGTCCGCGAGAAATGTTTGATCTTAAAAAGTGGTCCGCGAGGCAAAGGGGTCTGAGAAGCACTGTGCTATTAAATGCCATCTT
The DNA here is from genome assembly GCA_018105865.1 of Metaphire vulgaris. NCBI lineage: Eukaryota > Metazoa > Annelida > Clitellata > Crassiclitellata > Megascolecidae > Metaphire > Metaphire vulgaris. The sequence goes on from CM030843.1 coordinate 14,812,507, forward strand.
CGGTTATAAATAACCAAATAGTAAAGAACTATTACTTTGAAAAATCTAACAGATTGAAGAGTCCAGAATTCCTATGTCTGCAACTGAAAACGCTCTTCTGTCAATTTGTTTTTTATTGCAGAGCGGCATTCCCAAATCGTATCTTTAGAGATTTAGCTAAAATAATGAATGACTTTTGTCAACTCAAACACTCAGTCTAATACTGGAATAGAATTACATTGTCTGTTTGGTCATGGCAGAGAAGCTGTTTTAATGCATCGTTCGCACTGAAGTGGTGAGTCAAGACAATTAGCAAATTAAACAAAATAATATCCCTGTTCTATGCATCTGTCGTTCGTTCATTGTCATATTAATTATAAGACTTATTAATGATTTCCACGTTTCAGTGACGACGTGGAAAAATACCCGACGAAGATTACAGCTTTGACTTGAATCCTTTTCCATTTTCTAAGCTTGTAAGATGTTCAAATCCCATTTTCGAGAGCGTCTTATATTCATCTTCTACATTTATAATGAAATAAACCAAATCAACCCATCCATGTCCTCTCTGATAAGCCCCGTTTGGAAAAGTCCCAATCGGTTGAAGGTGGAATTTTTTCAAAGTCTTAATTGCCGCATTATTCGTGGAGAAAGTAGTTCCCAATTCTCTTTCGAACCCGACTGATCTTTTGACGATTGTTCCCATTGAACGGACAAGATTGTTCAGTCCAGTGCCTCTGTATTCCCTCTTAAGGATAACAGCAGGATCAACAATTGAACCGGTGGCTCTTCGACCCTCCAGAGCTTTGAGATAAATAATAAAGCCTGTCACGGCTTTCGTAGCGTCCTCTTCAATGATGACTACAGGACTGCCAGCCAAGTATACCACTTTGAAGAAGTCCAAGGTGGGATATTCATCAATTGCATATCCATCGCCTTCCTTTGCAGCATCGCTCAGCATCTTGTACATGAGTTCGTCTTCTTCTATTCTGGCATTACGAAAGGTGAATTTGAATCCTTGTCTAGTCGTGGTTGTTAAGGGCAGCATTGGAACCGGCACACAGCCTGAGATTAAATATGTTGATTGCACCATCTCCGGAGTGAATCTCGATTTTATTGCTTTCAGAATTTCCTCTTTTGAATTCACCTGACAAAGAACCGCATAATCAGTAACAACAGCAAAAAAACAAGTCGATTTTCTATTAATGTTATGCCAGTCATCAAACACCGTTCTCATTGTCGCATAGAAATCCTTAATGTCATTAATTATTGTCAACAACATTTGATAGTGCATTGACAGAACATGACAGTTTCAGTACTGCAGGTTAGTCCAATAAAAACGGAACCAATCTGTTTCTTTGTACAATTTTGACAAGCACTGTATAAAAATGCATGGATTCTAGTCAACCGCTGATGCATTATTACTTGCATGCAGTTATTTAAGCTTTTCCTTTGAAATTTCAATGTGATTTGGAACCATCTATAGCGAAGACAAAGGTTTGCGTACAATGCCCCCATCATAAAAATGAATGACTATGTTTAGTTGCTAAACTTAGTATCTGAGGATTTTAATGCAGGTTGGAATATATTTTATGCTAACTTATTTGCTACCTTTAACCTTGATAATATTACAGTGATTTTTTTGTTTTATCTCCAGTCTGTTCTTTGTAAAGTATTGTTTTGATATTATAATAAAATAGGCAAACTATTGAACGATAATCACTTCCTAATAAAGGCTTACGCCAGGAGAATGTATGGGGTTCACACCGACTTCTGACAGGAATTCCCAGCACACAAAGGAGCAAACATGGCTGTGTCCCTCGTGTCCTGATACGGGTATATTTTGCGAAGGTCGTGTCTCTATGGGTATGGACACGGGTGTTTTTGGGCTATGAAATAAATACAATTATATCAAAATCCCAGAATAGCGTTCCCCTTATAGTCAGATTTGGCTACGTAATTAATTTTTTCATGCGATAGCGTAGCCTATTAGCCCATGTAGCCTAGTATTCACACACGTACGTCAAATAAATGTTTGACGGCTGTTGTGCAGTAGGTAGTTTGTAGGCGGACTAAGGGCTTTAAAATTTTTAGCAGTTTAATGTGTCTAAAATGACGAAAATCGGTTAAGCATTCTGTTACGTTTTTTTATACTCTATACATTTACGTTTTTGCGCTACGATGATCATCAGTAAGAAAGAAGGAAAAGAAGTGAAGATCACGATTTATGGAGAAAGAATAGAACAAGTCCAGAAATTCTGCTACCTAGGGAGTCTCATAACGGAAGATGCAAGATGCAAGGAGGAAGTGAAAAAGAGAATAGCGATGGGGAAAGAGGCATTCTATCAAAGAAAAGAACTGATGAAAGGAGGACTAGACAGAAACATGAAAAAAGACTTATCAATACACTGATATGGAGCGTGACACTTTATGGATCGGAAACATGGACTCTAAGAAAAGAGGAAATAACAAGACTAGAGGCCTTTGAAATGTGGATATGGAGAAAAATGGAGAAGATCAGCTGGACAGAACATAAGAAAAATGAGGAAGTGCTGAAACAGGTGGAGGAAAAGAAAGAGATGATCAACACAATAAGAAAAAGACAAAAGACCTGGATGGGACATATAATGATAGGAGACTTACTCCTAAGAGAAATAATAGAAGGACAACTAGAGGGGAAAAGACCAAAGGAAGACCACGAGAGATGCTACTTGACTGGGTGATGGAAAAGGACTATAAAGACCTAAAGGAGAAAGCTATGAACAGGAATGAATGGCGAAATTGAAATACAAAACCTGCCTAAGAACAGAATACTACGAAGAAGAGCATTTACATATCAGTATGCTACAGTATGACTGAGCTGTTGAGCTTCAGCGCAATCTAATTATTGGCTTATTTAAGTGTTAGCGTACGATGACGGTCGAAACTAGGACACGGTCGTTTTTCTGGCCAGGTTTGTGCTACTGCGAGCACGACGATGGGTAGGAAGAGTCTTGAAAGAAAACATTTTCTTCCTGTAGCGTATGCCTGTCTGACGCAGCCAGTCAGCAGCATCAGGTCGAAGCTGGCTGGTGCAGAGTTTCGAGTTCTCCTTTCAAAATGAGGTGGCAGTCATTGACTATGTTGTTCATAGTCGGTCGGTTGTAGCAGGGGCAATTCTGGTCGTCTCTGGCTCCCCAGCTGTTTAGCAAAACGGCGTATCGGCCATGGCCTGTTCCATAGCGATTGAGGTGAAACAAATCATGGCGTACTATGTCAAAGCAGGGTTGACACTTGTCGGTTTTAAGTAGTTTCTGGAATTCATGGGATTTCAGTCGGCAGGGGACGATCGTTAGTTTCCCCAGTTGCTGGGTACTCACGGGGTGCACCACTGGATGGTCGATCCAGTGCACTCCAACGCCTTTAGAAGAAGTCATGCTCTGCGAGAAAGGCAACGAATGTGACCGTTGTTCGGATATTAATTTGCAGCCACGATGGCAAGCCACAAACACACAAACGTTCACGTTAAATTTGCATGATCGACTTACATTCCTCACTTTTGCATTAGTTGCCCAGAGATCATCTTTTTGTAAGCGCGTCATGCAACAAGCCTGATTTTCGCTGGGTGGCGTCATTAACCTTTGAAATTTTAAAGAACTTGAATGAATGGAGTAAGGATATAGTACTGCAGAATCACACCAAATTCCATACATTTTGACCTGGGTTGTCAAAAATTCTTAAAATAAAACAGGTGATATCGTTTTCAATGTGCACACCTGTTGGTCTATCGTCCATATTAAATTTTAGTCCTCATTGCAGCTCTGTAGTTTTCCCCAATTCAGGCATTTTTTCAAACTAACAATTAGCATTCGAAGATTTAGTCTAAAATCAAGTATTTTATTGATCGTCGCTCAAGAATACGTTTCAATATTTCAAAATATTCTTAACTCCATTTCGTTTCAATCATACAGCGTACATTTTAAAATTGAATTTCTGTGCTAATACAGTAATTATCATGTCTCTTTGCTCAACACTAGAGCAATGACATAATTTTGACAATCTCAAATAGAGTCACAGCGGGTTTTAGATCTTATGTGCACTTACCTTTCTATTACTCGCATCCAATTGTTTCACCATGAGAGCGCTGTCGTCCAGACCGACTCCAGATAGATCGACCCATTCAGGAAACAAAGTCACTGTCACAAATCCTTTCTTGCGAAGTTCCTGATACAGATCGGTCATACTAAATGCCACATGAACGCAAACTTGAGTGTATCCGATGTCCAATGCCTGTGCGAAGTCTCCCATGAGGCTTGCCAATTCCGCATAAACGACGTTATCGATGCCGCTTGATCTAAAGACGTGGACAGTTGCTGAACATAAGTCCAACGCTCGTTGATACAAGCAATATTGGATGAACATGACGGCCTCAACGTGTCCGCTATTTGGATCTGTGGCTTGAAAAATCTCCGAGATGTCAAACAAATATTCTGTTTTGATATCCCCTTCATTATATTCATCAAGTCCAACATTATCTCCTAAAAATAAGAATATAAACATATAAAAATAGGAATATAAAAAGTATTTTTTTATAAATTTACATAACGGACGAAATTATGGATGGCCAAGATCAAGTTACTAGCAGAGATTTACATATTTGATGCTTGGATTTAGCAACGAGCATTCCATGCTCGATGCTGAAGCGGTCTAATGCATTCAGATTAGTTATACAAGTCCGGTCACAGATCGGACTTACACACTTACACACCATTACACACTTACACACCATTACACAATATACACTAAAGGCGGTTGCATCAAAGAAATATTTGTCTTTTAATTCAATCATTGGTGAATAGTTTGTAGCCTAGTCATTGCTCCAATTGTTAACTCCATGATACAAAACATAAACTTGGAGTTGCTAAAGATCCTAGCAATATAGAAAGTCGCAATTAAAAGGAATTATAATAATTGCAATTCCTCATCGAGGAAATTGGGTAAAACACGGGCGATGCTTTACGTTGCGTTCTTACCATCACAACATTGCATCAAGATATATTTGTTGAATAAAACAACCCCAGTTTCAATACAAGAACATCTTGAACTTAAGCCACTAATTGAAACAAGGTAAGCTGGATCATATCATACGAAATTAAAACAAAGACAAACCTCTCATTGCAGCGTCATTGATCATTTTCTTGTAGACATGTAATTGGTCTGTTGTGGCGTAGCCGATCATCAAAGTCTTCTTTCCTTTGTTGAAGCTGCATTGTTTTGGAAGATTCGGGATACGTTTCGCTGGAAAGAAGCTGTTGCGGCAATATTCTTTCGTCATTGTTAAATGTTTCCAAGCCCGCAAACACAGATATTGCTTTTAAGGTAGCAATTTACAGTATTAGCGTTCAAAATATAGGCTACTACCACAGTAAACGGTTGGTGATTGATAATACACTTATCGTCTGCGAATGTATTAAAGAAGTTGATCAAGGTACAAAAGCCGCTATCAAAGATCGCGAGATAGAATATAGGGCACAATTCGCGTCCAAAGTACTGTATGTGAAAATGGTAGGTGATTTCCAAAACGATTGAAGTATACCTGACTTTCTAGACTTCAAATTATTTCAAAAGGTTTTATTTTTGGCAAAGGTGTTTTCGCTTTTACTAAAAAACATGAAATGACAACAATAACGCGATTTCAAATGGTTTAGAAGGCTAAGCTAACTTAGCAGGATGGTATACAATATTTCTTAAGTGGCATGTTGAACTGATCGACGTCTAAGCGTGGGACAGAATTTCAATGTGTTCGACGTAGATTTATGCATTGCAGTAGCCTGGAAAGCTAAATACGACATTCCTGATGCTTGTCAACGTAATAATTTCAGTACCCTGTAGAACATCACCAAAGTGACTGCAGATCAACAATTCTCGGAGGATTTGTGGGCAAACGAAAGCATGTTCCTTTTTCTGGTATTGCATGGATCCATCTGTCGCAAGGACACAAATTTTGCATCTTGCTTGTTCACTGACAAAAGAAAGTTGTGCAAAGGGCGAATAGATATGTTCGTCAGATTAACACGTTTAACGGTTTGAAACAGGCAGAGTGATGTCGATTTGCATTGGTTTCATTGCAGAGTCAAGGATCTGTTATTCAAAAAATATCGTAAACTTGAAAATTCTAAGACATTCGTCAAGCAGAAGTTGCAGTCAGCTAGGTGATTAATCTCTCGGCTCTGTCAGTATCAAACGCTGCAGCTTATTTCTTGGATGGTCGCGCAAAATGCACAACTTGTGTATTACCGAGTCCTGTCACAATGTTCTCAACAGAGCCGGATTAAGGCTTCATGTGGCCCTAAGCCAGCATATGATATAGGCCCCGCTCCTGACATCAGTTGTATAGGGACGAACGAAAAGGCATATATTTTAAAATGTAACAATTAAACCTTTTTATATTTATGAAATGACGACACTAATGTAATTTAGTTCAATTTCCAAGTACTAAAAACTTTACAATTTCAAATAACTCCTTTAAAATCAAAAGAATTTTTTCCTTGATTTCTGTCTTGCAAATTCTGAAATAATATCGTCAAACTGTATTTCTCTCAAAATATCGGATTCGATACACAGCAAGGTAAGGGAACCTAATAGTTCTTGGCCAATTGCATTCAAATCAAAGTGAGTAGCTTTCTCCACAGCTACTATACTGGCAGTGGTATTTAATTCCAAAGTTTGTGATGTACCAGGTTGAACATCGCATGTGTTTGCAGGCCCAGTCTGAGCTTCCCGAACATCATCATCGTTGGTGGTGGTCCTGGTGGAAATGGTTCTGCCTAATAGTTCAGTATCATAAGAATCTGTTTTTTCAGGGAAATATCAAGTTTCGGACACTTTGTAATGCTTCAGCAGCTAAATGCTTCTTTTTCCGTTTTTCAAATCCGCTCTCATGCCGACGCATTTTAGGTTTGTTAACTGTAAATTATATAATTCAAACTACAATTAAACTACAAATCTCTACAAATGTTAACAACTCTATGATAATGAACAATGATATCGACGAAGAAATTCACGTTTACCGTGATGCAATCTGTGGCGAGTCCTGGCGACGATTCAAATTAGGTTAGATCTAGGTCGATTTACACATCCCCATCTAGTGACACCTACCGTTAGACTCGTTAGTTAGCAAAATATTCAGAATTATTTAAGCGATTGAGCATTGAAGCACTGGCGTCAAAAGTCTGATAAACAGACGTATAGTAAAGTTGGAAGAACGGTCATCGTAGGCCCCTATAATTGCGATGATTTGACTATTTTTAATTTATGCAGTGTAAATTTGCAACTTTAAAATTTACAGTAGTGTCCACCGGGCCCATATTTGGAAGCGAGGCCCTAAGCCATGGCTTACCTGGCTTATGCCTTAATCCGGCCCTGGTTCTCAACCAAAGTGCCTATGAATGCTGTAAAACGTCCTTTTTGTGTTCTCGTTTGAGTTCTCGAAGTGAAATAGCCATAAAATAAAACAAAATGCGATGCTCCAGCCACTGATAGATTATTATTAACGTTACTAGGACTAATACTTATCGACTACGACATTATCACCTTAATTAGTCGAATAAAATGGTCGGGAGCGCAAACATGGCTTTATACCAATAATGTGATTTTACGTGGTTTAGGAGGCTAAGTAAGCCTTTGTCCCTCGTGTCCTAACACGGGTGTCTTCGGGGGAAGGTCGTGTCCCTGTGGGCGTGAACACGGGTGTCTTTAGGCAATGAAATAGCAAAAACCATGGTTTATTTTATTGTCAAAAGTCAAAAAATCAAAAAGGTCATTACCACTCTTAAGCAATTTCAAGTCAAAAAAGTTAAAAAAGCAAAGAAGTTCATCACCAGAGAAAAATTAGGACACGACCGTTTTTCTGACCAGGCTTGCGCCAATGAAAATGGTATACTTTATGATTATTTTCTGGTACTCTTCTTATTTCACAGATATCTATTCCGGCTGTTCTCAGAAGATTATTGTGCATTCAAATAGATCGCGCCTAAAGTAGTCTCAAGAGACTCAAAGGCCTGTAGATAATTTTCTTCATACTTTATGCTGCTAGCAGTTAGCCCAGCGGCATAGTTTGTCACTTTGTGGAGATATCACGCTGGACATTAGCGCTACTTTAGGTGCTATACTAATTTTTGACCTATCTATTTCATTATTTTCGGATCACGTAGATATATTATCCCAGATCACCAATAGAAGGGACTGGGACTGTCCTTACATTTCCTTAAAATAATGATTGCAGATCTTAGACATTATTCTAGATTAAAAGGATTTTGTAATTCATTGATATCGATTGATATCGGCAATGTTTATATAAATCATAATTAATAATTGTGTGAACTTGCTTATTCCCGGGATTTACTTACTTGCTAAGTTGTCAGCATCCGATATTTGTGTAACAGTGAGAAAAACTAGGGGCCATCCATATAGTACGTACGCACTGAGTGGGATGCGGATGGTTGGGTTTAGATTTTGCGTACGGATGCGAACGAGGAGGATCTTGAATGAATGCGTATGTATGCACACATTTATATTTATACCCTTAAGCAATTAAAAAAATCGCTCAGGTAGAGCCATCGAGAGAAATTCCAGACTCCTGAGCAGAGCAGTCACGGGTCCCTGATAGATTGGTGTTTAAGGGTTGATAACCTTTTTTGCTTGCCACGTTTTTGAAGGCGTGAGAGCTTTAGACGTGCCCCCAATCGCCTTCAGCGTGTTCCTGATATTATATAGGGCTAACCCTAATTCTATCCCAAACATTTTACGGACCTGCCTGGGCTCCTTACAGATCAGCGGGCACCTGGGCATTTGCCCCTGATCCATTTTCGACGGCTCTGCGCTCAGGTAGAAGACTGATTATTCCCAAACATTCGATTTGAACACAACTATTTTCTCACTGGCAAGCAAAGGGTCACGAAAATCTTTCACACGGTTATTAAAATTTAATAATAATTATTGGCCGGCATACCTGTTGGGGAAGTGTCTATAAAGGGGAAAGGTCCAGAATATGTCTGATTCCTTTGGCTCAGACACGTGTATCCTGACACCTAATATCGCTACCAATGCCCTATGCCTTCCCCCTTCCATTGTTTATCTTCTGTGGGCGGTGGGGCAAGAGCGTAGCGGCCTAAATAGAAGTATCCAGTGTTCAAGACAGTAACAACTGTAACATTTGAATGTTCTATTGTATTTCTTTAATAAATATCAACGTTAGATAACACGATGTTACAAAACTATAATTAAATCTTAAAACAAGTGCTGTGCTGGAATGCGTGCGAAATTACCAACTGATAGAATGTTGCTGACTAAAATCCAATCTAACAACAAACACAATTTCCAATTTGCTTATTAAAAAACACAGAAATCTGGAAATACAATACAATAAAAAGTCTCTTTATTTAAAATCAACCTTGACAATACGCAAGGTCAAAAGCAATATACCCATCTCAATACATACCCTAAGCATCAAGAGTAAAGTAACTATGACGTTACTGCAACAGGAGATTTGGTTGAATGATAACCATTTGACATGATTTTATTGCAAAGTCCTCATATCCAGTCCTAGTATACAGTCGTTCCTCCAACTGATCTGATGTCCTTAACAGGAAAGAAAGGTTAACATACTGGATGCACAATGCACATAAAAGCGTATAGGAGATTTAGTTGAGACATTTAAGATAGTAGCAAATAAGGTGCAAGTGCCAAATGTAAGACTTGTATGGCAGAACAAGAGGACATAGCTATTTAATTAAGAAACGGGTTGGGGAACAAAACAGCATTTTTAGTGATAGAGTGGTCAGCAGATAGAATGTTTTTAAAAGAAACGTCCTATAGCCTATCAATTTTCAAACACAGTATTTTTTATTATGTCCTAAAAATCTAGGTGTCCATAAACAAATTCAATCCATTAATGACAAGTTGTGCAACAAAGCATCAGACATACTGTATCTTTACAGAATGACAGAAGAAACAAGAAAAACATTACAGTGGCGATACGGTTGAAACCTTCCCAGCATTAAAATCAATGTGCCGTCAATGTTCAAAATTAGTCATAATATAATTAATTGCATTTGGAACAATTGACAAAGAGATTTATAATATAATCAATTTTATTTAATGTGTTCCAGCGATGTTCTTATGCGAATCTACATTGCAAAAGCACAACAATATACTACAGTTTTGATCCGACTGCTTGTTTTTTGTTTGAACTTGCAAGATGTTCAAATCCCAATTTCGAAAGCATCCCAACTTCATCTTCTAAACTCCCGAGCATGTAAACCAAATCAACCCATCCACGTCCTCTCTGATAAGCTCCATTTGGAAAAATGCCAATCGTTTGAATATGGAATCGTTTTGCAGCTTTTATAGCCGCATGATTCGTGGAAAAAGTAATTGAAAATTCTTGTTTAAATCCCATTGATCTCAGGACTACTATTCCGACTGCACGGGCAAGATTATTCAGTCCAGAGCTTCTGTATTCTTTATTCAGAATAACAGCAGTACCTACATTTGAACTTGTGGCTCTTCGACCCTGCAGAGCTTTAAGAAATATCATAGCTCCTGCCACGGTTTTCGTGGCTACATCTTCCATGATGACTGCAGCGTTGCCAGTCAAGTATATCATTCTGAAAAAGTTCAAGGTCGGCATTTCGTCAATTGCATATCCATCGCCTTCATTTGCAGCATCACTCAGCATCTTGTACATGATTTCGTCTTCTTCTATTCTGGCATTACGAAATGTGAATTTGAATCCTTGTTTCGTCGTAGCTGTTATGGGCAGTATTGGAACCGGCAAACACCCTGAGCTGAAATAAGTCGATTGCACACCCTCCGGAGTGAATTTGTCATTTGTTGCCTTAAGAATTTCCTCTTTTGATTTTAACTGGTTGGACACACAAAAATAATTTGTTCAAACAAGAAAATTAGAGTCCTTAGAATTTCAAAGTACAGGAACAGTACATTTAATTTTTCTATTCACTGTTCAGATTAATATTTACACTGTAGTCTAACATGGCAATTTCTGCCCCTTTGTCGTTTTCATTCGAAATTTCTGCACAAAATCTATGAAATTTTGTAATAAACTATTGTTTTGTATCAAAGAAAATTTGAAACAATTTTTCTTGCAGTAGTGGTTTTATTGGGTGATTAAAAGAAATTGCAGTCATAGAATTTAATGATGTGCAGATCAACACATGCAATGGAACAATGAAAATTAGAGATGCATCGATTATATAAATTATCGGCCGCTTAGCAATCGGCAGCGGGTGTTTGATGTGCAACAATCAATGATGTACCGTCAAGCTATATATAGTAGGAATGCTGATTTATAAAAACCTGAGCAACATATAATCAAGTTTATGTAAGTTATGTAGTAGGCCTATTACAAATAATTTTATTCACAAGAGTTGAAATGCCACCTTGTTAATGTGAATGAACATTTTTGTTCAGTGCGATGACTGTATGAAACTACCGCAGATATGAAAGTCGAGTGGAGGGAGCTCTCATATTTCTCAGTGTACTATCTTCACTGCAACCAGCATTATGTTCCCGGTGGTAAAAGAGAGATATTCAACCGCCGGTGTCGTATAAATTTATTTCCGCCATAAAATTATTTCCTGGGCGGAGCCTGCGGTTGCTAGGGAAATAAAATTATGTGGCATACGTATAAATTTATTTCCGTATAAATTTATTTCCGCCTATCAACATAATATCTAAAAATAGCTTTAATCACTTTAATGCATACGGTTAGTAGCAGGCAATAACTTTATTTTCTACATATAACTATATAGCCTGCTGTTGGTGGGGAAATAAAATTATAACCGGTAATAAATTTATTTCCTATCTTCTGTCTATCTATACCTGTGCATAGCATTGGTTGGAAATGAAATCATATCCTATGGATGATAAATTTATTTCCTACCTATCTACACATAACTATATAGCCTACTGATGGCAGGGAAATAACATTATAGCCGGTTATAAATTTATTTCCTAGTCTACGGTCTATCTATACCTGTATATAGCATTGGTTGGAAATGAAATGATATCCCATGGGTAATAAATTTATTTCCTAGGAAATAAAATTATAACCGGTAATAAATTTATTTCCTATCTATCTATAGTTCTATACCTGTATATAGCATTGGTTGGAAATGAATATCCTATGGGTAATAAATTTATTTCCTAGGAAATAAAATTATAGCCGGTTATAAATTTATTTCCTATCTATCTATACCTGTATATAGCATTGGTTGGAAATGATATCCTATGGGTAATAAATTTATTTCCTAGGAAATAAAATTATAACCTAGGAAATAAATTTATAACCGGCTATAATTTTATTTCCTAGGAAATAAATTTATTACCCATAGAATATCATTTCCAACCAATGCTATACACAGGTATAGATGGACCGTAGACTAGGAAATAAATTTATTACCCATAGGATATCATTTCCAACCAATGCCATAAACAGGTATAGATGGACCGTAGACTAGGAAATAAATTTATAACCGGCTATAATTTTATTTCCTAGGAAATAAATTTATAACCTAGGAAATAAATTTATAACCGGCTATAATTTTATTTCCTAGGAAATAAATTTATTACCCATAGGATATCATTTCCAACCAATGCTATAAACAGGTATAGATGGACCGTAGACTAGGAAATAAATTTATTACCCATAGGATATCATTTCCAACCAATGCCATAAACAGGTATAGATGGACCGTAGACTAGGAAATAAATTTATAACCGGCTATAATTTTATTTCCTAGGAAATAAATTTATAACCTAGGAAATAAATTTATAACCGGCTATAATTTTATTTCCTAGGAAGTAAATTTATTACCCATAGGTTATCATTTCCAACCAATGCTATACACAGGTATAGATAGACCGTAGACTAGGAAATAAATTTATAACCGACTATAATTTCATTTCTTCACTATATAGTTATGTGTAGATAGGCAGGAAAGTTTAGACCTTAAAATCTTTCCAACTGATCTGGTATCGCTAAAGAATTATATATATATATATATACAGTTCAGGCGCCCATAAAGTATATTTTTCCTCAATGGATAATGCAAATTTTCTACTTTTTACAGATACCGTTAATAATTGACCTGTTCAATTTGTTCAAAATTGTTCAATTTGGGTTTTGTGCGCCATCGGCTGAAGCCCTGGGCATTATGATAATAATAATGTGATTTTTTAGTGGTTTCTGAGGCTAAGCAAACCTGTGTGTAAACCACTGATATGATTGTGGCACCGTAGAAGTTTATTGACAAACCAATGAATGTACAGTACGAGGATGAGTAACAAAAAACCACTGCAGAACAATATAACAGTGAGCGTAATACAACATTTAACACCAAGTGATTATTGCAATTTCTATCTCATTAAATGTAAACTTGAAGCTATTTTGTCAAATGGAAACTTGAAACTACTTTGTCAAAATCGCGATTGACCGCATTCGAAAAACAAATGATGGATAGGACGACTGTGATTGACTGTAATTGGCAGCCAATCGCCGTGGTTATAGGTAATGAATATTTATGAACTTGTGTATATGCATGAGATTTGCGTATGTGTTATGCCTTATGGCTCCACCCATATAATTGCTTCAAGCATTGCCATTGGTTGCCTGCAAAGAATTCCCAAGGAGGAAATAAAATTATAGTTGTCGTTGCTATGGGAGGGCGGTTCTAATCTTGATTGACAGGCTATCTGCCGACCAATCAAAACTTGACCAGGAAATAACTTTATGGGGGAAATAATTTTATACGACACCGGCATTGGTGGCAGCTGCATTTTTCTGCTAGTAATCCAGAGATAAGGCAGAGCCTGCCCTACTTCGTTGACCAAACGCGTAATGCAGTAGCAGAGTCGGGGTGGTCATAATGATCAAAGGATCCTGTTTGTGTCGCTGAGACTGCCATTGACATGAGGGAAATTTAATATGCCGGTGTAGCATATTATAATGATTCCCATATAATAATAACTCCCTTTCTCATTATTATATGTATAATAAAGACACCCCCTCATTATATATATATATAATAATAACTCTCTCTTAATTATAATAACTTCCCAGAAGAAGTAGGCCTAAAAATTGAAAAAATAACCCCAATTTATAAAAATGTCTCTAAAATGGTTATATGAAATTATAGACCCATTTCCAATCTCCCAGTTTTCCTAAAATTCCTGAAAGGGCAATGCTTACCAGAATGTTAAACTACTTAAACGCATTTAATATGCTATCCACTGATCAATATGGTTTCAGCCCTATTTCTCCACTTAAATGCCAATAATGAATTTAATTGATACCAAAACAACAAATTTTGAATCTCACAAGCACACTATTTGGAACAATCCTCGATATAAAAAAGCTTTTGGTGCTCTAGACCATTGTATCTCAGCTGGCTTCTGAAAAACTAAGGGAGTTATTATGATATAGAGCGAGTTATTATATATATAATAATGATGGGGGAGTCATTATTATTATATATATAATAATGAGGGGGAGTTATTATTATATGGGAGTCATTATAATATACTATACCTGTTACTATTAACGCGTTCTGTTTCAGAGGCCGTTGAGATAAATATTACATCGTGTTTCTACTAGAAAAGACGAAAACCAGAATTAGGCCTATATTAATCAAAAAGTCCGACGAAAACAAACTTTCCAAAACCATTTTTGCGCTTAATTCAAACATCTAATTCTATGCGGGAATAGCGTATCTCAACGCCCATGTAGAACTTCAGTGTGTTTGGGAAGTAGAGCTACCAGCATCCCTGGAAGGGATAACTTTATTTCAAGTATACGATCGCCAGAGGAATTACCGGTAACTGTGAATGCTTTGACGCAACAGCGTTCAGATGATTCGTTTGACAATACGTTAAACTCAGTAATAAAGAAAACAATTATCAAAAAACAGTAATTGCCGAAAATCGATCGATTGCTTCTGGCCAACATTGGGCCAACCGACAATCAGCCGGAGTCATAATCTGGGCATCTCTATTAAGAATCATTTTAAAAATCTTAAACTGAGTCAAGCAGATTTTTTATTATATGCCTCTACCTTTCTATTACTCGAATCCAATTGTTTCACCAGGAGAGCACTGTCGTCCACACCCACTCCAGCCAGTTCGACCCAATCTGGAAACAAAGCCACTGTCACAAATCCTTGCTTGCGAAGTTCCAGATACAGATCGGTCATACTGAATGCCACATGAACGCAAACTTGAGTGTATCCGATGTCCAATGCCTGTGCGAAGTCTCCCATGAGGTTTGCCAATTCCGCATAAACGACGTTATCGATGCCGCTTGATCTAAAGACGTGGACGGTTGCTGAACGCGAGTCCAACGCTCGTTGATAAAAGCAGATTTGAATGAACATGACGGCCTCAATGTGCCCGGTTGATGGATCGGTGGCTTGGAAGATCTCCGACAGGTCAAATAGCAA
The DNA here is from genome assembly GCA_018105865.1 of Metaphire vulgaris. Taxonomy (NCBI): domain Eukaryota; kingdom Metazoa; phylum Annelida; class Clitellata; order Crassiclitellata; family Megascolecidae; genus Metaphire; species Metaphire vulgaris. The sequence continues at coordinate 14,827,980 of CM030843.1, forward strand.
ATTTGTAAAATAATCTTCATTATACTCATCAACTCCGACATTATCTCCTGAAATAAAATGCTCATTACATTTACAAAGAACATTTAAAGTGGAAATTGTCAGCGTTTGTTTTGATAATAAAAGTGGAGGAAGATAGCAGTAAAGCGAGAGAATAGCCAAACAAGAAAGAGGTTGCCAACTGGCTCCGGGTATTAGATAATTACCTATGAATAAGCTGGTTTGTCTCCAGTGCTCCGTAAACGCCCTATTTATTTTGTACTGCAGAATAAATGGGGTTCTAATAAATAGGTGCAAATGAAGTTAATGAATAGGGTGTAAATAGGGATATCTGTTCACCAACAATTCCAAATACAATTCTAGACCATTGCTAATGGCAATAATAAATAATAGTAGTAAATAGGCCAATAAAAAAGATTTAGAGTGGTCCAGCATGATCTCTCTTCTTCTTCTTCTTTCTTCTTCTTCTTCTTTATTATTATTATTATTATTATTATTATTATTATTATTATTATTATTATTATTATTATTATACTAGACAATTTATACAGCGCCGTATGCATGACATAGATCAGAAGTCAAGGGCGCTTTACACAAATTTAATTAAGCTGGATGGTAAAAGCGCTTTAGAAAGTTATTTATCGTCGTCTAACTCGTCTTCATCCTCGTCATCTAGTTTCTCGTCCGATTCTTTCGCGAGCGTAGATCCACAGAGATTCACGCCGACTGTGTCCATCGTCATCAGGCCACTGCCGCCGCCACTGCTACCGCTTCTCTTTGCCGATTGCGGCGGTGGACTGAGCGAGATCCTGTCGTGGAACCAGTCGCGGCTCTGCTCGATCGTGTCCAGGATGTCGTTGCGATACGGATACTCCAGGTCCAACAATGTTTCCCTCTTCGGTCGAACGATGGAGTCAATAGACCGACTTTGGAGTCGAGGACGGCGACTCATCGACGCGATGACCTCGGTCGTTCCCACGGACGAACGAGACGGTTGGAAAGAGGACAATCCGAAAGGACACAAAACCAACGTTGTTGTTGTTGTTGTTGTTGTTGTTCGACGTTGTTGTTCGACGGCCCTCTGGCGACTGACGCTGTTCCAAATAACGGCTGTGAACGCCCACCACGACCCATATTTTTGAGTCGAAAACGACGCCTCTCGCCGTTTGTGCAGCTGTCCAGCGTGTTCACTCAGACGACGATGCAGAATGAAAGAGAAACGCTTCCAAAAACCGGAACGAAAGACCGAGAAGACTCGAAAACGACGCGATAGTTTGCAGGTGCAAAATCACCCACGGGCTGCTGGTTCAACGCCCTCTATCGAACGTCGTCTTATGTGAGAACCAATAGCCGTGCCATTGAATTGGAACGTATTATTACCCGGTATTAGGCCTACTTCGTTTTCTCTGCTCACTCCAGTCCTATTATCATGCATAGAATTCTATCGGTGTTCTTAGGCGTATCACTTATCACATCGCTTATATGGGTTCAAATTGTTTTTTATATGGTCGATGACTCTTAAATCTTTCTCATCGGTCATAACGGTCTCGGTCTCTTCCCACATAGCTCGAATTCATGAGTCATGATCCACTTTATACTTGCTAATATGCATCTCAGAGCAGTTATCTGTATTGTCACTGTCTGGTGGTCAACTTTGGAGATCTGTCTACCTTTACATTCTCAACTACCTCTATCTAATGTTGTTAATATGCAACTACATCTCTCTCTAAAGATGTTAATATGCCCAAAATATGACTTCACCTGGTTGGTTCACTCCATATTGTACAAGCAAATTTTTGTTAATGCATACAGCTGGAAGTTTCTGTCTCAATGCTTTCAAAGATACTGTGGCAGATGATGTCTTCCATTATTTCTACTTTTCTTTGGATGCTGTATTTATATAATTACACAGAACCACTACATTTCATCAGTTGCATCTAGAGAACACTGATGTTGCCGAGCAAAATTTCCTTTATTAACATCATCATCACCATCATCATCATCACCACCACCGCCGCCATTATCATCGTCGTCGTCATCGTCATCATCATCATCATCATCATGTTATCTGTCCTGGGACAGGTTCAGGGCTCCATTGTTTCCATTCCTCTCGGCGTCTTGCTTCTTCTTTGATTTCTGTTCGAAGAGCAGTTCTACTAGTCCGGTCATAGATTACATTTTCACACGCGATAGATGCGGAGCATCCTGGACATATTTAAATTTTAATTCAATCATAGATTTATATTTTTCCTACAGCGACTGCATTTGCTAACACTTTGGCTAAAAAGTAAACATCCATGTTCACGAAAGAGTAAACACTATAGAAAGTCGCCTTGAAAAGAAGCATTGCAATTCATGATATAATTTATTTAGAATATTTTGCATGCAATGGCTTGTCACAGGTATTGCCCATAAAACCTCTAGACCGCGTACAGTTGACAAATTTATAATTATTAAAATGCCTTAAACCAAATAATCACTATAAGGCAATGAGAAGTGAGCAACAAACATTCCTAAATTAATTAAAATAATTAAATAGCTGGTTCACATCCTGCAACATGAAAGCACAATTAAACCTCTGATTGCAGCATTACTAATGACTTTTTGTAGACGTCAACTTGGTCTGTTGTGGCGTAGTCGATCCACAAATTCTTTTTCCTTTGTTGAAGCTGAATTGTTTTGGAAGATTTGCGATATGAGTCGTCGGGAAAAATCTGTCACGACAATATTCCTTCGCCATTGTGAAATTCTTCCAATCAGGTAATTGAAGATATGGCTATTTAGGCTAACAATTTTATTCGCGCTCTAACCACGTTACTACTCTAAGAGTAATAATACCAGAGTTACATAAATCTAAAGGTGCTTCTCCTTCAACATTGCTTTTGAACTCGATATTGAACTTTCGAAGCTTTCGATTTTGACCCGGTGTTGTTGCTGCTACCGGTACTAAACATATGGTCGCATAACAAACAGTATTACCACTTGGATTTTTGAAGAAAAAAGCAAAAAATATGCCTGCAAAATAACTATAAGAGAAACCCAAGATAAAATGTATTTATTTTTGTTGTTATCAGACATAGTTTTTAACCATATTTGCCCAATTTTCGGTATTTTTGCAAAAATTTGCAGTTTTAAAAACTATGATCAAACCAAAAGCATGACAAGCAAAAAGTCATAGCATTTTCCGCTCCTCTTTGCCTCTATCTACGCTACACAATCGGTTTTCTGCAGTAAAAATTAATTTGCTACAAAACCCATAAAATTCTCAAGCCCAAGAAAACTCTAGACTCAATTAGAAAAAGCCCAGAAATGCCTTGAAAACTGTTTTGTAGCACAATAAACACAAGTAAAAAGCAGGATCGTCGTAAAATCAATTCCCAAGCTCATATCCAAAAACCCATGATCTTGGGAAAACACCCAAAGAGTGATAACGCTGATATAAAAATGTCAATTGCCCAGGTACGTTTAAAAGTGGATCAAAGTACAAAGTCGTAATCACTGATAACATAGAGAACGGCGACATTCGGGTTAAAAACTTAAAGGAATGTCGTAACCATAGAATTTATTGTCACTCGAACGAGTCTATGGTGTCTGAAAATGAAGCCAGTTTCCCGCCATTGTGCTTACTAACTGTGAGGAGAAAATCTTTACCTACAATGATTTCTCGATTATCATAAATTAATTCATTAATAAAATAACCTTTCAATAAAATAAGTAAATAAGTAAGTAAAATCTCGTGTATTTCTATGGTACTTTCAAATTAACATTTCAGTAGCTACTTATTCTTATCATCTTATCAATCATCAGCATCACTATCGTCACCATCATCTTCCTCAGGGACAGCAACGGCAAGAAAAGCATGTGCCACATCCATAGTTCTGATATGAATAGTCCTAAGATGAATATTCCTACCGATGAAAGGTTCTGAAATGAATAGTCCTTGATCTGAATGGTCCGCGTTCAACAGTCCTGAGATGAATAGTCCTGATATGTAAAGTCCGGATAAACGGTTCTGTCGAAACTGTCCGCTACAATTAACTTTGCCCCCCCCCCGCCCCCGCCCCCGATATACTACAGTTGAATAAGTGTCAGAAGTGGACGTTCCTCGGTTTAGAAACGGAACTACGGGAGCGTCTTTGAATAAACGATTTAAACAAAAATTTATCGGTCTTAGGACGATTCAAACGACAATTGGTTACATTGTCTACGGGTCTATAGTGAACATCTATCTCCGTTCGAACGATCTTAGGCGCTAAATGGTGCGACCACGTCACCCCTTCCTAAGGGACAGACTGCACTGGTTGCGAGTCCCGGAACGCATCGTCTATAAGAGATGTCTGATCACCTATAGAGCACTAAAATGATCGCTCCTGTCCCGAATATCTGGCTTCATTGTTTCAGCGCCACACTACACCAGTCGGCAGCTTCGCTCTAGTGGCCGGGTCTCTGATTATTCCACCTCCGTCGAAAACGAAGATGCTATAGGATAAAGATCGGTCACCTGAGGCAATCCAATCTTATGGAACGCCATTCCAGACTTTGTCACTAACTCGACAACCGACAAACAGTTCGTTAAGAATCTGAAGACACACTTGTTCAATGCGTCGTTTGACTGCTAACCTTATGTTGTGAAGTACTCTTGATTTAGGCTTAGGCCTTGTTATAGGGCTATATAAATTGTCTGAAATAATAAATAATCATAATTTATTTCAGTCATAAGCCTTATGCATAAAATGAGTAGACCTATCGCATGCACGAAAACGTTTGCAATTCACACATCTCGATATTGAGCTGAATGTGTTAGGTGGGTAGGTGATGTAAATGACTTGATATTGAAGAAACAAAATCGCCTGGATACAGTTAATCAATGAGACTTTCGAGTGAAGAAGTCTGGATTGGTTCCTATTATAAAATCTCTCAACGCATGAACCAAGCATGAGGATCTCACTAGGCGAGCAGAGGACAGAACGACTCGGCGCTGAACGACTCGACGACGAACGATTCGGCACCCGATCAAGTCGACGACGAACGACTCGGCGAGAGAGTCAATAAAGTTGATGGTGTTAGGAGAGTTGAAAGGCGTTGGGGCGGGAGAGGGAGGGGAGGGGGTTAGTACAGCGGCGCCCATCCCCTGGTGACTGGAAGCAGCGTCTGCTACTGTAACGTGATACCAAAACTCAGAGGGTAATTTCCTCCTCTAACTTTTTTAGGAAGCATTTGTTTCCTTTCCCCATCTGTGGGCGCCCCATGGGTTAGCAGATCTTTGAAATCAGGTAATGCACGTCAACGGTCGTGGGAGGTTGTTGGGAGGGTGGCTAATGTAACCGGAGTAAGTTTCGGGCGGTTGAAAGAGAAAATGTACATATAACGATACGCTCTAAAGTTGCTTTATAAGGGAGGATTTGGCAAATGTTGGGTTCTATATAGCCTTATACAACTTACATACATTTCTACTCATCTAACCCCGCCCCATCCACCACCCCAACCGTCTCCTCTTCCCTTCTCACACACGCATCCCTCACTCCCACTACAGCACCTCCGCCCTCCCATCCTTTCCAACCTATAAGTATTGACTCGCCGAGTCGTTCGTCGCCGACTTGATCGGGTGCCGAATCGTTCGTCGCCGAGTCGACGTCGCCGAATCGTTCGGGGCCGAGTCGTTCGTCGCCGAGTCGTAGCGTACCCAGGCGAGCAGCATTAGTCTTCTTAGTTAACTTGTTGTGAGCTCCAATTGTGTTTTTACTTTTGCTATAGACCTTTGCTGCATTTTAAAGTAAACCGCGACAATTAATTTGATTCATGTTTCTTTCTAAGCGAACACTAAAGACCATAAGTCTACTTTGCTTAGCCTATAAGCTTAACCTCTGAATTAGGCAATAAATAGAGAAAAACTTTCGTTCAAATAACTAGATGCTTCTGTAATTCAGTTCTTTTTATATATATTTTGACTGTTCATTTTCCATTAATTACCTCGCTTGATGTTTTTGGTTTTGACACTTTTCAATAGTTTCTTCAACTGCTCCTTTTCTCTTTTATATTTATCTTTAATAACTGCATGTTCTTTGAAAACCTTTCAGTACTTATTGGCCTTTTTGGCGTATCTAACAAAAATCGTAGTTCACTTGTTGAATAAAAATTGTAAGTTAGGAGCTATGAGATAGGACCAAGGACTTGTAACTTGTCCTTAAGGGGTCCATAAGGCCAGGACCAAGGTCAAGGACTAACATCCCTGGTCTTCTTTGTGGATTTGCTAGACGTACGTCAATTTGGAAAGCAAAATTTCATGTTTTAGAGCGATATAAAAGCGAATCAAACGAAAACGAGTGTATTCGGCGTGTACAATTCCGATGAGCTCCCAAATGAGCATTACACGCACAGTATACGGTGACGACGTCAGAAGAAACACTGAAACAATATACATGTTCTCGAGGTTGATCCCTCGACCACATTTAAAGCAATGCAAAACTTGTAAATCTTTATTATCTTTGCAATAACTGAGAGTCTTCAATGTAACTACTTCTGGTAAATAAGCTTTAATTACATCCTATAATATAAAAGCGTCTTATAAATAGACAACGGGCTAAACATTGATCAACGAAAATTACAACATTGAATCGAATGTTCTTTCATTTTTTTTTAAATTCGAGAGATGTCCAAATCCCAGTTTCGAAAGCAATCCAATTTCATCCTTTAAACTTATAAACGTGTACACCAAATCAACCCATCCATGCCCTCTCAGATAAGCTCCATTTGGAAAAGTGCCAATCGTCTGAAGGTAGAATTTTTTAGAAGCTTTAATCGCCGCTTTATTCGAGCAAAAAGTAACTCCCAATTCCCTTTTAAAGCCGACTGACCTTTTAGCAACTACTGCAACTGCATAGGCAAGATAACTCAACCCAGAGTTTCTTTGCTCTGCACACAGTATCACAGCAGTATCGACAATTGAGCCAGTGGCTCTGCGACCATGTAAAGATTTGAGAAATATCATGACACCGACAATGGCTTTTGTAACCTCATCTTCAATGATCACCGCAGCGTTGCCAGCCAAGTAAATAATTCTGAAACTGTCCAAGGTCGGAACTTCATCAACTCCAAATCCGTCTCCGTCATTTGCAGCATTGCTCATTATATTGTACATGATTTCGTCGTCTTCCAGTCTTGCATTGCGAAATGTGAATTTGAAGCCTTGTTTCGTAGTGGCTGTTATGGGCAGTATCGGAACCGATAAACATCCTGAACTGAAATACGACGATTGCACTATCTCAGGAGTGAATCTCGATTTTATTGCTTTCAGAACTTCCTCTTTTGATTTCAACTGGTACGAACCGTAATAGCAATAATAGGAACAAGTTAAGTCAATTTTCTAATTATGCCAGTCATAAAAAATATAGTCGTCTTAAAATCAGCGCTAGAAATCTTTTGTGTCTTCAACTATTGTCAGTAGTATTTGAAAGTGTACTAGCATAACATTTCATTTTTCTATGTATTTAAATCAAATTTCTTAATCTTCTATATAATTTGGCAGTTTCTATTACTACAAATTGATCTTTTATCAAGCAGTGCAATTGTACGTCTTAAAATCAACGCTAGAAATCTTTAGTGTCTTCAAATATTGTCAATAGTATTTGAAAGTGTATTAGCAACGTCCCACCCACTGGCCCTTTTTGATTAAATGACCCGGCATGAATGATCCCACCTTCGGGTATAGCTACTTCATTTTAAGATTAAGCGCATAGGAATACAGTAAGGAGCTACTTCGGTGTTTCTTTTTGAAAGCGCTATAGAAATTAACGAGATTTTACTTACTTGAAAGTTTTGTATAGGCACGATTCTATACACTGTAATCATTTGATTGCTCTTTTTAGTAAATAAGTAAAGGTTTTCACCCGTAGGCTCACGCCCGTAGGGTCCGGTGCTGATCCCCGTATTTAGTAGCCAGCAGCCCATAGGTGGCTAAGCCATACATCGGCGGACGGTGGCCAGTCTCTTCCGCCGAACCTATGGTTACTATCGCAATGTTGCCATTGCTACTCATTTGATGTTACTATCGCCCTCTAGCGATTAAGGCTGAGTCGACCTTAGGGGCTCCTACGGGATTGAACCCGTGTCGTCGGCGTGCCTGCACAATGATATTACCACTCATCTATCTTCCCGCTCTTTTTAGTAGCGTCCATGAAAAGTTCACTATAATTGCTAACATTCTTTATTTTCAAAACGTTTTAATTATACTTTAAAAAATAACGTTATAATGATTGACAGGTTTCACTGCTTAACAATAGAACAATGAAATCACTTTAACTATCTTAAAAAGTTAAATGGTTTTTATATCTACATGTAATGCCTCTACCTTTCTATTACCCGCATCCAATTGTTTCACCATGAGAGCGCTGTCGTCCACACCGACTCCAGCCAGTTCGACCCAATCTGGAAGCAAAGCCACTGTCACAAATCCTTGCTTGCGAAGTTCCAGATACAGATCGGTCATACTGAATGCCACATGAACGCAAACTTGAGTGTATCCGATGTCCAATGCCTGTGCGAAGTCTCCCATGAGGCTTGCCAATTCCGCATAAACGACGTTATCGATGCCGCTTGATCTAAAGACGTGGACGGTTGCTGAACACGAGTCAAACGCTCGTTGATAAAAGCAATATTGAATGAACATGACGGCCTCAATGTGTCCGCTATTTGGATCAGTGGCTTGAAAAATCTCCGAGATGTCAAACAAATATTCTGTTTTGATATCCTCTTCGTTATATTCATCAAGTCCAACATTGTCTCCTAAAAATAAGAATATAAAAATATGGATATAAAAATAAGAATTGGCATTTAAATAAGCTTATAATTACTTTCGTTGCAAAGGTTATTTCAAATTTGTTTGGAAGAATTTGCATGGAAAATAAAGTACAGGAAGATAAAAGAAATAAATTAGAAAGTAGCGGCACAGTTTAAACGCCATTAATTACCGACAATGATTATCAAAATTTCATTCACCTTCTCTGTTTACCAATCGAAAAGCCAATTTTAAAAATATTGTATTTTCTGATAAATTATTTCATAACGGACGAAATTTTGGCTTGCCAATTTAAGTTACTAGCGAAGATTTACAATTTTTGATGTTTTGATTGAGCAACGAGCTTTGCATGATCGATGTTGAAGCTGTCTAATGTATGAAAATTAATTATACAAGTCTGACCACGGCTAATTTCACTAAACGCTTTAGCTTAGGGCCTTAGGCGGTTGCATAAAAGAAATATTTGTCTTCAATTTAATCATTGGTGAAGAGTTTGCAGTCATTGCTCCAATTGTTAACTCCATGATACAAATCATTAACTTGGAGTTGCTCAAGATCCAAACAATATAGCAAATCGCATTGAACAGGAATAATAATTACAAATTACAACTCATTATCGAGCAAATTGGATAAAGCACAGGCGATGCTTTTCGTTGCGTTCTTACCATTACAACATCGCATCAAGATATATCTGTCTGGAAAAAAATCCCAGTTTCAATACAAGAAGATCTTGGACGTATGCCACTAATTGAAACAAGGTAAGCTGGATCATATCATACGAAATTAAAACAAAGACAAACCTCTCATTGCAGCGTCATTGATCATTTTCTTGTAGAAATGTAACTGGTTTGTTGTGGCGTAGCCGATCATCAAAGTCATCTTTCCTTTGTCGAAGCTCAATTGTTTTGGAAGATTCGGGATACGTTTCGTTGGAAAGAAGCTGTTGTGGCAATATTCTTTCGTCATTGTTAAATGTTTCCAAGCCCGCAAACACAGATATTGCTTTTACAGTATTAGCGTTCAAAATATAGGCTACTACCACAGTAAACGGTTGGTGATTGATAATAAACTTATCGCCTGCGAATGTATTAAAGAAGTTGATCAAGGTACAAAAGTCGCTATCACAGATAGCGAGATAGACGCATTTCGCATCTAGTGTTGATAAATTATGGTAATAGCAATGCTAGGCATATATACCTAGCCTATGCCTTTCTGACTGCAAACCATTTCAAAAGTCTTGATTTGCGCATAGGTGTATTCGTTTCTATTACAAAATATCTTAACATCATAGGTAAATTGATATATTGTTCTTATTGCTTTTACTTATTATTATTATTATTATTATTATTATTATTATTATTATTATTATTATTATTATTATTATTAGTAGTAGTAGTAGTAGTAGTAGTAGTAGTAGTAGTAGTAGTAGTAGTAGTAGTAGTAGTAGTAGTAGTAGTAGTAGTGTGACGAAATTGCTATAATAGCTAAAAAAATAGATGTGCATGAAGACCAATACTAAAGAATAGTTAAAGTATAAAAACCCTTCTAAGTAGTTTCACTGACAGTCGTTAGGCGACGCTAATGCTACTGTAGATAATGCTTAGGTAAGACTTAGGTACGGAAGCGGGCTAAAGCTACTTAGGTAGATAGCGACTGGCGAATAGTTAAAGTTAAGCGCACATTCTTTAAGGCATTAGTAGTTGTAATTGCTTTGGAAATGAATAGCATCATATCGCACAGTGAATGAGTTATATTGCAATGTTAGTTACATACTTATTTTTAATTTCGGAAGATTTTCTGAATAATTGAGCTCCTTCCTGTATTTTCCTTAAAAGTAAATTAGCATATTGCTGATAGTTGCTTTTATTGTCACATGCGGTAATTTTATAATTGTTTCCTCAAGTAGATCTAATTATAGCTAGGCCTATAGGCGTCAATTTCCTCACAGTTTAGATAAAAGATATCATTTTAAGTGCCTAACGAAGGTGAAGATAGTCCTACACTTGAACCAGTGTTTACTCTAGCCACCTTGACATTGAGGGGGAGCTTGAAATCTTTTGGGGGGAGAAGGTTTGCCTGCCCAAAAACCTTGACGAGCACAAAAAGGTCGTCACAGCCTGTCTTATATTTATTATATATTGTCCCTCTTAAATGCTCTAACAAGCAAAACAAGCAATAAACAATGGCCATCCTTATATTTTTCCCCTCTCTAAAAAAACAACCCCCCCCTAAGTCAAAAAAAATTTTTTTTTTGGGGGGGGGCGAAATTTCCATCTCCCAATGCAACATATAGAAATTGGGGGGGGGGAATTTTTAAACTTTTGGGGGAATTACCCCCAGAGAAGGCCTAGAATACACACTGCACTTGAACGACCTTAAAGTCCGCTAATATCCCTGTAGGCCTACTAGGCAAACAGCGACGCACGTGACTTGCGCCATTAATCTAGAGCAGTTTGCATTTGATTTTTCTAGACCCGCTACCAAGTTATCCAGGTCTAAGCGATGAATGGCTTGGCTGGCCGCTGGCAACACCAGAGGTTCCCAAACTTTTTGGATTGCGGACCCCTTTTTTGTTCTAAGCTTAGCTCGCGCCCTTGCGGACCACCTAATTCAACAAGTAAATGTCGCAGTTAATATTTAATTAAAATAACGGGCAGACTATATTGCCACAGCAACGGTTGGCTAGCGGCTCTAGCCCTATGACGACTTGCTACGATGCGAGCAATCATAGATTCATAATATAGAATTAAACACTGAATAAACGTTGCTACATTACTGATAGATTCGACACTTCCTTCCAGAATCAGCTATTTCGTCAAATTATCTCAAATATAATTACTTTTAAAGAGATGGATGTGCTTAATTTGTTTTGCACAAAGTGTCATTATATACAATGTAAATCTTGACTGTATTTTTGAGAAGCACATACACTTTCACACGCTAAGCACCTATAAATATGGAGCTACTGATGCGCTGCTTTTGAAAGCGCTATAGAAATTAAGGAGATTTTACTTAATTCCTTACTTACACTTTCAGCAAGTCTGGATCCATGCTTCGTCTTCATATTGCAAAGTAAGTGTTGAAAATGCTGTCTCACACAATTGGCACAAAATTTAATATGCTGTCGTGAAAGGCAACAAAATCGTGACTGCCTTGTGAGGCAATAGCGGAAACTAAGAAGTTACACTCAGCCAAAAAGGTGAAAGTGAAATTAGTTTTAACCGATTTTTAAGACTAGGATCACATGAAAGATCAGATGATTTCTCCTGTTCTTGCCCAGCAAGGTCAGTCATTTCAACTTCAAACGGATTGCGGATTCAATCAAAATTCTCGATTTTATCATTCACGAAATAGGGTCTATTCATCAAAATGTTCAGCCAACGATTCCAAATGTTGTCTGACGTCGCATATTATAGCATCAACATTGATTAACGAATTCTGACTGATGTAATCATCCAAGGTTGGAAGCATGCCTAAAACAGTCTGCTGTTTATTCTAGCCTTCCATAAATGGAGCTCCTTTTCGATGCTATCTTATCATGACTTCACAAGATGTTTGAATCTCTTCCCTGCAGTGACAAGTTCTGTTAAGTAGATTGAATATATACTATAAAAGCCAGATAGGCTACTAAGCTAGTTTGCCCAGTCAAATATGATCAATCATGAATGAAGCAATGGCATCTGTCAGAAATAGGGAGCCTATTAATATTTTTTATCGAAATTCAAATACACTTTTTATTATTCTGCCACGTTAAATACTCCGGCTGACGGTGTTAGCATATATCTAGATATTATTATGTAGCTCTAGTATTTTTATCTAATGATTTACATTAATTATTGTCATTGGTGGTTTGATCGCCACAAATTAATTTGAGTACACAGACTATTAGGCCTAATGTTAAAACTATGAAGTGTTGTTGAATATTTCCGGAGGCTCTCGCGGACCCCCGCCATATCCTCCACGGACCCCTTCCGGTCCGCGGACCACAGTTTTGGAACAGCTGGGCAACACGACTCGATTTCGGGATGCTCACCCATCCAAGTACGGGCCCCGCTCGACGTTGCTTAACTTGGGAGTTCTGAGGGAAAGTTGGCCGATAGCAAGGTTATTTCACGGATTATCAATTTAGGTGTGTCGGTATATTTTGGGGGTCCCTGCCCAAAAAGTCTGACAAGCAAAAAAGGTCATTCCAGGCTAAAATTGGGGGTGTGTTGGGGTGTCTGTCTCAGATTGGGGCGCTGGAAGGGTGCTAGGGGTGTAAAAATATCCCTGGCCGTTAGTTTTCTCGTATTTTTGACTAAATAGTCAAAAGCTGCATCCTATGCTAATTTTAATCTGCCCTCTAGATGTTAAGAGTAGGAGTGTACTGATTATAGATTAGATTAGTCATCTGGACCTATATCTTATCTGACCAGCTGTATTTCTGTTTATAAAAACAGTCAGAATATCAATGTCATGCATCCGGAGTATGAGTTTTGAAATGGCATGCGTAGCTGATGCTATAATTTAGTCATGATTAGTCATTAGTAAAAAGAAGCAATTATCTAAAGAATGTTCACACTCATACTAAAGTCCTTCCCCTTCCACTGTCATAATTACAAGTTTATCAAACTTTACACTAGAGCTGTACCGATTAATCGGCAATATTCACAATCGGACCGATTATTAGGACAATCGGAACAATCGGTAATCGGGTGCCAGTCTGGTGCCGATACCGATTAATCGGTAACACTTGTTTTCTGGCCGATTATTACGATAATTGAAACAATTGGTTATAAATTACAATGTGAACATAGAAATTTAAAAATTGACATAATAAGTATTGATAGCAAAATCATTATTCATTAATGATCAAGCACACATTATACATTGAATCTCTTGGCAAACCTCGAATTGAACCTGCATACGGAGGGCATGTGCATTTACGCTACACTTTTATGGCAAATTTGATTGCATGATCATTAAAAACGCCTGATTTGGAGAATTCGACAGATAATCGGTATCGGCAAAACAATCGGTTGTCTAACAATCGGAACAATCGGTAATCGGAACAATCGGCAAAATGTGCAATCGGTACAGCTCTACTTTACACTATTTCTTTAGTTTGTATTTCAAAGTAAATCTGTCAAGATTTTGAGGCTTTGAAATAAGCGGATGTGTGTTTTTGCAAAAGTGATGTTCCAGAATTGACCTACATTTCTATCACGACTGACTTCCTGGTAACCTAATAGATAAGTTCTGTGTAAAAGTATAACAAATGTCTGAATATTCTATGGTTAAAAGGCAATCATATGAAGAAAGCTGCAATGTTACTGGATGAAAGAGGCGTGAGAGATTATAAGAGAATAGTATTTGAAAAGTAAAGACGTCTCCCATAGGCTACCGGTGCATTTCAACCGAATGGATGGAGAAACTTTCGCCGGTAGAAGTTTCGTTCTGATTTCTAATGGCGTTAAACGGTTGTGCATATATTGGACCAGAAACATCTGAGTGTTGAATACAATTTGTTTGGATCGGCATAGTGACTCCTTTATTAAAATCGAGTGAAGCGTAAGTAGTTCCTTTTTGACCGTCTTCAAGAGCATCGTTCGTAGTCTTTTCTGCCAGAGGAATGACAGCGTAGATGCATCGTTCTTCATTACCTTTAGACGACTTCTCTTTAGTGTTCTCGTCCTTTGAACCTTTCATAGTTTCTGCGTCAATCTGAGCAAGTTCCGTTTTGATACTGAAAATATTCAGGGTACTTGGTGTTGTTGTCTGATTTTACAAATTATATTTATTGTTAAGCCTCTAGACTGACTTATATAGTAGCAGATACACTTTATTTAGCTGTAACTTTGTAGATCCAATATGCTTTAGCCTATTCAGTTTTTAGCATTTCTTTCAATTATTCTATGAACCAATTGATAATAGAACTTCAAGGATTCAAGCAAAGGAATGCTGAATGATGTAAATATTTGTAAAACCACTTAAATAAATTAGTTTTTTTCTTTTGATATAGTTTTAACAGTATCTCACAACAGAGATTACATACTTTGATGATTTTGATTTTCGACACATGACAACCAGAATGGCCACAATGCACAAAATGAAGATCACTACTCCGGCGACAATTCCAGAAATTACTAATAAAGCATAACGTTAGAACACTTGTATGACTTTATTTAAGTTAACAGGAAAGAACTAATAGCTTTTGCAATAAAAACCTAAATCGTCCTGTTTTGACCAAATACTTTGATGATTTAAATTATATAGTCTATTCAGAAATTGAGAACATTTGTCAGGTTCATGCTAAGAAAGTCGTGAATATATATACATATCTATAATATTAAGATCCTTATCTGTATGTCTCTCTGTTACCTTCAAGCGTTCTGATTGGTTGACTATTGGTAGACGGTTTAGACCGTTTAGTCCTTACGTCGCGATGCGTTGGTGGGCGATGTTCGAAGACGACGTTGCTATTGGTAACAATTGTTCGCAGCCTGAGGTAGTTGCAACGTACATTTTAACGTACACAAAAATACGTGTACAGCGTCACAAATGGCTACAGTTGCGTGATTTTAACGTACATAGGCCTAATTATTACGTGGCGCAGAGCTTGGCTAGGTGGCGATCATTGAAATGTTGTTCAGCATGAATTCAATGATTGGGTATTAGGTATAGGTATTGGATTAGTATTATCCTGCACTGCGAGCGAAGCGAGCATCTTTCTAGTATCACATTAAAATTCTTCCTCTGTGCCTCTATTACCTTCAAACGTTCTGATTGGTTGGCTGTGTGAGCGTTCTGATTGGTTGGCTGTGTGATGTTCTCATTGGTTACCTTCAAGCGTTATGATTGGTTGGCTGGGCGAGCGTTCTGATTGGTCGTTCTGGAATCTGGCGAGCGAAGCCGTGCGAGCGAGCGAGCGAGTGATAGATGGACAGTGTATAGGCGAATAATCAACGTAACCAAAAATCAGCTATAACTTTTGAAATACGCGACCCAGCGTTCTAATTTCAGCTTTCGCTCATGCGCTAATTTATTTAAGATCGTATTTCAGTGAGATATTTGATGGATGGCTGTTAGTAAATCGAAAATAAGGGTTTTGAAGGTCCCATATCTCCGGTAGTTGCCCGTAGACGTGCGGCTATGACGCCGTGGATTCCAGTAGCAATAGACGAGAAATGCAAATTCTCCACAATAGTATTATCCTGCACTGCGAGCGAAGCGAGCATCTTTCTAATATATATATATATATATATATATATATATATATATATATAATTATATATATATAATATATATATATAAAATATATATATATAAATATATATAAAGATATGGAAATCGTCTAGGTTTGATGCTTTTCCTTACATTATCCGCCATTCAAGGATTTATAAGCTATTAAACAACTAGACACTTGATTTATCATTGAAATGGTTACAATTATTAGAACAGTATTGTAGGCCTATAGATGTAGCTCACTTGAGGTATTCTCTCCTGTCTTAGAGTCATCGGTTCTGCCATTCGTTTCTTTATCTAAATCGAAAAGTCACACAGGAATTATAGCGTTTCTTCAATTTGCCGTCACGAATCTCAAATATCTTGATGGAAAGAGATATAGCAGTAAACATATTACGGGTGTGTTGGTGTTAATTGGTAATATTTCATTCGTCCACTAATGACTGTTGTAGTGTGGGTGAAACGCAGGCTCACTCGTTTGCTACGAACTATTTCTCTCTTACACCAGGTGGCCAGCCCGGTACGATACACGGGAGGGGGGTATCTGCTCAACTAAGGCACGTAGTCGTCCGACCTAGGCCTTTTGGCTTCGGTTTTTCGCCCGTGCAATAAGGACTATGCACCTCCTTCCTTTCAGTTTTTTCCTCGGCTCTCTGGGACCTTCACACAATGATTTCGTTGTAAAACCTCTTATATCTCTAGTACTACTCAATCTTCTTTCGGTACCAACCTTCCTGTCTCTTGGTATCGTTGGGACCGCTTACGCCTTTGGTACCACCCTATCTGTATCGCTTGTACCGACCTCTTTCACTCTTGGTACCGCTGGTATCGTTATCTCGGGTACCACTCTACATCTCCCTGTACCGACCTTCCTAAGGCTCTGGTACCAACCTCCTATTTGCTCCCGGTGCCGTTGGTACCATTCTCCTTAACTGCTGGTACCGTTGGTACCACCTTATCTCTACTGTTGAGCCAATACCGCTCTTTCTTCCTGCTGGTATCGCAGATACCGTTGTCTATCTGCCGCTGGTACCGCTTGGTACCGCTACTTCTCTCAGTTGGGCCTTGGTACCGCTCCTAATCTCAGATGGGCCTCGGTGGGTACCGCTTCTTAACCTCTGTTGGTACCGCCCGGTACCATTCCTTATTCACTGCTGGTACTGCCTAGTACCGCTCCTTCTTCCAGCTGGTACCGCTGGTAACACCTTTCTCAAGGCTAAACTTACGGTCTTTCCCCTTTACGAACACACGCTTACCACAGCTATCGGCCTTAAGCACTATCTCGGCCCTCCTTATATGGAACTCGGTGACCACTAAAACAAATCGTCTAAAACTCATTATGTTCCTACCTTATATCTAGTGGACCACTAGCGCCACCTACCAAATATCTTCAACACTTACTCTCTATACTTTTGGAATATTACCTAACTATTGATTATTATTATTATTATTATTATTATTATTATTATTATTATTATTATTATTATTATTACTAGGTGTTTACCCGTCAAAAATGACGGGGGACATTGGCTGTTATACCACCCGATTTTGCGCAAAAGCAATAGCATTTTATGACGGGGGAGATTGGCTGTTTTACCACCCGATTTTGCGCTAATGCAATAGCATTTTGCGCAATTAGTTGTCCTTCACTCGCCGCCTTTTCCTTCAACCGAGTTAACGCCCATTCGCAGGAATTTTCTGAACCTTGATAGTCAAGGAAGGTGTACTGATTTGGCAGTGTCGAACGACATGCAGTGCTTGATTCTCTTGTTTGCTGTGCTGCTTTTCACGCCGAACAACAGCCTGCTACTCATTCTCACTTGATTGTCGGAAAGCTCGTGAACGCTGGACTTTTTTGTTTTGCACAGAGGGTTAGAAAGAGGGATAAAATAGCTAAACAACGGTGCAAACCTCATCTTCTTAGCTCTTACATAGCCCGAGATGTAGCAAATTCAAAAAAATGGAAACTTTCTCAGAATTCAAAACTTTCGCGAAATTCGCCGATAATACTGATGTTCAAACATTGGGGTCATCGGGTTAGAACTGATAGATCTTTGCCAAATGTCAACCGATTTTCAAATTTTTTGGTTTATTTTGTTCCTCTGACATCCCTTTAGAACTTTGCCGCTGACCAAAGTGGGGTTACCGCTGAAAATATTTTGCTAGGGGGCTTTAAAAATTTTTTGGGGGAGAGGGTGATATTTTAGGCCGTAAAGTGGACTCTACTCCCATTTTTTGTTTTGCACGGACGGTTGGAAAGAGGAATAAACAATCTAAACAATGGTGCAAACCTCATCTTTTTAGCTCCTATACAGCCTGAGATATAGCAAATTGAAAACGTTACAGCAATCATTTCTGAGAACGCTTTTCCAAAAATTAAATCCTCAGTACGGTGACGGCGTCTTAAAATTTAATCTCCACTTGAGGGTTACATTTAAAAAAATAGGTATTGAGGCTAGAATATATACATATATATATATATATATATATATATATATATATATATATATATATATATAATAACGGGGCAGGGCATTGGGAGAGGGAAGGGAGATTTGGGAGAAGGAAAGTGTGTTGTACGGGTTTTCGGAGCAGCGTTGTGTAGGTTTGGGAGCGGGGTTTGGGGCCAGTGGGGTAGGGCGGAGCAGTGATGGGTTGGGGTCGGGGCGATTGGGAGAGGGATGGAGAGAGGCACGGGGTTGGGAGAGAGTGGGGAGAGAGAGAGGAACGAGGGTTTGGGGCCTGTCGAGCAGGGCGGGGCGGGACAGGTATGGGTTGGGGCCTGGGCGATTGGGAGAGGGTGGTGAGAGGAAGGGATGGGGAGAGGAAGGGGAACGTGGGTTTGGGGCCGTGGCGGAATGGGTTGGGGCCGGGGCGATTGAGAGAGGGGTGGTGAGAGAGAAGGGATGGGGAGAGGGAAGGGGAACGGGAGTTTGGGACCAGGGCGGGAATGAGTTGGGGCCGGGCGATTGGGAGAGGGCTGGGGAGAGCGAAAAGGGATGGGGAGAGGGAATATGGATGGGGAGAGGGAAGAGGAACGGGGTTTGGGGCCGGAATGGGTTGGGGCCAGGGGCGATTGGGAGGGGATGAGGAGAGGGAAGAGGATGTGGAGAGGGAAGAGGGATGGGAAGGGAAGGGAAGGGGTTTGGGGCCGGGCAGGAAAGGGTTGGGGCCTGGGCGATTGGGAGAGGGATGGGGTGAGGAAGGGGAACGGGGGTTTAAGATGCAATTAAGACGCTTCGTTAAACGCTCCGTTGATTTTAATACATTTTTGATTAAACAATAATTGGTTGTCAATGACAACAGCGTCTTGCAATACCCTCCGTGTTGCCGTCGGACGGACGGACGCGACAGACATCGAGAATTATATAATAAGATTATTATTATTATTATTATTATTATTATTATTATTATTATCATCATTATTATTATTGGAACCCAGGTTTAATTGAATTGTATTATTAATCTTTTTATAAGCCTATTTGTGATGTCTCAACAGTAGCAGCTGATGGCATATGGTTTAAAGCCCAAGTCCATGTTTTAAAGGCAACATCAAACAGTTGGCATTATCGTCATCCTAAAGTCAAATTGACGGAGCAACAAAATGCATGCCTCGTCCTTTTAGAAACCTTCCTCGCACAAGTAGAGGGCCTGCTTTAGGAAGTATCGAGTCTTCCATCCTGTTTACATGTTCGTGTCATGTTGGCGTTCTACTTGGGCTTAATTAAGCAATTAGAATATATGGCCAGCTGTTGGTGTCTTTTTAGTAAATCATTAAAAGTTTAAAAGAAATTGTGCCTTATACTGTATTTCAGAGGATGATTAATTTCAACTTACTTGCGAATATTTCTGTAAACAAAGATTCTAAAATATAACAGATTATATTTAAATGATGTAAAGTTATCAACATTAATGAGACGTTGTGATCATTTTCAGTAGCCGCGACTGACAGTAGTTGTAGGCCTATTGGTAGAATTGCTAGCAGTGGTTTTGGAAGTTGATATTCCAGGGTTTGAGCCAGCGTTAGATGAAACTTGAATTAGTCAAAACATGAGCTGGGCATTATATCGCAATAGATAATAGTCGTATCAGAAATAGATAAAATTAATTAAACAAATTGACTAAAATATCGTAGTCACCAGCCAAAGTATACATCAGCTAAAGAGAAACTGAATATGGACAAGCTAGCAGAAAGAGAGCAGCCGCTACTTTAACCAGAAATACAACGAGCGATGCAGAATAGGGTTAATGAAAAAGTACAGCTGTTGACTCCGTTCATCATGAAAACCTATTGTTAACAATGTTGGACATGGGGTATCCAACCTATTTGGTGATCATATCCAATTTATACAAGAATCAAAGAGCCGAGTAAAAACAGGTAGCACGTTATCTTAATGGTTCAGATTCAAGATCCAGGTGAGACAGAGGTGCGTTCTCTCTCACAACTTATTCAACATCTTGGCCAAATTTGTGACGTGAGAGACCTTAGTGGGATTCAATGGTGGCATTCATGTAGGAGAAACATTAATCACAAATCTGAAATTTGCTGACGTAATTTTGCTGTTGGCTCCTTCTGAAGCAGAACTGCAACCATCGGCGGATTTTATTAAAGGATAGGGTAGGCTTAAGACTACCCAACTAATCCCACCAAAACAAAAAAAATGTTTTCCCATGAACACCGGTCTGTCTAAGGTTCTTTTGTTACTTACTTTTTTAGCACAGTGTCATGCATTCAATCCAATACCTCCATGATTCAATCCATAGACATGATTCAATCTGAATGACGTCATTATTTTTTAACGTATTTCATGCAGATAAATTCTATGTATCACAATGTTTTCAAGTAGTCCACCAGTAAAACGGTTTAGACAGTCACTTTTAACATTTTGCTAATGCATCTAAACCTAATCCAGTTTTGAAGCCTGGTACGTATTGGAGGGTTTATTAGAACATTGCTGTATTAATAGTGGGTCTGTCCGCGTGTGGTTTTAATTTCATCCTCCTGTGTCTACTCACAACTATAGAACAGATAGACCATAGATCTGTTATCATCTCTACATGTAGGCCCTAGCATAAACTGAAGCCAATAATGTATGACATGGTCTTTAGTATGTAGAGAAAGTGTACTAAAGCTAGTCTCTGAGGCTGGTTATGAAACCAGAAATGCCTGGGCAAATGTTAGCAATTGCGATCAAGGTAGGCTATTGCATAGTCTATAACAGTGTTTATTCTAAACTCTGGACTCCAAAAAGGCCGGGGAAAGTCAGCTAGGGGGCTGCTGTTAGTTGATGTAGTATGCAAACATTTCCGGGGGAATTTGAAATTTCCGTTGGGAAAGGGCAATTTTCCCCCGGCAACGGCCTAGATTAAACACTGGCCTATAAGCTAACAGCTGCACGCAGTGCACGGTCGCCAAGTCAAACGACGCCAAGAAATACCCAATAAGCGTTAACAATCGGTGTCCGAACCTCGCAGTGCACGATATACATGGGCAATTAGATAGTTGTACTACTATCGACAGTTGGAGCGAATGGGTAGTGAAAAAAGCCGAATATTAGACAATCCTATCGAATAACATCAAAAGAAAAAAACTTACATGTACATATTTTGGTCACATTGTAAGGAAGCAAGAAGTTTGTCTCGAGAAAGAGATCGTACAAGGAAGAAGAGCTCAAGGAATGCCGATAACACTGGTCAACAAGGTTTTTGTTTCCTGTGCAATTTCTGGTGTTCCAGGTAGATTTTGTCATGCTGATTACAGGAATAATTTTGAAATTTTCCTATCACGTAAGTTTTTTGAGAAAAAGCTGATTTTAAATTTTAAAATTATAAGAATTTTAAAATCGTGGTTTTCGAGAGTTATCTGAGTTGTGGGTATTCAGGTTAGGCAAGAATCTTATGTGACCGCCATAACAGATGTGATATGCACTGCTGGCTCACTTAACTACATGGATTTTGAAAATTAGTATAATTAGGCATGTCCAGACATGCCCAGACGCGCCCAAACCTGTCTTCAAGACTACATGCCTAGCATGTATTGTTGCTAAGGTTACGCAGTCCTATATAAATACCAAGCAGCACTAGGAAGCAGCTGCAGTCTTTCTATTTGATGAGATTTAACTGTTTAGTTAAAGGCTGTGAATTGAATATATTAACTAATTTAATTAAAGTTTCTGAAATGTCGCGTCGATGTCGCAATAGCAGTGACACGTTCTGCTACATCTGTGGAGAGTTTACGCTGAAATCACAGAAGCGGAGTATGACAGCAATCATAAAGAAAGGATATGAGTTATACTTTGGATGCAAAATTGGCGACCAGGACAAAGTATGGGCACCTCATATATGTTGTTCATCTTGTGCTACCAGTCTGCGAGCTTGGCTTGCAGGTAAGCGTCCATCCATGCCATTCGCCATACCAATGATATGGAGGGAGCAGAATAATCATGTAACGGATTGCTATTTCTGCATGACGAATGTTACAGGATTTTCTTCAAAGAATAGGAAGTTTATTGAGTATCCTAACCTTGCCTCGGCAATGAGACCAGTTCCACACGACGAAAGTCTTCCTGTTCCAAACCCCCCGAGTTTTGGACACTGGAGGACGAGGACGAGCATGCAGAGACAGATGAAATGCTGCAGATAGTTGATGATTCAGCTACGGAAGACCCAGAGTTTGAGCCATCGACATCCAGCAATCCTCATTTGATTTCACGGGCAGAGCTCAATGATCTGGTCAGAGACTTAGATTTGTCAAAAAGTCAAACAGAATTGCTTGGATCTAGGTTGCAAGGATGGAATCTGCTCTCTCCAGGTACAAAAATTTCAGTATTTCGTAAACGGCATGAAGACTTGACTCGATTCTTCAAAAAATCGACAGTCTTACTTTTTGCATTGACATTGATGGATTGCTTTCTGCTTTCGGCTGTAAGCACAATCCATCCGAATGGCGACTTTTTGTTGACTCTTCACTGTTAAGTTTAAAGGTTCTTTTGCTGCACAATGGCAATTCATACCCTTCAGTACCCATTGGACATGCTGCTTCCATGAAGGAAACATATGAGAATATGCAGCTGCTATTGAAACACATAGAATACTCGAGATACAACTGGAATATATGTGGAGATCTGAAAGTTGTTGCAATTCTACTCGGTCTGCAGCTAGGCTACACCAAGTACTGCTGCTTTCTTTGCGAGTGGGACAGACGATTCACATTATGTGAGAAAGGTCTGGCCACCTCGCAGGGACTTGGTTCCAGGACAGAAGAACGTTAAACATGATCCTCTCGTTGATCCGAAGAACATTTATCTCGTACCTTTGCACATCAAACTTGGGTTAATGAAACACTTTGTCAAAGCAATGAACAAAGAAAGCGAAGCCTTTACATACTTACTACAGAGGTTTCCACGCACCAGTGCTGCTAAAATAAAAGAAGGCGTTTTTGTTGGCCCACAGATTCGAGAGATGCTCAAGAACAGTCACTTTGAGGGCCTTCTGCAGGGTGCCGAGCATGTTGCCTGGACAGCCTTCAGGGATGTTGTTGCTAACTTTCTGGGCAACTACAAGGCGCCAAACTATGTTGAACAAGTTGGAAATCTGCTACAAGCTTACAAGGCAATGAAATGCAACATGTCACTGAGGATACACTTCCTTCATTCTCACTTGGACTTCTTCCCGGACAATCTCGGCGCCGTCAGTGATGAACATGGTGAAAGATTTCACAAAGACATTGCCAGCATCGAGAAACGCTACCAGGGAAAGTGGAGTCCGTCTATGCTCGGAGACTACTGTTGGTCACTGATACGTGAAGCACAGGACAGTGACTACAAACGAAAATCTACAGCAAAACATTTCTAATTTTCTCATGTCTTGTCATTATTGCCTAGATCCTTCTGTAGGATTATGTTGCAGAAGACGTTACAATACTAAATGCTAATTTGTCGATTTCTTAAAAACCTTACGTGATACAGAAATTCTAATTACATATTTGTGTTCAGCAAGTCAAAATCTATTAGTTTCACCAAAATTTGTAGAGGAAACAAAAACTTGCATAAAATTTGTTGACCAGTGTAATAACCCGGTTAATTAGAAGAAGACGACAAAGTAGCTAGAGTAACTTGGAATTGATTGAAATGGCGCCAAATATTTTATCTGAGCTGAATGAGACTTATTTTTAGTTAACATGAGCAATATGGCCCCTTTCCTAAAGTGTCTGCGAATGAGATTTTGCAGTACGCTAATTTACGCAATTCTTTAAGAGCTGTTGGGTAGAATTTGTGCTTCAATATTAGATCATGCTTCATTTCAAATTGTTTTCAATTATTGCCTCAGAGAGATATTGAAAATATACAGCATTTATTTGTAAAGTTGCCAAGTTACCTGCTTGAAATTTAGTGGAATCACCATTGTGTTCATGCACAGCGGTAGCAATAGTAGTTCTCATGGTAGTAGGCCTAGACGTAGGCCTAGCAGATGGAGGCTTTCTATTAGTTGCTCCAGTTGTAGCAGTACGTTTTGTGGATTTTGTAATGACTGAATTCATCGATGTTGAAGGCTGATTTTGTCCTGCAATAATTAAGATACTTCATTTTATTTCTTTCAAATCTTCGGCTATTACACTCCAAAACACTGTAAATCATTTATTTAAAGCAATCACGCATTAACAATTCCATCACATATGTGATTTACCTAGTCTTATGCAGCCACGTAGGGACGAATTTTCAGCAGGGGGTGCAGATTTTCTTGTAAAAAAGTTTCCATCTTTAAAAAACCTGACGAGCAAAGAAAAGGTCATCACACTTCGTGACAAGCATAAAAAAGGTCTGTTTTTTCAGGGGGTGCAGAGGCATCCCCGCACCCCCATTTCGTACGGGCCTGGTCTTATGAGGTTGAATATTATTATTTTCAAGCTTTTACGGTGCGCTGTACCGACTCGTATCGTCACAAAAAGCGCTGTATAATACGGTTATCTATACTTACTATAAACGCCACAATGCTACTATATATAATTTGAAATCTGAGCGTTAAGTTTTTCTTAAAAATACCATGTTTCTCTAAAAATCGAATATCCCACATGGTGCATTTTTCAGTTTTATATTACCAAAAGTGATTGCTTGCAACAGAGTTATGATGGATATAATTATAATCAGTATTGAACTAGAGCAACTAGAAGCTGACATTTTTATTGTTATAGTCACTATCTGATTGATCATAAACACTTCATTTCATTGACTGTGAAACAAAATTTAATGCTTGCAGATGATGCAAACTAAACATTTCTTTTTATTTCATTCAATTTTGTTTCCATTATTCATAACTTATGTTTTCTCTGTGTCAAATGAATACTCATATTAATTATCATCAAATAAAATTACCCAACATAATATAGATAAACTAAATTGATTAGTGCAACTTATTATTTTTAATTTATGAGCACTGTGCTAACCTCGTTTTTCACAAACTACTAAAAACGTTTCAGTGCTGCAGAGTTTTGATCTCCACTTGCCACGATTTGCATTAATAGAAATGCATAAATCTCCATCAGTGCGCATTGATGCGTTGGCCCAGTTGGTGTATTTTGCTTCACCTCCTTCTGATGCTTTTGAAGGCGAGCAAAAAGCACTTATTAAAACATTATGAATAATGACAACAGTAGGAAATAATTCTCATTTGAAAACACTTAGGCCTTCAATGATTAATCATCTTCAGTGTCATCCGTCTTAGGCAAATATTTTACATCAGCGGAATTTTTTAATCTGCCCTGATGATTTTCAAATGTTTGCTTCTTAAGAATCTGTAGATCTTTAAACAAAACGCAATGGACAACTGATTCTTATTTTTAAAATATGCCATTACCTCAGGATCCAGAGAAGATTAGCTTCTTTATAGAAGTCATAAATTAGGGTACAACTTCAACAAACCTTGGATTTCTAGGCCAGATCTCCATACCCAATATTCTTTTCTTAATCCAATCCAAAAATTAGGATTTCGAATTATGGAATGACTAAGAATCTGGATGTCTTGATCGGTAAGAATGGCAAGATCTCCTTGCTCTGATAAACATGATTTTCTGGCATCATACCAAGAAGTCTTATTATCTCCACTTGAAACGAGACAACCATAAGTTGCATTGACGGCGAATTCATCACTACATTGACGACCTAGTTGCAACATCAGATTTAAACTTTTAAATACAATTTCAATAATAAGTGAAGATTGAATATATTTTGAATGCTTTACTCATAATGCTACTCTACTATGCTAACGAATACCAAGAAGTAATCTTATTTAAATTTCTGAGAGCTTCTAACTTTTCTTATTAGGAAGTCTTGTCTTCAGCCATCCTCGCTACGAGGGTAGACCGCATCATGAATGAGCTTGCTCCACTGCTTTCTGTTTCTGTTTCTAACCACAAAGATCAGTGTGTCTAATAAGTGTCTTTTTCCATGAATGGGTATTAGAGAAGGAAGGCGTTACAAGATAATTTTTGGAGTCTATCAAACGAAGAAAACGGTCGTACTTTGGCCACATCATGAGGAAGACAGGTACCTGTTTGGAAAAACACACTTATGTCTGTCATCCGGATCGCCATTTCCATTGTCTTTCCAGTCCATTGCATAATGTTATCAGTCCATCTGGTTCTGGGTTTGCCTTTTTTCTTTTTCCATCAGTTGTACTTTGTATCATTTCTTTTTCCAAACAGGTACCTTTCTTCCTCATGATGTGGCCAAAGTACGACAGTTTTTTTCTTTTGATACACTCCAAAAATTCTCTTGTAACACCTTCCTTCTCTAACACCCATTCATTAGTTATTTTTCAGTCCATGATGTATGCAGAATCTGTCTTAATCCTTTCATCTCGAACGCCTTGATCCTTGCTTCGTCTTTTTTTCAAAGTCCGGGTCTCACATCCGTATGTTGCCACCGGCCCAACTAGAGTTTTCCATAGTTTGATCTTTGTGGTTATCGATAGGTCAAGGTTGTGTAATTTCACCATGTTTGTTCAATATACTGGCTGAAATGGTTATTAGAGAAACTTCGGAAGGTTTTGAAGGAGGAATCACTCTATCGGGGAGGAGAATCATAAACTTCAGATATGCAGATGACATTATTCTTTTGGCAGAATGTGCAGAAAAGCTACAGGAACTAGTAGACCGTCTAGACAAAGTAGCTCAAGAATACAATCTCTGCATAAATATTGATAAAACAAAAGTAATGAATACAAATGAAACCCAATGCAAAATATGTATTAACGGAAAACAACTAGAACAGGTGACAAGCTTTGTTTATCTAGGATCATTAGTCGCAGGAGATTCAGAATGCGAAACCGAAATTCGCGCCAGTTTGGATAACGGTTAAGCAGTCAACAAAGCACTGCAGAATCTATTAGGAAGCAGAAGCATATAAAAAAGTGTCTACTTTAGAATTAGATGGATCATGCTAGCAAATATGACAAGAAAAGTTATAACATTTCTACTCTACGGCCTCTAAATTAATTGAAGTCAAATAATTAAGAAATTGTACCTTTGAATTGACACAAGTACCAATGACGACTAAAAGGATATGCTGGTCTTAGCGTGCTTTTTGAACCCGTCATCATATATATCTGCATGTGTGTTTTCTCAGCAGAACCAAGAATAATTGTAACTGAAAGAGTACATAGAAGCGGTGACAATGCAACGCTACGAAGTTATAAAATGTTTCATCTTGCATTTCATATTTTAAGCCAGTAATTGTTATTTTTTATTATTAAACTTGACAATTTCTTAACTGGCAGCCAGTGAAGATCATGAAGTATAGGAGAAATATGCTGCCGCCGCGAAACTTTAGTAACGAAACGAACAGCTGCGTTTTGGACTGACTGCAGTCTCCGTATTTGTGTCTCCGGTACTAGGCTCAGTAGACGCAATAGTCTAATTTGGTGCTGATCATCTTTGCGGCCTCTGTGGATAGATATGCAAAAACGGTTCCGATTTGCCTCAGCTCGTAAAAACTATCTGATACCACTCTGCTGATATGCTGCGACATAGTCAAGTTTTCATCCAATGTCACCCCGAGATTACGTACTGTGCTAAGGCGCTGTATCACGGTGTTACCGATGCTGATCCGCGTCAACGTCGATTTTGCAACCTTACATTTTCGCCCAAGGCAATCTGGTAAGAGCTAGTAGCGAACGCCTGAGTCCGGTTTCGCCACAGTAGTAGTAGTAGTAGTAGTAGTAGTAGTAGTAGTAGTAATAGCAGTAGTAGTATCATCATTATTATCATTACATTGTACCTACCTGCTGTAGTGTTTTGGGTGAGTTGTGGGGTACCTCAAGGGTCAGTCCTGGGGCCGCTTTTGTTTATTCTTTATGTGGCTGATATCTGTCGTGTCATTGAAGGGTGTGGGACTTCCCCTTAAGCCTATGCTGACGACGTGCAGATGTTCACCTTCTGTCTCCCAACCGATACAGATGAGGTCACTCACCGCATCTCTACCTGTATCTCTCTGGTGCGACGGTGGGCTGATGTTAATCGGTTGGAGCTTAATCCAAGCAAAACAGAACTACTTTGGTTTAGCAGTCCGCGCGGAAAGCATCTCATTCCTCGTGAGTCGGTTTGGGTGGATGATGGGGAAATAGTCCCCAAAACTGAACTGCGACTCTTGGGAGTGGCTGATTGACGAGACTCTCTCGTTCTCGGGTCACATTGCGAATGTCTCCAGGCTTGGATTCTTTCATTTGAGAAGGATAAAAGCTATCCGCCGATATCTCCCCATATTAGATACAATCAAACTGGTCCGTGCGCTGGTATTGTCGCGCATTGATTATTGCAATAGCGTCTTGCTGGGACTGCCTATGCTGAGACTCAATTGCCTTCAATCGGTGATCAATGTTGCGGTGCGACTGATATTTGGTCTGAAGTGGAATGCTCATGTGTCGCAGCCACTGAAAGACCAACTTCATTGGCTTAAGATTCCTGAGCGGATTGTTCTGAAACGGTGCTGGCTCACGTTTCGGACTCTGTACGACCCGCACTGCCCCACCTATCTACGTGACCTGATACAACCTGCTCCATCAGCGCAACGGCGCTCACAGCTTCGGTCGAGGATTCGCAATCCGCTGCTGGTCCCTCCTCCGGCAAAGGCTATAGTTTTCGGAGACAGATCCTTTTGGAGAGGCAATCCAGTGCTGTGGAACACCTTACCGAAGGAGGTCACTATGGAGACCACGTCCGGAGGGTTCCTAAAGAGTATTAAGACGCATCTGTTCAGAATTTCTTTTTGTTGTTAGGTGCCTTTGACTTTAGCCTTAGTTATGCCTACGGCGCCGAATAAATTGTCCAGTATAAATAAATAAATAAATTACGACAGCTTGAGTAGCACTGAAGGTCAAAGTCAAAAGCTCTGTTCGCTGTTGAGAGCGTTGTCATGTCAGTGAGGAAGATGATGGTCATGAAAATCCTCCGAGATGGTGAAAAGGAGTTCGCTACGACGACGAAGTCCGGTGGTGAATTCTTGAAAGAGCGCTCTTCCGTAAAAACGCTTTTCCAACTTTGACACGTCAGCAATGGGCGGAAGAGCATGGCATTGAGGTCTGCAAGGTGGTAAACGAAATTCCTCTGGTGGCAAAATTCGGCGGTGAAATTCACAAGAAGCCGTCTTCGACGAGATATTAAGTCTGTCTTCGAACTCGGAAGATCCGACGGAGATGGAATTCCAGCGACGACTGGAGTGACAGTTGATCGAAGTCATGCTGACTAAGCACGCTTCGGGACATTGTGACATACATGATAACGAAAGCCTTATTATACGTTATCTCCACCTCAAATGTTGCTATCATCCTCCATAAAATAATTTACTGTGACTAGGCTATAGTATCTAGCTGGATCTACAACTCTAACAACACGAACTTCGGATAGCGGATCATGGCCCTTACCCAAATTAAGCGTTCGTGAATAAACTGGTGCACTGCGCCAAACTTTCGGGCATCGCTATTGATATTTTATTTCGTTTTTACTTTCTTATGTACTCATAAAACGCGCCTAAAAGCGCCAGCCGAAAGTGTATTATGCTTTTCTCTCAAGATTTGAACTGCTTGATTTTTTTGTATTTGAGCTAAGAGAATAAAAAGGTTATCTGAGATTTTAAGAGATTAAGACTTTATAAAAAATACATTTTAAGACATTCTGCGGAAACTCACCATTTCTATAATGACTTTCATTCAGAGTTTGACCATTGATCCAAGTCCATTTTTTGTTGACTTGCTTCTTTCCTGCCGTCCATATATCATTAGTTTTTAGTGCATTTGATGACAAAGTGTTCAAATATGTTTCAAATGCCGTTTGTTCTTCGCTGCTTCGAATGATTGGTAGAGATGAATTTTTGTCTTGACAAACTCGATGTGCTTGATACCAAGTCTGTTTTGTATGAGAGCCAACAAAATAACAAATTCCTCCTCCACTGACATTGCAGTCGTCATAAGGTTCATCTTGACTGCCAATGGCGAAACAGACTTCAACTGTCAATATTCCTGCAATCAATACACCATGCATAACTTGAAGTTGTGTAAACACCGTATACACAAAAGCCAACAACGCAGATATCACTGGTCAACAAGGTTTTTGTTTCCTGTGCAATTTCTGGTGTTCCAGGTAGATTTTGTCATGCTGATTACAGGAATAATTTTGAAATTTTCCTATCACGTAAGTTTTTTGAGAAAAAGCTGATTTTAAATTTTAAAATTATAAGAATTTTAAAATCGTGGTTTTCGAGAGTTATCTGAGTTGTGGGTATTCAGGTTAGGCAAGAATCTTATGTGACCGCCATAACAGATGTGATATGCACTGCTGGCTCACTTAACTACATGGATTTTGAAAATTAGTATAATTAGGCATGTCCAGACATGCCCAGACGCGCCCAAACCTGTCTTCAAGACTACATGCCTAGCATGTATTGTTGCTAAGGTTACGCAGTCCTATATAAATACCAAGCAGCACTAGGAAGCAGCTGCAGTCTTTCTATTTGATGAGATTTAACTGTTTAGTTAAAGGCTGTGAATTGAATATATTAACTAATTTAATTAAAGTTTCTGAAATGTCGCGTCGATGTCGCAATAGCAGTGACACGTTCTGCTACATCTGTGGAGAGTTTACGCTGAAATCACAGAAGCGGAGTATGACAGCAATCATAAAGAAAGGATATGAGTTTTACTTTGGATGCAAAATTGGCGACCAGGACAAAGTATGGGCACCTCATATATGTTGTTCATCTTGTGCTACCAGTCTGCGAACTTGGCTTGCAGGTAAGCGTTCATCCATGCCATTCGCCATACCAATGATATGGAGGGAGCAGAATAATCATGTAACGGATTGCTATTTCTGCATGACGAATGTTACAGGATTTTCTTCAAAGAATAGGAAGTCTATTGAGTATCCTAACCTTGCCTCGGCAATGAGACCAGTTCCACACGACGAGAGTCTTCCTGTTCCAACCCCCCTCTGAGTTCTGGACACTGGAGGACGAGCATGCAGAGACAGATGAAATGCTGCAGATAGTTGATGATTCAGCTACGGAAGACCCAGAGTTTGAGCCATCGACATCCAGCAATCCTCATTTGATTTCACGGGCAGAGCTCAATGATCTGGTCAGAGACTTAGATTTGTCAAAAAATCAAGCAGAATTGCTTGGATCTAGGTTGCAAGGATGGAATCTGCTCTCTCCAGGTACAAAAATTTCAGTATTTCGTAAACGGCATGAGGACTTGACTCGATTCTTCAAAAAAATCGACAGTCTTACTTTTTGCATTGACATTGATGGATTGCTTTCTGCTTTCGGCTGTAAGCACAATCCATCCGAATGGCGACTTTTTGTTGACTCTTCACTGTTAAGTTTAAAGGCTCTTTTGCTGCACAATGGCAATTCATACCCTTCAGTACCCATTGGACATGCTGCTTCCATGAAGGAAACATATGAGAATATGCAGCTGCTATTGAAACACATAGAATACTCGAGATACAACTGGAATATATGTGGAGATCTGAAAGTTGTTGCAATTCTACTCGGTCTGCAGCTAGGCTACACCAAGTACTGCTGCTTTCTTTGCGAGTGGGACAGACGATTCACATTATGTGAGAAAGGTCTGGCCACCTCGCAGGGACTTGGTTCCAGGACAGAAGAACGTTAAACATGATCCTCTCGTTGATCCGAAGAACATTTATCTCGTACCTTTGCACATCAAACTTGGGTTAATGAAACACTTTGTCAAAGCAATGAACAAAGAAAGCGAAGCCTTTACATACTTACTACAGAGGTTTCCACGCACCAGTGCTGCTAAAATAAAAGAAGGCGTTTTTGTTGGCCCACAGATTCGAGAGATGCTCAAGAACAGTCACTTTGAGGGCCTTCTGCAGGGTGCCGAGCATGTTGCCTGGACAGCCTTCAGGGATGTTGTTGCTAACTTTCTGGGCAACTACAAGGCGCCAAACTATGTTGAACAAGTTGGAAATCTGCTACAAGCTTACAAGGCAATGAAATGCAACATGTCACTGAGGATACACTTCCTTCATTCTCACTTGGACTTCTTCCCGGACAATCTCGGCGCCGTCAGTGATGAACATGGTGAAAGATTTCACAAAGACATTGCCAGCATCGAGAAACGCTACCAGGGAAAGTGGAGTCCGTCTATGCTCGGAGACTACTGTTGGTCACTGATACGTGAAGCACAGGACAGTGACTACAAACGAAAATCTACAGCAAAACATTTCTAATTTTCTCATGACTTGTCATTATTGCCTAGATCCTTCTGTAGGATTATGTTGCAGAAGACGTTACAATAATAAATGCTAAATTGTCGATTTCTTAAAAACCTTACGTGATACAGAAATTCTAATTACATATTTGTGTTCAGCAAGTCAAAATCTATTAGTTTCACCAAAATTTGTAGAGGAAACAAAAACTTGCATAAAATTTGTTGACCAGTGTATTTTGTATAGAAACTAACTTAGCAGAATAATTGCAATTTGAGTTTTTTCATAATTCAGTTAAGATCAAAGTAAAACAACTGATTCATCTGATAATAGAATATTTAGTGTTACTAACCAAAAAATATAAAATAAAACGATTGAAACTCTGCCTTGTTGAACATCCTCATTGTGTCAAAAGAACCATTCGTTTGTCTGCCAATTGCAATAATGAGCACTGCCCGATAGGCTACATTAATTATCAGCAGCAGCAGTCCACACATCTGATTGACATGAACTACTGTTATTTGCTATGAATGCTAGTGATATAGATCCTGCTTTATTGTGACCAAGTCTAATTTTAGATATAGACCAGCGATCCTGCAAACTACAGCGCTCGGGTGAATTTGGCCCGCGAAGGTGCTTTGTTTGGCGTTGGATATCATGCTATGAATTTTTTCAGAAAATGCTTCTGCTGAGTCAACTGAACGAAACTCAATACGATAAACTAATAATAACCTAATAAACTAATAAACTAAGCACAAACTTTACACAGTACAGCTTCTGCCCTCAGACAAGTTCTAGTAATGCACTCAGCAAAGTACAGTGACTTCTTCTCATATTTATTAACGAATAATGCTTGTCGCTTTTTTACAACAACATATATGCATACTTTCCAAACCCGTCAAAGCTCTAATATAATCCACATTATCTGCCTCAAATGTTTTAAAAAATTTATATACAACTACTTGAATCAGTCTATCAAGAGCATTAAGAGTACTTTTGTTTGGACATGTGGCTTCCATGCCATACAATACAATGGGTAAACAGTAGTTTTTTTACCAGGTTAACGCATATCAGTTCAAACGCGGCAGCTCTGCTGCGACTATACAAACAGTTAAATGTACGAAAAAAATTTAATATAACTTCCGAAATAGGTTACCCGAAGTGCCTACCCTTTTTCAGTGTCACTCCAAGATACTTAAGATAGACTTCATTATTAAATTTTCCGTAAAAGTCCTGTCAATGAAATAAGTGCACATAATATTACGCAATTTACTCTCTATACAATCCCCTTGTGTTCACTTCTTGATGAACATCAAGTGGCCTATCATCTCTATGCTGATGATACACAAATTCTCGTTTCTTTTGATCATTCTTCTTCAAACGCATCTCTTGAGACTTTATCCAGTGCCTTTACTAATATTCAGTCATGGATGGATTCAAATAAGCTTCTTCTAAATTCATCAAAACCTGAGTTCCTGCTATTGGGTACTCCAGTTCAATTGACAAAATTTAAATCTCTGGATTCTGTTATGCTCGGAGATTCTACTGTTGTTTCTAGAAGCACTTCTGATCGCAACCTTGGTGTGACATTTGACTCTTCCCTCTCTTTCACTAGTCACATAAATTCAGTCTGCAAAATTTCTCATTATCATATTCGGAATATTTATCGCATCAGACATCTCCTCCCTAAGCCTGTTCTTATTCAGTTAGCTAATGCATTGGTATCTACAACCAAGAACTGTCCGAGTATGGGAGAGGGAGAGAACTATTGCAGACGAGGATATGGTCGAGTATTTGCTTGTTTCCTTAGAAAGTTTAGAAAGAAGGTAACTAGGTTCCTTGTAATAAAGTGTTTTGTATACATGAAGACAGATTTTAAAGTCTATCCTTTCTTGCATTTCTTTCTTTATTCTCTCACAGTCATTGACGCCAGTTCTTTCTCACTGTGCGGCCCTAGGCTCTGGAATTCATTACCAACAGCACTTCACATAGCTAACAATTTATCATCTTTCAGATCTGGTCTTAAAACGCATCTGTTTGACTTGGCTTATCCCCCTTAGATTGCTCTCCAGCCGTTTCTGACTGATTTATTCCGGCTTGGCCTGGCTCTAATTCAATTTGGATTTGGTGCGCCATCTGCTGATGTTTTGGGCATTATGATAGTGACGCTATAGAAGTTGATTGATTGTTAAAATACTTTTATTATTACTTTAAACTTGAACATTTTATTCTTATCCAATATGCTGCTTAACCCTGAGTTATTAACTATGGCCCGCGAAAAGAAAATGATATACAAATTTACTTCCTCGTCGGAATTGTTTGCAAAATTACTCATCGTGTTCAATTATGTTATGTTCAATCGTGTTCACTTATCGTGTTCGTGTTCAACACGAATGCTGAAATAACATTTTCCCAAAACAAAACACTGTGTCATGGTTTTCACACAGGCTTACTTAGCCTCCTAAACCACTTAAAATTACATTATTATTATTATGGCAATTTGATACACGACAGTCAATTATAAGGACTTCAATAGCCGTGTATTTTAAAACGTATGTTAGTCATAAGCCTACATTTGTATTGCCCACTTTACCAAGTTGACGTTGCGTTATTAGTTCAGAGGCTCTCAAACCGTGATCAGCGGGCCATTTGTGGCTCGCCAGCTCTCATAAAGTGGCCCGCAAGGTGTCGTCAATGTTTGATATAAAGTATTTTTGTCAATTTTAAAAACGCATTGACGTTCAAATAAATAAATAATAACTAAACGAAAGTTGCAATAATGTGCGATCTACAGCATTCTAGAGTTAACGACTCCACCGCACGAGATGTATTCGACTCTCTACCGGTGACAAAGTTCTGGTGTTAAATGTTTCAGTCCTGCCCTGCTGTTACTGAGGAACCCATTAAATTGTTGCTGATGTTTCAAAGCACCTACCTCTGCGAGCAAGAGTTCTCGACCGTCTTATCCACGAAAACGACGTTTCGTGCACATTTGTCAGTGACGGTGGATCTTCAGTTGGCACTGTTCAAAACCACACACCCACAAATTGAAGCTCTGTTGACGGCCAAACAGGCTCAACCCTCTCACTGACTCTGAAGTGCACCTGTGGAGTGCAACTGAAGGAGTTTATGACTGAAGCTGCGTGACTTGTCTACATATGCATGCTATTTGTCAGCTTTTAAATATATACGTTTACAACTTTATAGTCATCATTTTTAAATGTAGACCTACTTTTTGGGAGGGGAGTGAGAGGTACGCGTCATATTCCAAAACTATAGTGGGGGTACGCTGGGACAAAAAGGTTGAGAACCTCTGTTCTAAAGCAAGGAAACCAAAAACAGAGTTTACTTGCAAGAATGCATAAAATCATTAGAATTTTATTGCTTTTCTACATGCGCGACGATCATGTGGGTGTCGGGGGAGGGGTGGTGGTGTCAGGACACCTCCAGGTATGAGCCAGGGAGGTGTCCAACAGCTGCTGGACGCCCACATATTTGACGCTGCCATTCTCATAGCATTTTTAGGCGAATCGCCGTCTAGGGGAAGAGACTGTGGGCGAGTCTTCGTTTAGGCAAGTTGTAACCTCATGAGTTCATTCCCTCGTTCACCTTCATATGACTATAACGAGTTTTTTCTTAAAATACTCTCAGATTTTTAGGATCCTGAATCGGTGGGGAGAGTGCCTGATCTAGACTCCTGGACTCCGGGGGAGGGGCTGACAAGGCCGAGAGAAAGTCATCTAGAGGGCTGCTGTAAGTTTATGTAGTAAGCCAACATTTCCGGGGGAATTTGAAATTTCCGAGGGAAAGGGAAATTTTCCCCTTCGGAAGCGGCCTAGATTAGATTAAACCCTGAATGGGGGACTCTTTTTTATAATACGGAATTGTAATGGAACCCTGAACAAAATAATCCATTATTAAATTTTATGTCCTGTTAATGAAATAAATGCGCACAATATTACGTGTAAAATACTTTTTTAATTACTTTAAACTTACATATTTTATTCTTGTCCAATATCCTGCAGAGGAGACAGAGGGAGAGGAAGACCGAGAAAAAGATGGATGGATAACATCAAGGAAGATCTGGAAGCAAACAACATGTCGATTGTTGAAGGATGAAGATTAGCATAAGATCGAGCGAAGTGGAAATGTTTCGTATTTAACTATTGCCGCCATGCAGGCAGAAAGTGAAGATGATGATGATGCATATCCTGCTTAGCCAAGAGTTATTAACTATAATCATCTTTATTCGTGACAAGCACAGCATAACAAAAGTAGTACACAACCAGTAGTACACAACCAAGGAAAACACAAATCAGCCGAACAAAACTAAATAATAATAATAATAATAATAATAATAATAATAATAATAATAATAATAATAATATAATAATAATAATAATAATAATAATAATAATAAAAAAACAAAACCTAATAATAAACAAATAGACTAAGCACAAACTTTACACAGTACAGCCTCTGCCCTCAGACAAATCCTAGTAATGCACTGAGCAAAGTACAGTGGCGTCTTCTCATATCTATAAACAAAGGATGCTTGTGGCTTTTCTACAATAGCATGCATACTATCCAAACCCGTCAGGATTCTGCTAATTGATATACTCAACATTATCTGCCTCACATGTTTTAAAAATTTTGCACACAACTACTTGAATCAGTCTTTCAAGAGCATTAAGATTACTTTTATTTGGACATGTGGCCTCCATGCCATACAATACAATAGGTAGACAATAGCTCTTTACCAGGTTAACGCATATCAATTCAGAAGCGGCAGCTCTGCTGCGACTATGCAAGCAATTAAACGTACGAAAAAATTTTAATTTAGCTTCCGAAATAGATAACCCGAAGTGCCTGCTCTTTTTCAGTGTCACTCCAAGATGCCTAATTTCCTCCACAAATGGCAAGGCAACACCATCTAGGACCAATACAGCACATGCGATATTGCAACGTGTTCCAATCCTCATGACCATAGATTTCTTCACATTAAATTTCAAATCCATATCCACAAAGTCATTGGTGCAAATATCCAGCATGTGCTGCATGCCGGAAATAGAGAGTGACACCAATAAGATATCATCAACATACAATAAACATCCAATGTGTATAAGGCATCTGAGCATCCTACCCCAGTTTTGAACCCAAACTGCATTGATATAGCAACCATATCCAGAATTTTGCAACTTTAAAATTACATCATCAATATAAACAGCAAATAGCAAAGGCGAAAGAACCCCTCTTTGTCGTACCCCAGCCACTACAGTAAAAGATTCTGATAAGGCAATACCCCATCTAACCATAACATTACATTTAGAATACCAGTTGAGTAAAACTTCAATGAAATACCAAGAGGTTTTCCTTTGTATCAGCTTCAAAAACAGCCCATAGTGACTAATTTTGTCAAAAGCTTTCGAAATGTCAAGAGCAGAAATGACAGCTGTGCATGAATTTCTATTGAGATAACTTATTACCCCCTCAATGTGTATAAGGCAACTGAGCATCCTACCCCAGTTTTGAACCCAAACTGCAGGTCAGAGCTCCCCAAATAACCCCCAAATTTCCCCAGTAATACATGCTCAAAAATCTTAGACACTACCGGACTCAGGGTTATGCCCCTATAATTGTAACACCTTGTAGGGTCTGCTGTGCAATTTTTTAGCAGAGGGATCATGATACCATTACCAAAATCTTCTGGCACATATCCTGCTTTCAACATTAGATTAAACAAATGAGTTATACAAGATAATACAATTGGGTGTGCATACAGTAAATGTTCTATAGTTATCCTGTCAAACCCGGCTGCTTTGCCCAGCTTAATTTTACTAACTGCTATGCCCACTTCTTCAATTGAGATCACAGAACACTCTATACTCTGACTCCTATAGCCTGAGAGACAGTCCTCAAAGTGCAGTTTGAGATTATCGTGACAACTACTGCTATTGGGTGTGCAGGCAGAGCGTAAGAAATCTGCAAATGCATTGGCAATTTCAGGTTCGGTACAGGACCCGTCCACAGTTTTAGCACAACTATTACTCCTTCCCCCAAATTTATTTCTCCAGGACTTCCAAAAGGTAGTAAAATCTTTTTGCATGAGGGCATCATTCAATGTATCACTAAAATAATTTTTATTGTCCCTCTCTTTCTGCTTTATAGCAGACTTATACTCTGCCTTAGCACTTCTCATTTTATGAAAAACAGCCCCATGCCTCGGTTTACCCATCGACACCCACAATTCATGTGCCTCCACTGATTTTGCTTTAAGGTCATCCAGCTGTGAATCCCACCAATATTTGAAAAAATTCACTGCTAGCTTTGGAATACTTCTAGAAGCAACCTGCAACGAATGAATGACATTACTATACACAGTCTCGATTTCTGTTTTAGATTTAAGACCCTCCCTGTTAAGATGCTGGGTCACATTCCAAATAGGCTCAAAAAGTATGCGAGTCTGATCATAATAAAGATTATGGTCAATTTTATCCCATCTGAGTTTATATAATTTTGCGCCAGTCCCAGTCCCTGCTTGACTCTTATGTGCAAGAGTAGGTAGTTGCCTTTTCTCCGCAAGCTGCAATTTAAGCTGTAGACAGACCGGGATGTGATCAGAGAGCTTCATTCTCGAATCAATAACATTAAGCGAAACAATATTTGCACACAGACCCTTACTAATAACAAAGTGATCAATCATAGAGAAAGCTGACATATTGCCATTACAAAACGTATATTCAACATCTTGAGGAAGCCAACTATCCGTAATAGCCAGATCTGCCTGATTCAAAAATTCTGAAAAGACATCCCATAATTTGTTTTCACCATTAAATTCCATATTAAAGTCTCCACCCATTATTACAGACTCATGCTTGACTTCATCAATACAATTGGCAATCATGGACAAAACATCAATAAATTCAAGGTAATCATTACAAGGCATATAAACATTAATCAACAGGGTATCTCCCAATTTGAGTACAATAAACCGCTCTTTACAACAGATCAGCCTAACTTTACCAATAGATACCACCTCAGACTTAACAAATATAGCTACTCCACCAAATGGTCTCCCCCTGAGCACTCCACGACCCAGAACCGTATCCATTGCTGAAGTGCTATAAACAATGAAATTGTCATTTATTAGACTTAATTTACCTAGATCTGGGCTTGATAGCCAATGTTCTTGCACACAAACAATATCATAGTTCTGCAGGAGATCAGTAAGATAAGGCAGACCCTGATTAAATCCGTGCAGATTATAGGACACAAACTTGAGTAACTATGGCCCGCGAACAGAAATTTATATACAAATGTACTTCCTCGTCGGAATTGTTTGCGCAAAATTGCTTATCTGAACACGAATGTTGACAGAACATTTTCCCAAAAACACTGTGTCATGGCAATTTGGTCAATTATAAGGACTTTGAATAGCCGTGTATTTTAAAACGTATGTTAGCCATAAGCCTACATTTGTATTGCTCAGTGCTCACTTTACCAAGTTGACGCCGCAATATTCTAGTTCGGCTCTCATAAAGTGGCGCGCGAGGTGTCCTCATTATTTGATATAATGTATTTTTGTCAATTTTAAAAATGCATTGACGTTCAAATAAATAAATAATAACTA
This sequence comes from Metaphire vulgaris, assembly GCA_018105865.1. Classification (NCBI taxonomy): domain Eukaryota; kingdom Metazoa; phylum Annelida; class Clitellata; order Crassiclitellata; family Megascolecidae; genus Metaphire; species Metaphire vulgaris. Next base: position 14,868,348 of record CM030843.1, read on the forward strand.
AACGAAAGTTGCAATAATGTGTGATCAACAGCATTCTAGAATCAAGAATCTGTTGTGTCTGAGAAATCTGTCACTTTGTTGGAACACTCGGAGAGCCCGAACACGCAAAGTGGACTACACAAGATGCTAAACAGGGATATTTTTACACCCCCTAAAACCAACCAACACCCCCAAATATGAGACCGACACCCCCCAATCGAGGGATATTTTGACACCCCAACATCACCAAAATTGAGACCGACACCTCCAACCCCCCCACCCAATCTGAGCTATGGATTACCTTTTTCAGGTTTTTTGGAGACTTGGTAAAGTTTTTTGCTTGTTTTTTGCTTGTCAGACTTTTTCCAAATTTCCCGATACCTCCAAAATCACAATAATAGAAATAACTCTGATGCTGAATACATTAAATCAGGGGTGTCAAGACTTTTTGAGCGGCCGGCCAAATGACATGTCTCCCATGTCCTCGCGAGCCAAATGCAAAATGCTTGCCAATCTTATATTCCAAAATCTGAGCTATCTAAGACCTAAAGTAAAGTGACGATAACATGAAAGGTCATTCAAATTAAGTAAACCAGCCTTGGACGACGGGCTTACTCAGTGGGGAAACTAGCAACACAGGTACTAAGTTCAAAGCTAACTAAGAGCTACTCGCGAATCCTCTACAGGCTGATGGTATTAGTCGCTATCAGTTCTATAATCGGCGACAGCCTCTTGGAGGATCCCCGGACAACTCCCAGTGAGTCCTTTGCATTAATAGCAGATAACCAATAGCAAGCAGGCGAGCCGTACAATCAAACATCTAAACCGGTAAAAGAGTTAATTGTCACCCGTCTGTCCTAGTGGTATGACTAATCTCTAATCTCTAACAGTTAACAACTTATGCAGTTAAGGCTGAATATATGAATTATGACGATATTGCGGGTTTCCTCTTGAATTATAAATAATTGTTAATATACAGCTACTACAATATCATTACAATATTTACACTGACTACAATCCATTGTTGTAACTATGATAAACGGTATTCTAGTCATGCCTGAAAGAAACAGTTACATTATTTTCAAAATCTGTTAATGGCGAAGAACTGAAGATCAAATTGAAAACAAATAAAGTTATATGGCGGTCGAAGTAGACGTGGAAGCTGATGAAACGTGACACTGTTTATTGTTCACTAGTTTAGCAACGTTCGGTTTTAAATCTGCAGCCAAAGCTAGTCGCTAATTTGCTGAGGATGTTACTAATTAACGCAAATATGCCAGGCGAGTATATGACGGTAGTAGGCCTAATCTCCCGCTGTTGATGTAGCGCGTAGATATATTAGCTCAGTAAACATGGCCAACGAAACTCAAAACCAAAAAAAGATTTATGCTCTTCCATTTGTCACGCCAGCAAAACACAGGATCTACGATTCACAGCAATTTTTAAAACAAAAACATTCTACATCAAACCAATCTCTCAAACCAAATAAGATTTTACATCAAACCAATTTATCGCATAAACTGTTAGCAAACATTTTGAAAGCGTAATTATTTTCGCGGGTCAAATGAAATCAGGCCGCGGGCCAAGTTCGACCCACGGGCCAAGGTTTTGGCACCCCGGGCCTAAGCTCAAGCTGCGATTCTACGGGAAGTCTTCATATTGTTCATCGATGGCTTTGCTGGTTTTACTGACGGAATTATTTCCCTATAATAAAAGCTCTAATATGATAATAGCCAATACATTGTCCCCAGCAATTCATTGCTCTCTTTGTAACTTACTTATTACCGGTGCTTGTGCTGCGTTTTCAGATCCGCCATAAACTGAAACCGGAAAATCGAACTGACGTATTAGATTTGACAATTGGGAATTTCGATTCTACTTCGTAGCGTCCATCCACTGAACCCAGGTGCATTGCTAAAACCCATAATGGTGATGGTGATGGTAGTAGTGGTAGTGGTGACCATAATCATGATGATCACGATCATTTCTATCGTGATCGTGATGAAATGGAGTATATGTTTTGATCCTAAAGTATTATCTAGGAGTGCCACTGGGAATATCAGAGATAGAAAAAGCCCAGAGACACAGCCCATACATAATCAAACCTGGATTGTCGATATGGCTCGGTGTGAAGTCTGCATTTTAGGCAACCGATCAAAGTATGCAACTCGCGAGATATTAGCTGATAATGTATCTTTCTCTGCCGAAAATAACTTATGTCAATAAATCTGAAAATACTGAGACAGAGTTCTTCCTAAATAACAGGATCTTTAGCTTAAAAACTCTAGAATAAATGAAACACTGTTTATTTTGGTTGTAGCGTTGACTCTGTATAGTTGTCGTTTTATTCGCATTTGCTGTAATTTTAAGGGAGCTCTTCGTATTGCTCTTCGATATCATTGCTGCCTTCGCTGACGGAATTATTCCTAAAACAAACGTTTCAAGATGATAATTGCCAATGCACTTAGTTAGTTAGTTACAGTAGTTATAGTTAGTTAGTTAGTTAGTTAACAAGTCAATTTCTATAGCGCAAAAAACATGGTAGAAGGCCAAAGTCAGGAGCGCTTTACAGTTCATACGACGTCCGATAAAGGTGAGTTTTGAGTTTCTTTGCGAATAATTCCGGGTTCGACTCTCTTGCAACGTCACTAGGTAGCGCATTCCAAAGAATAGTATTTCCTTGCGTCAGCGATCTTTCTCCAAATTTCACCGTCCGTGAAGAAGGAGGAACGACCAACTTGACATCTCGCCCGGATCTGAGCTGAAGACGCCTGTTAATAGACGGAAGTCGGTGAACCAGGGCTACCAAGTAGTCCGGGAAATACGGATCGTGCAAGGCCCGGAACGTTAGCATGCACCTCTTAAAGGCAATACGCTCTGGAATGCGCAACCAGTGTAATATGTCTTTCAGGAAAGAGGAGATGTGTACTACCCTCCTTACTCCTGAAACGATAAGAGGGGGCCTACTGCACCCACCCACCAGGTATGGCTAACCCTCAATGCCCCGCGTGGTTCGGCCTCGTGCCTTAGAAGGTGAGGACTTGAAGCTCTAGGTTTGTCGACGATTTATAACACGAACGCCGTTTCGATGATACGTTTCCAATATGCGTTGTTTATTCCAAAACAGCCTTAAATAGCAACTCAATAACTACTAAACAGACATTATTCCAAATAGCCTTTCGTGTCCCGCCGCAGCAACCCTAATAATCCAAGCCGGCCGAAAGCAAAAGAACGAAGGGAGGGAAATGGCCGTGCCTTAGCTTTTATACCCACGCGTCGCCATCTAGCGACCGTGGGTGAAATGACTGGGTCTCGCCCTCTAGTGACCGAGGCAAACCAGGTTCGGCTCAATAATATAGAGAGAGTTATTATTATATATATAATAATGATGGGGGAAGTCATTATTATATATATATAATAATGAGGGGGAGTTATTATTATATGGGAGTCATTATAATATACTATACCGGAACCCAACGCTCGGACTCGAGTACGGGACCTACTTTTATATTATTATTATTATTATTATTATTATTATTATTATTATTATTATTATTATTATTATTATTATTATTATTATACAACGTAGAGATTTGTGTGGCAACTAATACAGTGACTGCGTGGACACATTACAAATTATAAATTACAATAGCACGTGCGAAATAGCCAAGTTTTGAGTCTCCTCTTGAAGGTGTCTGGCGTCAGTGGCGTTAGGGAGAGTTGAACTGAAGAAGGCAGGCGGTTCCATGCCCTTGCAGAGGTCACGGGAAAGGCACGATCGCCTACAGTACGAAGGCGCATCAACGGAACAACCAGAGAGGCGGTTCCAGCAGATCTCAGGCGACGTCGACCTGCCTGATCTGCGACTCGTACTAATTCTGTCGTCAGGTACTCTGGGCCAATACCATTCAAGCAGCGATAAGCCAGCGTTGCCAACTTGAACTCAATTCTCTCAGGCATTTTACAATGAATTTTACAATGCATTAAACTGCATTTTGTATTGTTTCTCCCCTGAAGCCATTTATTTTGAAAATTATGATTAATTAGGAATGTTGATGTTATAATCAAGCCAAACCAAACCATTGAAAAACTGGTCCTAAAACAAAAACTTGAGTTTTTTGGGTATATTATAAGAAGACACGATTCGCTGGAGAAGTCATTGATGCTAGCAGCTGTTGAAAGGAAAAGAAAAAGAGGTAGACAAAAGACAAGATGGACGATTAACATTATGGAAGCAATGAACTTGAACATCGATGAACTGAGAAATGCGGTCGAGGACAGAAAAGGATGGTACATCAATGTCCATAATGTCACACAAAGTCGGAGACAACTGAATGACTCATTGTGAGATATTTCTGATCAGACCCCTGAAGCAGATAAAACTGATGAAAAATTTCCCACTCAACTTAGAAAGAGAAATAACAGTATGTTAATTATGCATATTCTTTCATGCACATCAGTATAGTCATTCTTGGCAGTAGAGACCTTTATAAAGTCTAACGTTTATAAAATTGGGTCATAGTTGTGTTATGTTGAGATATTTAGTTGTCAAATGAATTTTGCTGGACATATCAATGCTCAGGCAATTATAAATTTAATAGAAAAACACGATACAAATATTTATTCAAATAATTTTTATTAAGAATAAATTTACTATACAGTGAATGCATATAATACATTATGTCACTATAATATATCTAACTAGAGTTCAGAATAAATGAAAACATTTGCAAATGATGAGAAATACAATGGTATAGTTTCTCATTAGGATGTACACTGTAATTGCTTTTGGAAATGAATAGCATCATATTGCACAATGATTGAGTTATATTGCAATGTTATATTATATATTATAATATATATATATATATATATATATATATATATATATATATATATATATATTATACAGTGGCGTAGCGAAGCAAAGTACCGCCCGGGGCGAGAAGAAAAGTGCCGCCCTCAAATCTCTGAAAAAGGCTGACAAGCAAAAAACGTTACCGTTTATCGGCAAAATTCTCTGAAAAAACCTTGCTGCCTCGTCAAAAAATCCCCTAACGAGCCAAAAAATCCAAGAAATCTCGAAAGTGCCGCCCCTAGAGCAAGTGCCGCCTGGGGCGCCTCGCCCACTGCCCCCTCGCTACGCCACTGATATTATATAATATATATATATATATATAATTTAATTAGCCTACTGTTGATAGGTCTTTTTATTGTCACACAGAGATGGACATGGGTTGGGTTAACCTATGGGTTGGGTTGGGTTGGATTGGGTTGGGTCATAAATTCAGGCAGTTGTGGTGGGTTGGGTTGCAAAGCGCTGATTTGCACTTGGCACAGTGCACACACCATATATTGGTTATAAAAAATGGTTATCGTTGTCCGCTTTTTCACCTAGCAAATTCTGCCGAACTGTCGCTGGCAATACTGGCTTATGACGGCTATTAGTTAAGCGATTGGCCGGGGGGAGGGGGGTTATATTCAGGACTGTCTTGATCCCTTGGTTCTATTGATCTAAACACCGTTGTTCCTATATAATAAAGCATTAAAGGCAGAAGTCTATCTCCTTTGATACATAAAACCCTCCTCGCCGTTGTGGCCGTTGTGTTCTCTATATTGTTCAGCGTCATATGCCTATAGGTAGATGTTAATCCGCAGCCACGAGATATTTGCATAAGACTGGTTGGAGTAATAATTCAAGGCTTTGTAATCGAGAGTCGAAATTGATGAATGAAGGTTATTATATAGTAACTTTGTTTGAACCATTAACTGTAAATCCATCTTAATCCCCTTATTGCCTCCAATAACATTTATGAGCTACTGCGTGGGAGTGCGTGCGAACTTGCTAAGCAAATGCTATAATGGCTCTAGGGTTCCTTATTCGTTAGTCTTTCAACATTTGAAGCTGAATTTTAGAGAGTGTAAGTACAAATCATAAATCGGACGTCAACCTTCCATTGCACGTCACTGATACCTATAATGGCGGAATATATAGGCCTACAGCGACATATGAGAGGTAATTTTAAAAATGCTTTTATGCAATAATTGACAAATTGTTGCTTATCAATAAATTTGCTGAATTTGTTTACTTGAAGCTTGGTTGGGTTGGGTGAATACTTGCAATTACCGGCATGGGTTGGGTTGGGTTGGGTTGGAGATTTGATGGGTCGGGTTGGGTTGGGTTCTAAAAAATGGACCCATGTCCATCTCTGTTGTCACATGCGGCTATTTTAAAATTACTTCCTCACGTAGAACTTATCATATTTAAATTTCCTTGCAGTTTTAATCAAAGGTATCATTTTGCTGTCTAGTGAAGATAAAGGCAATTCCACATTTGAACGATTGTTAGTTCCGCTGATATCCGTGTAGGCCAACTAGGCAGGCAGCGACGCACGTGACACACGCCGTTAATATAGAGTTCTAGACTCTAAAGTAGCTTGACTTTCTCTTTCTCTAGACCCGCCACCAGTTTAGCGAGGCCTAAGCGACGAATGGCTTGGCTGACCGCTGGCACAAGGAATCGATCCCGTGATGCTCACACTAGTCAATGTTCCCTCTAAAGTGTGCGCGTGTGCGCGCGCGCACAGAGGTCGCAAGGCAGGCGCACAAAGGAAGAATGGAGCACAGAAGTTTTCGAATTGCTTCCATTGCTTCCATATCATACACGTACTTACTGAGAAAGATTCATGCTTTGTTATGAACGTGTAACGGCTCCATACAATTATTAACATCTGGTCTCGACTATGGGCAAAAGGTCTTTTATTTTAATGAGTTGTGTAAAGCACACGGTTCTAAATATTGATAAAATTAAACGAACAGAAAGCCAGCGATAGAAATGTCTTAAAATAGAGATTTGCAATCATTGCGTAAACGTAGAATGAAGTGGGGAGCCGAGCCCTGTACCTTCCCTCATTCCCTATTGTATCCTCTCAAAACTCGGGAACTTGCGTCTAGAAGCCTAATAGAAGTTTACGCCTATGTTTGAAATGAAAACGAACAGCGACTTCTTTTAAGAGTTCATGGTTGCGCTTGATTGTGAACAGTTTCAAGATCTAACATATAGAATGGATAAAGGAAGAACATGTCTGACATTCAGCGCAAACTGTGAACCGCGATTTAGCTCACTGAATATGTTGAAGAACAAGAGAAGGAGTCAATTAGAGCAGGGTTTCCCAAACATTTTGGAACTGCGGCCCATTTCAGGAATTTTGTAACGAGCCGCGACCCTAACAATAGCATGTAATATTCAAAATTGCATTTCGCCATCTGGCGAACGTTGGTTGAAAGGAATCTTCTGAGTTTTGAATAAATGCATTAAATGGCAAAGCAAAAGCTCTGATTCAATTCGAACGAAAATATGGCAAATATATTAGGCACTATTCTTCATTTTCTTCAAAATAAGATGAAAGGAAAGAAATAGCTATTGAAATTTCTTGAAAATTATCTTTTTTAAAATGTTCCTAATAGCATACTTATGATACGCGTTTTAAAAACCCTATAAGTATGGCAGAATCGTTTATCCGCCAGGAAATTCCGCCATAGCCGGTGGCAAGCCCTGGTTGAGAAAGGAGGAGCCAAACACACACACACAAACACACATAGACGCCCATCGTCTTTGATACGGACGCGTCTATAAACAAACACAACACACATACATATCCGCCAGGTCAATTCATCCCATTACTTGTGATTCCTATTGTTAGTGAAGTTTCAGATCAAAATGGTCGGAATATGCTTTCCTTGCGTTATTGCGAAAAGATTAATTTTTAAAAGTACTAAAGGCAGTGTTTAATCTAGAATCCTGGACTCCGGGGGGAACTGAAAAAGCCGAGGGGAAAACTGACAAAGCCGGGGAGGGGATTCTGCTAGGGGCCGCTGTTAGTCCATGTAGTATTCCAAAATTTCCGGAGGGAATTTGAAATTTCCGTGGGGGGAATAGGGCAATTCCCCCCCGGAAACGGCCTAGATTAAACATTGACTAAAGGCCAGGGTTTCCCGAACTTTTTGAAACTGTGCAACTCGCGTCAGCGGTTTTGTAACATGTCGTCAACCTGCAAATTTATTGTCGGCTAAAGTTGCATAAAAGTTTTACAAAAGACTAATCATTTCAACTTCAGCTGTGTATGGAGGATTGCATGCACATAAATTTCTTAAGACCTACGTGTAAGTCTATTTAAAACTTTCAAGGCTTGCGACATTGTGGTATTTGTTAGAAAGCGACACTTTTGAATCCAATTTAGCGTAACCCCGCGACCTACTAGACTGAGCCCTGCGACCCACTTTTTGGAAACACTGAATTAGAGGAATGCCATCTAAACATGATGATGCGCATTAAGAGTCATCTTCTTGGAAGAAGCGTAACTGACCTAGATCGAATGGACACATAGTTAGGATCAAAGAGAAACTCTAAGAGCACGGAAATCATAACCTCTTTACAAATTGTAATGCTTGATTAGCGATGCTTCATGTCTAAGCTAATGAATGTCTTATATTGTTAAACCGCATGTGTAAATATAATCATAGTCGTAAACTTATATTTGGCCTCTACACTCGAGCCCCACTTTTTGAGAGGCTACCATAGAAAAGAGGGTTGGTATATGGTTTGCGCCCCTCCACTTTTTTCCAAGTTAACGTCAACGCGTGTGTTTATATTCTAAACTGGTGGGAAAATTGTAAAAACCGGATCACTGACCGATAAGGGTGTTCCGAGACGTAGGCCCTATTAACTTGTTAGCAAATAGGTCTAAGTAATTTTGATTACGAACAAATTCTGGGCGCGCACAAAAGTTTTCTTTAAAAGTTTACTTTCCACGTAAAATTTTAAACACAAAAAAATTTCATGCGAACACAAGCCCCAAAAAATTAGAGGGAACATTGCTCACCCATCCAAATATGCGCCGCGCCCGAAGTTGGATAACTGTGGTGTTCTGATGGGAAGCCGACGCACAACGCCAAGTTGGCCGATAGCATTATCGTATTTTTGGCAAAATGGTCAACAGTTGCATAGTCAACAGTTGCATCCTGTGTTAATTTTAATCTGCCATAGATTAGAGTACATATCTATTTTATATATGAACAGATATATTTCTGTTTATTAGCAAAGAGTCAGAATATCAATTTCATGCATCAGGAGTATTAGTTTTGAAATTAGCCTACAAGCTTAACTGATGCTATATTTATAATGATTAGAGTCATTAGTGCAAGGAAGCAATTATCTAAAGAATTTTCACAATCATAATAATGTTTTTCACTTTCCACTGTCATTGTTAAAATTTCTCAAACTTTACACTCATTTCAATTAGTTTGTATTTCAAAGTAAAGCCGTAACTATTTCGAGTTCTTTGACAAGCTTTGCGTTTTTTTGTAAATGTGATGCTCCAGAGTTACTCAGAGCCTAAATTTCTATAATGGATGACTATCTGGCAGCCGGATAGATAAGTTCTGTGTAAAAGTATGACTGATGTCTGAATATTCTATGGCTAATAGGCTATAGTATAAATAAAGCTGCAATGTTACTGAATGGAAGATGAATGAGAGTTATAAGAGAGATTGGTATTTGAAAAGAAGAGACGTCTCACATTGATTAAATTTTAACAGATGGGATGGAGAAACTACCGCAGGTAGTAGGTTAGTTCTCATTTCTGATGGGCTTAAACGGTTGCGCATATAGTGGACCAGAGACATCTGAGTGATGAGTAGAATGGATCGGTAAAGTGATTCCTTCATTAAAATCGAGTGAAGCGAATATAGTTCCTTTTTCACCGTCTTCAAGAGCATCGTTGACAGTCTTTTCTGCCAGAGAAATGTCTTCATAGATGAATCGTTCTTCATTAGTCTTAGACGACTTCTCTTTAGTGTTCTTGTCATTTGACTCTTTCGTATTCTCTGAGTCAATCTGTGATGGCTTCGTTTTGATACTGAAAATATTTTTGGATACTTTGTGTTGATGTTTGTTTTACAAATTCTGTTTCTCTTGTTAAGATTCTAGACTGGCTGACCACGTATACACAGATAGGTTAACCTTAATTTAACTGTAACTTTGTAGATCCACTATGCTTTAGCTTATTCAGTTCTTACTATTACTCTTACTTATTCCATGTTCCAATTGAGGATAGAATGTCGAGCATTTAAGAAAAGAAATGCTGACTGATGTTAATATCCTTTAAAATCCACAGGTAAATATATTACTCGAATAAATAAGTTTGTTTTATATAGTTTTGATAGTACCTTACAACAGAGATTACGTACTTTGATGATTTTGATTTTCGACACTTGACAACAAGAATGGCAAAAATGCCCAAAATGAAGATCATCATTACTCCGGCGACAATTCCAGCAGTTAAGCCTGATAATAAATCATAACAGTAAAACATCTATATGGCATTATTTCATTTGACTCTTTCATATTCTCTGAGTCAACCTGGGATGGCTTCGATTTGAAACTGAAAATATTTTTGGATACTTGGTGTTGATGTTTGTTTTACAAATTCTGTTTCTCTTGTTAAGCTTCTAGACTGGCTGACCACGTATACACAGATAGGCTACACTTAATTTAACTGAAACTTTGCAGATCCAATATGCTTTAGCTTATTCAGTTCTTAGTATTTGTCTTACTTATTCCATGTTCCAATTAAGGATAGAATGTCAAGCATTTAAGAAAAGAAATGCTGACTGATGTTAATATCCTTTAAAATCCACAGGTAAATAATAGTAAAGTAAAGGTTTCACCCGTAGGCTCAATGCCCGTAGGGTCCGGTGCTGATCCCCGTGTTTTGTAGCCAACAGCCCATAGGTGGCTAAGCCATACATCGGCGGACGGTGGCTAGTCTCTTCCGCCGAACCTATGGTTACCTTCGCAATGTTTCCATTGCTACTCATTTGATGTTACTACCGCCCTCTAGCGATTAAGGCTGAGTCGACCTTAGGGCTCCTACGGGATTGAACCCGTGTCATCGGCGTGCCTGCCCAATGATATTACCACTCATCTATCTTCCCGCCCCACAGGTAAATATATTACTCAAATAAATAAGTTTGTTTTTATATAGTTTTGATAGTACCTTACAACAGAGATTACATACTTTGATGATTTTGATTTTCGACACTTGACAACAAAAATGGCAGAAATGCCCAAAATGAAGATCATCATTACTCCCGCGACAATTCCAGCAGTTAAGACTGCTAATAAATCATAGCAGTAAAACATCTTTATGGCATTATTTCAGTTAATAGGAAAGAACTAATAGAATCTGCAATAAAAACCTAAATTGTCCGGTTTTGACCAAATATTTTGATGATTCAAATTATATAGTTCATCCAGAAATTGACAACATTTGTCTAATTTACTGGTAAGAAAGTCTTGAATGTATAGAAATAGGAATCATCTAAGTTTGATGCTTCTCTTTAAACAATTGGCCACTTAAGGGTTTGTAAGTTTTGAAATAACTGGTGTTAGGACAGAAAGACATTGGAAGAAGGATGAAAGCGGATGGATTCGAATTGCAGAACGTAGAGAAATTCGCTTACTGTACCTTGCAAGTAACATGACACATTATCTGGACTGCAAGAAAGAGGTAGCAATAAGAGCCGCGAAATCCTTAGAAAGTCTGAAGGCAGTGGACAATGTCTGGAAGAGCAGAGCAATAAATCTCAGAATAAAAGGAAGATTCTTGAAACATGTTTTTTCAGCAGCTTCTTGTATTGATCAAGACTATAATGCTGGGAACAATGGACGCAGTGTTTATTCTAGGCCTTCTCTGTGGGAATTTCCCCCAAAGTTAAAAATTCCCCCTTCAAATTTTTTATATGTTGCATGGGGAGATGGAAATCCCCCCAAAGTGTGCCGACAGGAGGGTTTTATTTTTGTGGAGGGGAAAAATGTAAGGATGACAAGATTTTCGTTTGTCGGGGCATATTTAAGAAGGGTAGAAGGGTAAAAATGTACAAAATACAATTTAGACGATAGAAAGATGAATTACCTTTTTTTGCTTGTTACCAGATTTTAAAAGGAAGATAACCTTTTTTGCTTGTCAAGATTTTTGGAGACTCAGACTTTGTCCCCCCAAACATTTCAAAATTCCCCCAATGTCAAGGTGGCTAGAATAAACACTGAATGGACGGTTCCAACAAGAAAAGAAGGCCACACAGGGAATGGTGTGATGCAATTGGTGATTGGTGTGGAAAATGTCTGCAAGAACTATGTCATATAGCTACGAACAGAAAAGATTGGGACAAAGCTGTAATGATTGCATCAGACCACCAACGGGAGCTGAACCCATGGTTATTGATGATGATGATAATGATTATGATGATGATTTTGATGATGATGATTATGATTATGATGATGATGATGACGACGATGATGATGATGATGACGATGATGATGATGATGATGATGGAATAACTGGACACTTGGTTCAGCACTGAACTGATTATTACACGGTGATCACGAAAATCGGGACCCCCTAGATTAATGAATATAACTCAACGAAAAGTCAACTAATATTCAACAAAGTTGTAGTACGTGTACTTTAGATAGTTCTGATGATATTCCACTCATAGTTTGTGTTCAAACGGTCCGCCATTTGCTGCAATACACGCACGAAGACGCCTACGCAATTGCTTGAATGACGCATCAATGATGCCTTGATCAATCTCGTCCCACACTTGCATGATGCGTTGTCACAGGTCCTCAATATCACGTTCGGTGAACGCGTTCCTGCATAACACTCCAAATTTTATAATCCACCAGATTCAAATCCGGGCTGTTGGGTGGCCAGAGAGTAGGCGGAATGAAGTCCGGCGTTTCGTTACCTAACAGTTCAACTGTCTCTCGAGCTCTGTGTGCCGGTGCGCCGTCCTGTTGGAATGTGTAATAATCTGAGAAAGTTCGGGTGTCTGGCAGCAGTCCCTGCATCGGTAGAACGTCTCTGTAATACTGTCCGTTAACTTTCACCCCCGGCTCGACGAAGTGAATAGCTGTACGACCGAGTGCTGAAACACCAACTGATACCATTAAGGACTTGGTGAAAGTCGGACGAGTACGCAGAAGACGAGCGCCACCAATGATGTCCTTCTTTCTTGTACCAGCTGCAGCGTAGAGGCGAAATATTTTTTGAGGATCGAGACTGCCTCCTAGGCCTAATATAATTAAAATTTCAGCATGATTGGTCAAAAGGTTGTTAAGTTATACTCATTATTCTAGGGGGTCCCGATTTTCGTGATCACGGTGTAGAACATTATTGTATAGATGTAACTTACTTGAGCTATTCTCTCCTGTCTTAGGGTTTTCGGTGCTGCCGTGCATTTCTTTATCTAAGTCGGAAAAGTTACATAAAGATTACGCCGCTTTTTCTTCAATTTACAGTCACGAAGGTAAATATCTTGAAGTGAAGAGATATTGAAATAAATATATTATGGGTTTGTTGGTGTTGATTGGCAATTTTTGCATTCGCATGCTAATTACTGTCGTAACTGCTGATATCCTCAGAGATGTCCATGGGTCCATTTTTTAGAACCGAACCCAACGCATCACGTCTTCAACCCAACCCATAACGGCAATGTACTGTAGGGTTACTTGATCAAACCCAACCCACCGTAATACATTGCAATTTCATAAACCATGACATTTTCTGACCCAGCCCAACCCACTAGATATATGGTAAAGTCTGACCCAACCAAATCCAAATAAACCTAATCCATGGCTTAACCCAACCCATGGACATCTACAGATGGTTTAAAGTGGATCAAGCCCCCAGGTCCGTGTATTATAGGTACAGTAGCATTAAACAATTGGCATTCTCATCATCATACTAAAGTCCAAGTCACGGAACTACGAAAAGCATGCATCTGTTGGGAATTGTGAATGCGTGATTGCCTGATTATCTTAAATAAATCATTTCTTCTGAATTGGCATCATCATCTTCATAGTTGTTCTCTGCCAACTCATTATTGGAAATAGTTAGCCAGAAAAAATGCCCAGGTCTTTTGTTCTATCTAACCAAATCACCAAAGTTCTGCCATATTTCGCCTATACTGAAGTCACTTCACTGTCTTAAAATATCCGAACGTATCCAGTACAAGATAATAACAATTACTTACAGTAAAAGAAAAGAAAAGTCATTTCCTCCATAGCAATAACAACTTGACCCGCTGCCTCATATAGATATACTGACCTTTGCCTGGCCAACAAACCACCTTGTCTATAGCTATTTCAAGAAATATTAAGCGCATAAGATTAAGCAACTACTACTGTACTACTTTCCAGAGCGCTGTATAAGTTTACGAGATTTTACTTACTTACTTACTTCTGTAATAATTGTCCGTTGTTTCTCTTTCAAATCTACCGTAATATTGTCTATCCATGTTTATCTGGACCTGCCCTTCCTTTTTAAAAACCTTCTTTCCACACGTAGAGTGCTTGCTTTAGGAAATATAGTCTTCCATTCGGTTTACATGTCCGTGCCAGGCCCAGGTTGGCAGTCCCTTTGAGCTTAATAAGCGATTGGAAAATATCAAAGCTAGATCATACGCGCATGACAAAATAAAATACGTTAAAATACGTGCCTATGAATAAAAAATAAAATACGCGTATGATACGCGTATTTTATAAGTCTGCTCCTCGGTTACTTATTATTAGTGAGCAATATCATTTGCGACGTCACGCTACGTCATATTATTATTATTATTATTATTATTATTATTATTATTATTATTATTATTATTCCAGGACAATTTATCTAGCGCGGTTCGCATGGTTTACAATCTAAAATCAAAAGCGCTTTGACAACGCTGACATGTCAATGAAGGTCAGAAGGTGGCGATGTTAAAATCCACTGTGATGATGGAAAGAACTTTGCTGCCGTGAAGAAGTCCGGTGCAGAGTCATTTAGAAGCGGTCCTTCAAAGAAACTGTAACCCTATTGACATGCCAACAAGGAACGGAAGATGATGTGAACATCTGAAAGGAAAAATTTAAGAAGGAAAGACATAAGACAAATATATAAAATGACTTTTTTTGCTTGTCAAGATTTTTCGAAAGTTGGTTACGGTCAAAGGTTAAAAAGTCAAAACCAAACTCCCCTTCCGAAAATCCTGGCTACGCCACTGCATAAATGCGTTCTCGTTCACTACTTATTCAACATCTTGGCCGATATGGTGATGACAAAAACCTTAGATGGATTCAATGGTGGCATCCAAATAGAAGGAAGAAGAATCACAAATTTGAGATATGCTGACGATATTGTGCTGTTGGCTTCGACTGAAGCAGAACTGCACCTGCTGCTGAACAGAATAGACACGGCTGCAAGAATTCAAGGATTATTCACCAACTCCGACAAAACACACACCACCTCAATAGGTTCCGCGACAATTCGTCTACAGATTTTTCGTCTACGACGATTCGTCTACAGACCTTAGGTCTACCGACAGCAGGTCTATTACGATACCAAAGTCTAAACCTAACCACAACCCTACCCCTAACTCTAACCTTAACCCTAGCAATGACCCTAGAATTAACCCTAACCTAAACCCATCCTAACCCTAACCGTATCCCAGATATTGTAGTAGACGTCGGTATACGAAAAGTCTGTAGACGAATTGTGATACCACGTGAATAGATGGAACAAAATCCAATGTTTCATTGCATGTAATTTCATTAAAACAAGTCGATGCCTTCACATACCTGGGCGCCATTATTACAAGTGACGCCAGGTGCGACAAGGAAGTGCAATCACGTTTGGCAAACGTACGTGAAGCAAATGCCGCCTTAATCAAACTAAAGAAAAATCACGGAATATCACTTACAGCGAAATTCGACCGTGGAAAGCCTTGGTTTGGACAATAGCAACACGTGGCTTCGAGAAATGAACATTGGCAAAAAGACGAAACTCTCATTGAGGCTTTCGAAATGAAAGGATTAAGCAAACTACTTAGAGTTCTTTGGGTGGCGAAGATGACCAACGAATTAGTAGTAAAAATCCGATTATCAGAAAATCTTATTGAATAGCATCAAAAGACGAAAATTGACATATTTTGACCACATGGTAAGAAAGAATGGGGGTTGTCTTGAGAAAGAGATTGTACAAGGTACAATTCCAGTAAGAAGAGCTCAATGAAGGCCGAGGATAACCAGGCTCGACAACATCCGAACCTGGACTGGACTTGCAACCTACCAAGCCAATGGGGCAACTGACAATAGGCAGCGATAGAAAGGGATAGTCAGGGGCGTAAATCCTATGTGTTTTTCTGGGTCCGGACCCACCCACTTTTTTAGGAGCTGGGTCCGGCCAGGCAATGGACCCACCCACTTTTTGAGATGAATTGTTTATTATTATTCGCGAGACAATTATGTAAAGCAGTGAGAACAGCTAGATTTATTTTGCCCCCAATTATGTAACTCAGAAAGACCTGCGATGTTTCCTATCCTCGCGTCTGACTGGCTATCTAGGTATTATTTAGCTCTATGGATAAACGTGACGTCACATTTTCGCATCCGTACGACTCCATTTTGTAATTTTTAGGTCTTTGGTTCGGTCAACGTGAAAACGTTTCTGCTAGCAATTGTTTATTATTTACTGTCTATCCTGCATTTATCATGTAAGTGCTTCTAGATAATAATTTAACGTTTAAGTATGATAATTATAATAATGTATTGAATTGTTACCACTGAGCACTGGCAAGGCTTGTTTCAATAAACATTGTTTTGTGACAGCACAATTTAAAATTTTCATTTGGACCCACCCACCTTTTTACACAAATCTACGCCTCTGGGGATAGTCCATTGTGTGACCAACCCTCGAAGCGAGGAAGGTTAAAGAAGAAGAAGAAGAAGAAGAAGAAGATGATGATGATGATGATGATGATGATGATGAGGGAGTAGCTAAAGTAAATCCCAACTAATTGGAATATCCAATATTTTATCTGATTTGAATGAGACTTATTTGTCGAACAACTTAACATAGATAATTTATCCGCATTCTTGAAATTTGTACGAATGGGATTTGACAGTACGTCTATTTACGCAATTCTTTGGGAACTCTTTGGTATGATTTGTGCATCAATTTAAGAGCATGCTTCATTTCAATTACTTCCAATTATTCCTTCAGGCAGGTATTGTAAACAAGCAGCCTGTACTATAGAAGTAGTCAAGTCACGTGCTTGGAAGTTGGAAGTTTGGGGAAACATTGAGTCTATGCACTGCGGTAGCAATAGGAGTTCTCGCGGTAATAGGTGTAATAGATGGCTAATTTCTAGTAGTTTCATGAGATAGGGTAGTACATTTTGTGGATTTTTTAAAAGTTGAATTCATCGTTGTTGAAAATTGGGTATTTCCGGCCATAATTCAGATACTCCGTTTTACGTTTTAAAAACTTTTCTCTATTTCAAATCTTCAATTATAACTCTTAAAAAATCATTTATCTCAGAAATCAGCAAATATATGATTTGTTTAGTCTTATAATTTAAACTTTTATTTAATTAAGCTTTTACGGTACGCCGTACCAGCTCCTACTTTCACAAAAACGCTCTTTTTATAGTTATCGATATTTACTGCAAATGCCACAATGATACAATAAAATCCGAATCATCATTTACTGCCTACTCGATCTTTCGTCCGCATATGACTCAGTGAATCATAATGTTATCATTCACCCGGCTAGAACTTACCTTTGGTTTTCGAGGCAAGGTACTTGACTGGTTACGCTATTACCTCTCTGATAGGACGCAGGCTGTCTTTTCACTCTTGGAATGGACAAACGTCGACCCTTCGTAAGGCTTGTTGCGGGGTGCCCACGAGGTTGGTATTAGGACCCTTGCTTTTGTCCTCCATGTAACGGACATAGGCGGAATTTTCCGGTCCTGTGGGCTTGCGGTGCACGCGTATGCCGATGATATCTAAATCTACTCGTTTTGCCACTGATACTGATGAACTCTGTAATGGCATTAAGGAGTGCATTACCAAGATAAAAAAGTGGACTGTTGCTAATCGACGCGCTTAATCTTGGCAAGAGTTCATTTGGTTTTCGACCCCTAGGAGAAGACACTTGATTAACTGTAAACCGTTCTTGATCGATGGAGAATACATCCCTCCTTCAACTGAGGCGCGCCTATTGGGCGTCCACATTGACTCATCGCTTGCGGTTGACGGTTACATCAGCAGTGTTGTTCGGTCCTGCTATTACCACCTCCAAAGGATCAAGAATATACGCTGTCACTTACCAACCTCGACGGCGACCCTTCTGATCCGTGCTACTGATGTTACTAGGGTTGACTATTGCAATAGTATTCGCTGGGGCCGGCCTGGTTACCAGCGTAGTCGGCTTAAGATGATTCGCAACGCCTCTGCCCGTGTAATATTTGGAGTAAGAAGGGAAGAACATATATACCCGTTTTTGAAAGACAAATTACATTCGTTGCGCATACCGGATCGTATTGCCTTAAAAAGGTGTATGCTAACGTTCCGAGCATTGCCCGATCCGTATTTCCCCGACTACTTGGTAGCCCTTGCAGTTGCGTCGCAAGGGGGGGGGGTTCAGGGGTGCGGACCGCACCGGGTGACAGCACCCAGAGGGGTGACACCAAACTGAGAAATTGGAAATGTTAAAACTGTAATAATTATTAAACAGAGTCAACAGACGGAGCTCGTTCTACCCGGGTTTCATATCCATTGGTGTAGCTATACATTAGAGCAATTGCTCCAGTCAGACCGTCTAGGGTCATTTGTACAAATCGTGCAAACCCGATGAAAAAATTTTGAGGTAGGGTGGGAAGTAGGCGAGGTATAATAGTTGGTTCTGCAAGACTGCAACTGGTTGGTTATAAGCCGTGATTACTGCTCTTGACATATCTTGATATTTCAAAGGCATTCGATAAAGTATGTTACTTTGCTTTGCTTAGAAAATCAATGCCGAGAGGCACCCCCTGTTACTTCATTGATGTTCTAATAGATTGGTATGAAAAATGTTATGCAAATATTCGATGGGGTGATGTCATATCAGGTTCTTTCAAGGTCTTAGCTGGGGTAAGACAAGGTGGTGTCCTTTCCCCATTATTATTTGCTGTATATATGGATGATCTTGTTTCCAATTTTTAAAAATCTGGCTATGGTTGTTACATCAATACTTTGTTCATGGGTTGTTTGCTTTATACTGATGATATATTGCTTATTTTGCATTCTATTCATGGTATGCGATGTTTACTTGATATATGTAATGTTGAAGCTGCTAATCTAGATTTGAAGTTTAATGTCAAAAAATGTAAGGCCATGAGAATTGGTAGACGTTATGCAATGGTCTGTGCTCCCTTATTGTTGAATGGATCTGTTCTGGCTTATGTTGATGAGTTGAAATATCTTGGGATCGTAGTTAGAGCTGGTCGTCATTTCAGGATATCAATTACAGAGACCAAAATGAAATTTTATAAAAATTTTAATAACTTGTACAGCAAGAGCAATTCCTCTTCCTCTGAGTTGATATGTGTTGACTTACTCAATCGTATTGTTTACCTATTATCTTCTATTATCTTATATGCTACTGAAGCTACTTGTCCGAACAAGAGCACTTTAAATAACTTGGATCATCTAGTACAGCAGGCTGTATGAAAAATCTTTGATGTACATAACAAAGTAATGATTTACTGTATTCGCGAAATGCTTGGATTGCATTTAATACATGATACTGTAAAGAATCGTCAATACTCTTTTACATCTCGGTTCTCTAAGAAGCAACTGTATTTTAGCAAATGTATAATAGTGGAATGTGTTGTGTAGTTGTTAGTTAAGAGTTGTGTTTGTGTGTTCTTTTTTTCTTTTCTGTCTTTTTTATGTTGTCTGCGTTTGTGAATAAAGTTATATATATATATATATATAACTTTACCTGGTTTTTCTGATATGTTAATTTGGTTTACCTGATATAGTCTGACAATCTCTATCTCAGGGTCCGAACAGAAGATTCCCACCGTGTCTGCTGCGATGACATGCACAATAGCTACATTGTCCTAGTTTAGCATTTGTGTAGGTTTCAGTGTATCAGCATTAAATGCAATGGGTGAGGGTGAGCGGCGAGGTGGGGAGGGATGGTTATCGACGTGTCTGCCGCGCGCTCAAATTGAAGGATGATCCTGTCTTTCTGTGTGTCTGAAATGTGTTAAAATTCACCTACGGTCATTTGTACTTTTAAAAAATTTCCCGGGGCGACTTCCCGGACCCCTGTTCAAAGGGAGAGGGAGGGAGAGGAAGGAGGGGGAGTGAAGAAGAGGTTAGAATAGAAGGCGGGGGTCTTGCTCCGGTCGCCATTGTTCCTAGTTGCGCCAATGTTCATAGCCAATTATGTAGGCCTAGTAAAGGAAGATTTGGAAAAGGTCCTGAGTGGAAGTCTGGAGGAGTGACACCACGATTTTACCGCACTGGGTGACACCAACCCTAGCCAGTGGCGTAACCACGCCCCGGGCAATTACGGGCAATGCCCGGGTTACTTTGCTTTCTGCTCGGGTTGAAAAATTTCTGCCCAGGTTGAAAAAAATTCAAAAATTATGCCTTTAATATTTGCATTTGCTTACTTTTGCACTGCCATGTACGTCATTGCAATACTACTCTATTAGTCTGAGACTAAAGTATATGGAAAACCTGTTTCACAGGTTACAGGTACCAACTAGAAGTGCAGTAAACACTACAGCCATTGTGTTTGGCAAGTATATGTATCTATGTGATATATCGAATTTCAGTTATGGTGGTAATCGCCTGCCCCTATGGACCATTCATTTCCTACGCATCTTCCTCTACCGCAGTTGACACTATCTACAGTGTAAGGTGATAATTGGCGCTCTGGTGATGGCTGAAGATTTATGACTTGGTGACTGATTGATACCAGAGGTAGCTGAAGTAGCTTTGACCTATGCGCTCGAAAGACCGTCGTCGGGTCGGTCGACCCGCCTTATAGAAGCAAAATCGCAGCTGCTTTGAGATTTGACCTTTTTGACCCGAGAGGTACCCCGATTTTCTTGTGTTTCTGGTCGAAAAGGGTAAGGTCAGCACTGGACAGCAAGGTGCATTGACATCAAAAGAACATTCCTAAAATTTATTTGTATAATATCATCGGGGCAGGAGGGTGTGCTTTAAGAGTTTACGTTTACTACAAGTTCGCGCCAAGAGTAAATTTATTGTTTTAGGGCCTACAATCTCACGTAGGCCTAAAGTCAGATTTTAAAAAGACTTTTCTCGGATCAACCATGGTTAGTCTAGATCATGGAAAGAAGCGAAATCTAGGGCAATTGGCAGCAGCATCGTCTGGATTGCAAAAGTTGTCTGCGTTTGGATTTCTCAAGAATTCTAAAGAGATAAATACAGCTCACTCATTCTTAGAAACATCGATTGACATATACGAAGCTGCTTCTTCGTCAATATCAAAAAGGAATACTAGTCATGATTTGCCAGACAGTTTAATTATAGGCGTCGTTGCAAACTCTAGAATTGAACTATCTCAGCAAGAAGACATTTCCAAAGAAGAACTAGATAGCCCAGTGCTGCCTAAATTGCATACATACCCGTGGAAATATCTGGGAGCAAAGAAATCAGTCAAACGTCGTTTTAAAAGTTACTGTGTTGCAGAATTTCCATGATTGAAATATTCTGTTCCGCAGGATGCTGCGTATTGATTCTGTTGTCATTACTAGAGCAAATAAAGTTCACCACAGCAGGTCAAAGGTAGGGGCCTACGGATTCACACTTTACAACTCATCTGTTGAGCACTTGCATTGCCTCGTGGAATGGGATCAATTTAAAATTCGCATGTTAATTTTTTAATTAATGATTTTTTGTTGAGTAGCTGTCCATAAATTACGTAAACAAAATAGGGAGGGTTTGAAAAAGTTTGACAGTTGTTGACAAATGAGGGTGGGGGATCAAAATTCGCCAACAAATTGTTTGCGTAATTTATGGACAACCCATGGTCGTTGTGTTCGTGTCTTTGAAAGTCGCTGTGACGCCGGAGTCTGAGCGCACTGTCCGTGAAGGTGAGTCTTGGCTATGATGAAAATCGCCTACCTGAGGTCACGTTAGTGCCCAGGAGGTCAATTCTGAGCCAAGGGAGGAGACAGACGCCCGCCTGTCGTAAAGGCGCGGGGAGACAGTTTGGGTGAATCGACGGCCAAGGAACGAGTGGCCCGCCGTCCATTCAGGCACGGATAACCTCGGGTTTGGTGAAAGCGCTGAGGAAGCAAATAGACGCCACTGCCCGTCTAGAAGCAAGAGCAGAAATCACCAAGCGTGCTAAGAAGCCGCAACAGGTTAGAGACAACGCCGCCTGTCTATAAGAGAGCGGAAAACGGTTAGATTGCCGAGAATGAAGAGACGTGGGACCAAGTCGAAGCCAGAGACCAGGAATACATATCGAAATCGCTTAAGGCGCCGAGACCAAGCGGTGGCCAGCGATAAGAGGAATGAGTTAAAGGGTCTCTCGGACGAGGCCGGGGTCGGAACGGATAGAGTCAGAGTAGGAAAATGAGAACCCTATGTTGAGGAACGGCCATCCTCAGTATGCGGCCTGCCCGGCAGCCGCGGACACCTCCTCTGATGTCGGAGAACCAGAAAGAGAAACTGATCAGGCAGAGTCGGCGGCAGATGGCGATCGGGAAACCGAGCCGGCGGATTCGCCGCAGTTGTACCGGCTCGTACCGTCACAAAGCGCTGTTTAATATGGTTATCGATATTTACTGCCAATCACACAGTGCTACTTTATTTATTTTCAAAATGTGAACGTACAGTTTTTCTAAAAAGTATCACGATTCTCTACAAATCTATTTGCAATTCCCCACACAGTACATTTTTCATATTTATAATACCAAAGTGACTGCTTCCTACAGAGTGATTATTTATACAGCCAGTATTGAACTAGAACAACTGGAAACTGAAAAGTTTATTGTTCTAGTGAATAACTGATTGATCTTAAACGCTTCATTTCATTGATTGCGAAACAAATGGTTGATGATGAAAACTAAGCACTTATTTGTTTTTATTTCTTTCAATTTTGTCTCCTTTATTTATTAGGCCTACTTATATTTTTCAGTGTCAAAGCCATAATCATATTATCATCAAATGAAAATACCCAACGTAATATACAGGGTGGCGTAAAACAACCGGACTAGTGATATTTAAGTTTGCATTCAATATTGTCCAGTTTTTTGCGCTACCCTGTACATAAGACAAAATTAATTAGTGCAACTGAAGTTTTTAAATTAATGAGCACTGTGCTAACCTCGTTTTTCGCAAACTACTGAAAACTTTTCAGTGCTGCAGAGTGATGCTCTCCACTGACTATCATTTGCAGAAATGGATATGCATAAATGTATATCAGTACGCATTGATACGTCGACCCAGTTGGTGTATTTTACTTCTTCGTCTTCTTCTTCTGATGCTGCTGAAAACGAGTAAAATCACTTGTTAAAATATTATAATAAATGACAACAGTACGAAATATATCTAATTGGAATAATAATTCCATGATGAATTTCACCTACAACTATTAATAATTTCTATTGTTATCAGTCTGAGGCAAAAAGTTTGCATTCAGCTGAATTTTTTAATGTAATCTAATGATTTTTAAATGTCTGCTTCTTAAAAGCTGCAGATCTTAACAAGCAATGGTCGATTGATTCTTTTTAAAATATCATTTTACACAAGAAATCAAAGAAGATTAATTTCTTCATAAAAGTCATAAATTAGAGTGTATTTAGAACAAACCTTGGATTTCTAGACCAATTTTCCACACCCAATAGTCTTTTCTTAAACCAATCCAAAAAGGAGAATTCTGAATTCTCAAAAAACTAAAAATATGGAAGTCTTGATCAGTAAGAATGGCAAGATCTCCTTTCTCTGATAAACATGATTTTCTGGCATTATACCAAGAAGAAGTCACATTATCTCCACTTGGAGCGAGACAACCATAAGTTGCATTGACAGCAAATTGATCTCTGCATTGACGACCTAGTGACAACATCGGATATAAACGTTTAAATGAAATGTTGTCATTAGAATGATTTAAGTGAAGATTTACTATATTATGAATGCTGATCTCATAACACAACTCAACTATGATAACGGATCTATTATCTTATTTCAATGGCTGAGAGCTTCTAACCTTTTTTATTAGTAGAAGTAGAAGTAGAAATATGTAAAAGAGTCGTCTATTTTAGATGTAAATGGTTCTTGCTAACAATGAGTGACGCAAAAGAAAGTCATTGCATACTATAAATTGCTAACAATTAATGCAAATATGAAATGGAAAGTTATGATATTTTCACTCTACAACTTTTAACTTATTTGGTCTCAAATAATTTAGTAAATGTACCTTTGTATTGGCACAAATACAAAAAACGACTCAAAGGATCTTCTGGGCTTAGTATGCTTCTTGAGGGCGCCTTAAGTTGGCTTATCACCACGTGTGTTTGCACTGCAGAACCAGAAGATATTCTAACTGAAAGAGTACACAGAAGCACAGCACTTGCGATGTAAGACTATGAAGTCATTAAAATGTTTTATCATGCATTTCATATTTTAAGCAAGTAACTAGAAAGATGCTCGCTTCGCTCGCAATGCAGGATAATACTAATCCTCTACCTATACCTAATACCCAATCATTGAATTCATGCTGAACAACATTTCAATGATGTACTGTACATACGCCACCTAGCCAAGCTCTGCGCCACGTATTAATTAGGCCTATGTACGTTAAAATCACGCAACTGTGACCATTTGTGACACTGTACACGTATTTTTTGTGTACGTTAAAATTGCGCAACTTCCTCAAGCTACGCCCACCAACGCATCGCGACACATTATGACGCTGCAATGAACAATTGAACGTACGCTTCGTCAAACGCTTCTTCGACTAAACCGTTTGGTTCCCAATAGCAACGTGGTCTTCGAACATCGCCCACCAAAGCATCGCGACGGAAGGACTAAGCCGTCTACCAATAGTCAACCAATCAGAACGCTTGAAGGTAACAGAGAGACATACAGGGCAAGAATCTTAATATTATAGATTGTGATCCCCGTTATTTGAATGTTCTCGTGTTTCGGTTTTAGCTGAATTATTATTATTATTATTATTATTATTATTATTATTATTATTATTATAAGTGTAATGACCGGTTTAAAGAGATATTTGATATAGAAATTTACGCTAGTAAAGGTCCTCGGCGACTAGAGGTCTTTGTGCATAGCCCTTTATTGTTTAGCTATAAATTGAACCGAGAAATCAGCAATTTGACTTCACTTAACATATACCGACGTGCTTATTGACCTCTGAGGTTCAAAAGGCAATCGTTGTTATTTACCCAAAAATACAGATTATTGAAAATAAGTCAGCAAAAATCGCATATTTATTATTGAACTACACTCGTATTTATTAAATATCGGAATAAAAGGGCTTCTGACAAACATTTTTCTCATTCAAAACGCTATGATTTGTATTTTATTTAGCACACTAATTTAATGCATGAACACGCGCACAATTTGATTAAAAGTTAGCGTGTCACGATTCAATTCACTTCTGTTTAGACCTGTTGTACTAATAACAGGTTGAGAGAGAAACGCACAATTATTGTTAAGTGATAACTAGATGCAAACTACAGACATGATGGCATACTGTATAACTACTGACTCGTATATTAAGCTATACTACATGCACGCTCTATTTCCATTTTTGCTCTTTCATAGTTTATAGACAGAATAAGAAAGTCAATCGTCAGTTATTGCGCTTGGTCTTGCGCAAATAAGTCTTAACTCATTCAAACGCTGAACGAGCGCTGGGCAGCATTTGTCATGGGCGTCCCCAGAATTTTTCCAAGGGGTGCAAAACAGGGTCTTGTGACGAAAGTAATTTTACTTTTTTCATACCTTCGAAATTTTTCTATAGGTGGTATAATAATTGCATTCTCTGACGCCTTACTGCGGACGACCATGCATGGCAGTGTGGTAGCCTAAGTGGAATCGTGCAAGTTATGCTTGCCAAGTGACGCATATCATAGAAGATATGCATGGGTGCCCGCAGACATTTTTCCAAGAGGGGTAAAACACAATGATGACGGAAAATTGTCCAGGGGGAGGCAAACACAATGTTCACGGTTAATATTTTAGCATGGTTTTAAAATTTCACTATGAAATTATTCGTATATACATTTTCCACGAGGGGCAAGTGGCCCCTCTTGCCCCTATGTGCGGGCGCCCACGAAGACATGAAAAGTTTCTGCCGCGGCCGGGAGTTGAACCATAGACCTCAAAGTTGGCAGACCAGTGCGCTAAGGGGCTGTCCATATAGTACGTGCGCACTGAGGGGAGAGTGAGTCGGATTTGGAAGATTGTTCCTATGTGCGCAATGTGCAACGGGGGGAGGGAGAGTTGAAATTTTGAAATTTTTGCGTACGTACTATATGGACGGCCCCTAACCACCGCTCCACCTATCTGTTGTTTTTGTCCCAAGCGCCCCCAGTCGACTATGCCTTCCTCCTGCTGTCTGATCCAGATTTCGTAACAGCCTTCAAAGAAATAATGTCTATAAGATAATACAAGACAGTGGATGTTGAGAATTATCCTCAATGTCAATGTATAAGACTATAAGTAATAGATTGCAATACCCATTTAATCAGGGGCGCCCACAGATGGGGGTAAGGAAGCAAATGCTTCCTAAAAAAAGCTAAAGGGGAGGAAATTTCCTCCCTCTGAGTTTTGGTGCCACGTTAGAGTAGCACAGGGAAGGGGAAGCTGCTTCCAGCAGCCAGGGGGATGGGCGCCCCCTTTTGTACAGTGTACAGAGTAAATTGTATTAGCAGTATTTTTAAAACATATTTTACTTCCGGATCGTTGTGCTGCCCCCACAAAGTTCTTGCAAGTACCCCGAAGACATACTAGCTTATAGCCTTCAAATCAATGCAAAACTAATGTATTTTCATTCTTTGCCCTGCAGATACAAGACATGACGTTGAAGGTTTGGTGTGTGTGTGTGCGCGTGTGTGTGTATGTATGCATTGTTGCTTGAACGCAACAATGCATATGGTCCGACGTTGTCCAATTCGCGTCCAATTCGCGCCCTCTTTGCTCCTCGCATGGCCAGCTGCAACGAATTTACGAAAGTGACATCTACGAGGTTTTAGACTTAGAGCCTTTTAGTATACTGTATATCTCACTGGCATCACTGCTTAATGGGGATGCTTCATTCTCTGCTATAAGCTTCATGGGCAAGCGAAATCGACTTGTTGAGAGAATTCAAAGACACTGCACTTACTCTTTGCCATTTGTCACCATGTTATGTTCCAGTCTGTCGACGCTCAAATTCAAAATGACCGCTAGTCATGAAGACTGCACTCTTAAAGTATGTCTCAACGGCTTTATATATGGACGGGTGAGATTGTTACGATAGAGGAGGAGGCTTCGTCACAGTGGTCCCTAAATGTATCTATCTCTATCTGGCGGTTTGAGCTTAAAACTATGTCTGCTGTCTTCATCATACCTTCGGTGGGACGGCATGGGGTATTCTTCTGCTTTCAGGGGTCTAATTCAGGTATCTGGCATGGTTGTCTCCTGGTGCGATGGTCAGTGGCGGCCGGTGACCATGTCACTAGGTTGCGCAACCCCCAACGCAGCCGCCAATTTTTCGCTACACAATTTGTCAATAACAATAATAATTTAACATGGAATGTTGTCTGGTACAGCAAGCCAATTCCCGATCAAAGAAATTAATTGAGTTGAGTGTTTGACTGCGTTCCGGCGGCTGCGCGTTGCGTTGTGAACCACGTGTGTCGCTAGACAATAGCGACATACGGGATGATACGTACAATTTCCACGCTAGCGTATACTGCATAGCCTGTAATGCAGTATTACTGAAGAGCAGTGAAGACAACTTGCCTTGAGGAAGTGGGCGTGGCCGGTTGCAGAGATGGAGCGACACACGCGTTTCAACCAAGACCTAGCCCCGTTTCAACTCGCATAGACTATGAATAACTCTCTGCGCGGGAGGGTGTTGGCGTGTTGCCAACATGCTTAAGGCATATGTCATTCGCTCTATGAAGCTGAGGCGACAAAACAGAGGGTAGACGTAGAGGAATATACAGACTTAATAGCTGGCCCCACTGGTCAACAAGGTTTTTGTTTCCTGTGCAATTTCTGGTGTTCCAGGTAGATTTTGTCATGCTGATTACAGGAATAATTTTGAAATTTTCCTATCACGTAAGTTTTTTGAGAAAAAGCTGATTTTAAAATTTAAAATTATAAGAATTTTAAAATCGTGGTTTTCGAGAGTTATAACAGATGTAATATGCACTGCTGGCTCACTTAACTACATGGATTTTGAAAATTAGTATAATTAGGCATGTCCAGACATGCCCAGACGCGCCCAAACCTGTCTTCGAGACTACATGCCTAGCATGTATTGTTGCTTTGGTTACGCAGTCCTATATAAATACCAAGCAGCACTAGGAAGCAGCTGCAGTCTTTCTATTTGATGAGATATAACTGTTTAGTTAAAGGCTGTGAATTGAATATATTAACTAATTTAATTAAAGTTTCTGAAATGTCGCGTCGATGTCGCAATAGCGGTGACACGTTCTGCTACATCTGTGGAGAGTTTACGTTGAAATCACAGAAGCGGAGTATGACAGCAATCATAAAGAAAGGATATGAGTTATACTTTGGATGCAAAATTGGCGACCAGGACAAAGTATGGGCACCTCATATATGTTGTTCATCTTGTGCTACCAGTCTGCGAGCTTGGCTTGCAGGTAAGCGTCCATCCATTATTATTATTATTAATTCTGACAATTTCATATAGCGCAAAACGCATAGCGAATGCTAAAGTCAAGAGCGCTTTACAAATGTCCCTAATAGGAGATGTTAAATAAATATGTTTTAAGGTTCCTAGTGAACAGTTCAGGAGATGTCACCCTAGTCACGTCCGCCGGCAGTGAGTTCCAAAGCAAAGGGTTGCCCCTCGAAACAGACCGATCCCCAAATTTTGCTGTCGTAGACGGGGTGGAACCACCAATTGAGAACGGCTGCTTGATCGAAGCTGCGAGCGCCGATCAGACGACTTGGGCTTACAGACCAGAGCCGTTAAGTACTCGGGGCAGAAAGGGTCATTTAACGTCCTAAATGTAAACCAGCAACGTTTAAAGGCTATACGCTCCGGAATCCGGAGCCAGTGAAGTTTGTCTCGTAATAGCGGTGTCACATGCCATCCATGCCATTCGCCATACCAATGATATGGAGGGAGCAGAATAATCATGTAACGGATTGCTATTTCTGCATGACGAATGTTACAGGATTTTCTTCAAAGAATAGGAAGTCTATTGAGTATCCTAACCTTGCCTCGGCAATGAGACCAGTTCCACACGACGAGAGTCTTCCTGTTCCAAACCCCCCTCCGAGTTTTGGACACTGGAGGACGAGGACGAGCATGCAGAGACAGATGAAATGCTGCAGATAGTTGATGATTCAGCTACGGAAGACCCAGAGTTTGAGCCATCGACATCCAGCAATCCTTATTTGATTTCTCAGGCAGAGCTCAATGATCTGGTCAGAGACTTAGATTTGTCAAAACATCAAGCAGAATTGCTTGGATCTAGGTTGCAAGGATGGAATCTGCTCTCTCCAGGTACAAAAATTTCAGTATTTCGTAAACGGCATGAAGACTTGACTCGATTCTTCAAAAAATCGACAGTCTTACTTTTTGCATTGACATTGATGGATTGCTTTCTGCTTTCGGCTGTAAGCACAATCCATCCGAATGGCGACTTTTTGTTGACTCTTCGCTGTTAGGTTTAAAGGCTGTTTTGCTGCACAATGGCAATTCATACCCTTCAGTACCCATTGGACATGCTGCTTACATGAAGGAAACATATGAGAACATGCAGCTGCTATTGAAACACATAGAATACTTGAGATACAACTGGAATATATGTGGAGATCTGAAAGTTGTTGCAATTCTACTCGGTCTGCAGCTAGGCTACAACAAGTACTGCTGCTTTCTTTGCGAGGGGGACAGCCGAGCTAGAGAATCACATTATGTGAGAAAGGTCTGGCCACCTCGCAGGGACTTGGTTCCAGGACAGAAGAACGTTAAACATGATCCTCTCGTTGATCCGAAGAACATTTATCTCTCACCTTTGCACATCAAACTTGGGTTAATGAAAAACTTTGTCAAAGCAATGAACAAAGAAAGTGAAGCCTTTACATACTTACGACAGAGGTTTCCACACACCAGTGATGCTAAAATAAAAAAAGGCGTTTTTGTTGGCCCACAGATTCGAGAGATGCTCAAGGACAGTCACTTTGAGGGCCTTCTGTAGGGTGCCGAGCATGTTGCCTGGACAGCCTTCAGGGATGTTGTTGCTAACTTTCTGGGCAACTACAAGGCGCCAAACTATGTTGAACAAGTTGGAAATCTGCGATAAGCTTACAAGGCAACGAAATGCAACATGTCACTGAAGATACACTTCCTTCATTCTCACTTGGACTTCTTCCCGGACAATCTCGGCGCCGTCAGTGATGAACATGGTGAAAGATTTCACAAAGACATTGCCAGCATCGAGAAACGCTACCAGGGAAAGTGGAGTCCGTCTATGCTCGGAGACTACTGTTGGTCACTGATACGTGAAGCACAAGACAGTGACTACAAACGAAAATCTACAGCAAAACATTTCTAATTTTCTCATGTCTTGTCATTATTGCCTAGATCCTTCTGTAGGATTATGTTGCAGAAGACGTTACAATACTAAATGCTAAATTGTCGATTTCTTAAAAACCTTACGTGATACAGAAGTTCTAATTACATATTTGTGTTCAGCAAGTCAAAATCTATTAGTTTCACCAAAATTTGTAAAGGAAACAAAAACTTGCATAAAATTTGTTGACCTGTATAGTTCTTCATTTTGCTTAAATAATTCGTGTATTTTTTTATTAATTAGGTCTATGCAGTATAGTTTCAACTGTTACCTAACCTAGCTTAAGTTAGCTAGATTAATTAGGAATAATTATATTCGTGCTGAGGCAATATGCTTCGGGAAAACAATCACTATCCACATAACAGGACCACATTGCACCCGAAGTATCCCAGCCTAATTTTAAGAGTGGAACATTTTCTCACTAACATTGCAACCCCCACTTCTTATAGCCACCGGCCGCCACTGGCGATGGTGATCGTTTAGAGAAAATAGGAGTCCTTCGTTAAGTCATGGAAGCCTAGATTAAGCTGATATCTATGGAACTGATGGTGGGATTAAATTCAAGACTGTTTTATACTACTTCTTAATTTCTGAAAAATTCCAAAAGCAACAGAGCACTACGATTGTAAGTTTAAACTAAAGAGAGATATTACAGTAATTGCGCTGGCAGACTATTCACCTGCAAATTATCTATTGACAATATGACCACATCCAAATACAAATAAATTAAAATGTTACTTTTAGTATTTATTTAAAAAATTAGATTTCTCCAAAAACTTCACCTACATAATTTTACTTTAAAGCTGCAGCGACTGCAAAATGGGTAACTAGACATAAGGCAGCTGATTGAAGCAAACAAATTATTAACACTGTTTCATGTCATGTCATTGCGCCGTCGCCGCGTGGCGACGGTTGGCTACAAGAATTGGTCATTGTTCTCCATCGCGACCTGTCTTGTGCTGGGCGTAGTAGACAGTCTCTATAAAGGCCAGTCCACGTCGTAATGTTGTCAATCCAGCATATCCTTGGTCGCCCTCGTCTTCTGTTTTCTTCAACAAGTCCTGTGATCACACTGCTCTCGATGGTGTCTTGTGGTTGTCTTATCACATGCCCAAAGTAACTCAGTTTCCTTGTTTTTACGTGATTCAGTAGTTCTCTTTCTGTTTTTGCCATGTTGTAAACTTCCTCGTTATAGTTAGTAGTTTTGTCCATGGTATGCGTAACAGTTTTCTTATGCACTTGTTCTCAAAGGCCTGTATGCGGTTTTCTTCTTTTCTTAACGTCCAGGATTCGCATCCATATGTCGCCACTGGCCATACCAAGGTTTCCATCAATTATTAACACTATCTACCGGTAATTGCACCGTTTCACAGTTTTGAATGGATTGTAATTTGTTGATAGAGGTCTTTGGAAAGCTATAGTGGACGGAGTTGTAGCAGTCTAATTTGGAATGTAAACCTCATGTGAGTCCATTGGTTTGTTAGAAATTATTTATATTTCACAGGAAGTTTACACTCTTTATCATTAGAATTACTGTACGTAAAAGTGACAATAATACTAAAATTTTATGAATGCCTGATAATAATGAACTTGTACTTGAATTGAGTAAGCTTATATTTCAACTTCGCGCCTTCTCTCTGTTTCTGCGCCTCTTTTTCGTAATTTTGCTTCGCTGTCTCTCTCCCTCTATCTAGTTCTCTCTCCCTATTTCTCTCTTTTTGCTCTCTCGCATATACAGTTGTATATATATATATATATATATATATATATATATATATATATATATATATTGTATATATACTGTATATATATGATATGTGTTATGCTGAAAATGCGCTTATATGTATGCCTTTAATATATATGACACATATACATATATATGTCACAATATTTATGATATATATATATATATATATATATATATATATATATATATATATATATATATATATATATAAACATATTATAAATATGCCTATATGAAATAATGATCATATGTAGCCCCTATATTATATAGGGGCCGTTCATAAATGACGTCACGCGATTTTATTTTGGCAGTTTTTACCCCCTCCAGTGGCGGACGTAAGGGGGGCGGAGGGAGCGGCCCGCCACGGGCGGGACTTTTCGATGGCGGCTTTTTTGGTGGTCAAATAAATTTTTTAAAGATTGTTTATATTGTCTCCCACAAGAAACGACCGCAGTCTAAAGGCTACGCTAAAGGCTACCGTTGAATTGAGAACTTTTTTAGAGAAAATCGGGATGAGACTGTAGAATAGTTATAAAGTGTCATACACAACTTTAGATAACTAGTGCTTTGTAGAATTTGAAAAAAAAGTTTTTTCACTCCACCCTATTGTATATATATATATAGCACGTTTATGCTTTGATATATATATTTATATATGTTATATATATATGCATAATATATAGGCCCTATCTATAATATTAAGATCCTTGTTCTGTATGTCTGTTACCTTCAAGCGTTCTGATTGGTTGACTATTCGAAGACGACGTTGCTATTGGTAACCAAACGGTTTAGTCGAAGAAGCGTTTGACGAAGCGTACGTTCAATTGTTCATTGCAGCGTCATAATGTGTCGCGATGCGTTGGTGGGCGTAGCTTGAGGAAGTTGCGCAATTTTAACGTACACAAAAATACGTGTACAGCGTCACAAATGGTCACAGTTGCGTGATTTTAACGTACATAGGCATAATTATTACGTGGCGCAGAGCTTGGCTAGGTGGCGTATGTACATCATTGAAACGTTGTTCAGCATGAATTCAATGATTGGGTTTTAGTATTATCCTGCACCGCGACCGAAGCGAGCGCGAGCGAAGCGAGCATCTTTCTAGTACATTATATAATATGTATATACTTATATGAAGGCCTATATAATTGGCATTTATAAAATATATTTTAAAATATATATAAAATAAAGGACCTATGTCTATAATAGGCTTTTATAAATTTAATATTAAGAATATTAAATAAATAAATTATTTAATATATATATATATATTTATATATATCGTATATACTATCATGTATTCATGTATTATCAGCATATATATCCGCGCTTTAAATATAGGTCTATGTATATATATTCATATATATATCAAATGATGATCATATGTATATATATTCATATATATAATTATATATATATATATATCATTATTTATATTTATCTCTATATTTATATAGAGTTATAATTGATTATATAGTATCGCTGCATAAGAAAGGTTTATTTCTGGAATCGTAATCTTGAAAGGGCCGGCCCTTTTAGCGTTTTTACCGTCTGAAACGCATCTGCTTCTTGAG
Organism: Metaphire vulgaris; assembly: GCA_018105865.1. Taxonomy (NCBI): domain Eukaryota; kingdom Metazoa; phylum Annelida; class Clitellata; order Crassiclitellata; family Megascolecidae; genus Metaphire; species Metaphire vulgaris. The sequence continues at coordinate 14,902,350 of CM030843.1, forward strand.
CGTCTCACCCGGTGCTTGGATGAGCTGTCAGTCTGGCTTAAGTCTAATAGACTTCAGTTTAATGTCTCTAAGTCTGAGGTGCTCTGGTTCGCCACCGAGAGGCAACAACACCTGTTGCCGCGTGACTGTGTCAAGATCCATGATCTCGAGCTTCACCCTGCTGCCTCAGTGTGGAACTTGGGCATTTACCTTGATAATAATCTTTATTTCGTGACAAGCACAGCATCAAATAGAACAAAAAAACAATAATAAACTAATAATAAACTAATAAAATACACACTTTAAGTAAACCAAACAAACAAAACTCAAATACCTATTCAACTAACATAACATTCATTGCATCATATCCATAACCTCAGACCTCAAGCACACATTTACTATACAATCAGAGAAAAACAGCGATTTCCCCTTGTACTTCAGTAAAAAGGATTGCTGCCGGTATTTTACTGCATCATGTGTCAGCTGCAAACCAACCATATCCCTTATACACTCGATAGTATCTTTACAATGAACGTTGAATATTTTGCAAACATCCTGCTGGATATGTCTTCCCAAAGCATTTAACGTGCTTTTGTTAGGATATGTTGCTTCAGTGCCATACAAAACCAAAAGCAAACAATATGACCTAACTAAATTAACACAGATCAGTTCTGAAGAAGCTGATTTCGAATGATAATATATGCTGTTAAAATTTCTATAGAATTTCAGTTTAACTCCCGTAATGGAAATTCTGAAGTAACGACCTGCCTTCAACACAACACCCAAATATCTAATCTCCGGTACATATGACAAAGCAACACCATCCAAAATCAGAGGCGCACACAGACATGCATGACGTTTACCGACTCCCATAACCATTGATTTCTTAGTGTTAAATTTAAGATCCAGATCACAGGACTCAGCGGTACATATATCTAACATATGTTGCATCCCAGTAATAGAATGCGAAATTAACAAGATGTCATCTGCATACATCAGACATCCCCAAAACAGTCAGTGCAATAATTAGGTCATTAATACTTAATAATTAGGTCATTAATACAGAAAAAAGCACAGGGGAGAGGACCCACCTTGACGCACCCCAGCCATGAGATTGAATGACTCTGAGAGAGCATTCCCCCATCGAACATTGACGTAACATTTAGAGTACCAATCCAAAAGGATATCAATAAAGCATCGTGGTGTCCTCTCTGTGTCAGCTTAAGAAATAACCCATAATGACAAACTTTGTCAAACGCCTTAGATACATCCAGGGCAGAAATAACAGCCGTAGAATTGTTCTGTTTAAATATTTTATAGCTCCCCTCAGGGTGTATAGAGCATCTGCACATCCGATCCCAGACTTAAACCCAAACTGTAAATCTGAAGTAATAAGGTATAACCCAAATTTTTCCAGTAGACAATGTTCAAAAATTTTCGAAATTACTGGACTTAAGGCGATTCCTCTATAATTTTCACATTTCGTAGGATTTGAGCATCCATTTTTCAGCTAGGGGATCATAATCCTTCTACCGAACCCCTTTGGTACACAATCAACTTGCATTATCATATTGAAAAGATCAGTAATACACGATAAAACAATTGGGTGTGCATATAAAATGTGTTCACACGTTACATTGGTACATTGATAGTGCGGCGACCCTGAAGCTTCACGTATCCAAGACTGTAGCCAGCTGTTTCTCTTCACTTCGTTTGATTAGGAGTCTGCGTCGGTCTGTCTCTCAAGCTGTCCTTAAGACGTTGGTTGTTGCTCTGGTACTGACTAGGTTGGACTACGGCAATGCTGTTCTTGCAGGGTCACCTGCCCATCATTCTTTCGACCGTTTGCTGTCAGTTTTGAATAGTGCCGCTCGTCTCATCTTTCGTTCTGCCCGATATGATCATGTCACCCCGCTTCTTATGGAACTTCATTGCCTGTCGGCGCCTGAGCGCATTACGATCAAGCTATCAACCCTTGTATATCGCTGCCTTCACGGGTTGGGTCTGAACTATCTTGCATCTGAGTTTCGCAGCGTTTCTGACCTCGCGGGCCGCAAGCGACTTAGGTCGTCAACGACATCATTGCTTATCGTTCCGAGAACGCGTCTTGTCACCGTCGGATATCGTGCCTTCCCGGTGGCTGCCGCGCGTACTTGGAACTCGCTCCCCGCCGACATACAGGAGTCACCGTCGTTGGATATTTTCAGGAATCGACTGAAGTCCTGGCTTTTAAGACTAGCTACTTCGTTAATTCTGTTTAAAGCGTTCGCGCAGTCTTTTTGACGAGTTACCACTCTAATCTTGACGTTCTCTTACTTACTTCCTAACGTTAGCTTATCGTAAACAAAAATTTTCGTAAAAGGTATAGGTAAAGGTCCGGACCTTTATTCCCGCTCGTATGGAATACAATTTGATAAAAGGACCGAGCATTTTTGTTATATTACGTGTTTCAATTTTTTCCAAATCGCTTCACTCATAGTTAAATAGTACCTTTCTAAGTATTTGGTTCAAATATTTATGATATGCATATCATGAATCATTCTTGGATGATGAGTTATTGAACTGACCCTTTTACTCATTGATTTCTCGTATGACCCGCTATTCTGGGAATTACCGTTATTATTATTATTATTATTATTATTATTATTATTATTATTATTATTAAGACAGCTTATATAGCGCTGTAGGCCATAGTCAAAAGCGCTGTTCAGTGTTGAGACCGTTGTCATGTCAGTGAAGAAGATATGGTCATACGAATCCTCCAAGATTTTGAAAAGGAGTTCGCTATGGTGACTAAGACCGGTGGTGAATTCTTGACTAGGCTCGCCGAGATGGAGAGGGGGAATTGTCCAGGGGCCCGGTTATCTGTAGGGAACCACGGCGGGTCCGCAAAATGTTAACATATGGAATTACTCGACAGTGAGCACGCTGAAAGGGCGGTTGGGGGCGGAGGCTCTCGAAGGCATTACTTGCCTCCAACCGATTAAAAAGACCATCGCCAGTTTTCAAACATTTAGGGGCCCGTGACTACTCTTCATAGGGCCCGAAATTTCTCTCTGCGGCCCTTACCTTGACATGTCAGCAAAGGGCAGAAGAGAATGGTTTTGAGAGTTTACAAGGTGGCAAAATCCGGTGGTGAAATTCACAAGAATCCGTCTAACCGTTATCATATTCGGTTGATCTCCTACACTGCACCTCACCTTGTCTCTCGAATGATCCTCCGTCAGAAATCAGCTAAGTCGATAAATTATATCCTTCTTTGTCAGACAATCACTTACCGTTAACCATCACTTCATGAACTTTCCAAAGACTAATAAATGTCTTGCCTCTGGTCTAACAGAATCAACATGTTTTTTGAGATTTTCAGAGCTTAATACTTTTTAAATTTGCAAGACATTCCTTGGGAAATCAGACTTCAACTACGCTCGAGACTCAGCAATCATCTGATCGTCCCTCCGCCGCTTAAGACGGCGGGCTTTGGGAACAGGTCCTTCCGACGTGGGGGCCCCGCCTCGTGGAGCTCGCTCCCTAAGTCGCTGACGGTTGAGACAATGCTGGATCGGTTCCGGAAACAGTTGAAAACGTACTAGTCTAATACCTCTTTGACTATGGCCTCTGTTACCTATGCCTACGGCGCTTAAGAAATTGTCATGCATAATAATAATAATAATAATAATAATAATAATAATAATAATAATAATAATAATAATATATAGCGCAAACCGTGCTGTCATTAATTCTGTCTGCAACAAAGAAAACACATATGCTCGCAATTTCTTTGGTACAGTGGAACTATTGTACAGCTTCATTGTAGGTAGTGCCCTACGCCATTCTTACTTCATTGAACTCAGTTTCAACTGTCGGGTACAAAATAGGGATGTGCGGGTATACCCGTACCCGCGGGTATACCCTACCCGTACCCGTACCCGCGGGTACGGGTAGGGTAGGGTACACATTTTACGGGTACGGGTCGGGTACGGGTACAGCGCTACGGGTACGGGTATAGCGGCTACGGGTACGGGTATACCCGTTTTACCCGAAAAGTTATATTTTCATTTCTCACTACTATAGCAAATTAGCAATGCAATAATAGAAAAATAATATTGAGTAAAGTGTATTAGTATAACTTGTACATCGCGTTCAGTTTGTCAGACAGCATGCATTTTACTTACTGAAAACATAAAGGAAATACAGATGACGTAATCTGACATCTTCAGTAATAAATCTATAATGGCGTCCTCTGACTCTCCAAGGACTCTTTGACCGAGAAAGTTCTTCTGGTAAAGTTTTGTGGTTTAACTTGAGCTCTAATGCCTGCTCATAGATAAATGATATCTACTAAATATTTTAAACAAGCCCATTCATGTCGGCTTAGGCTAGCTGACTGATTATCCTGATTCCTAAGTACTAGATCTGTCCTAATCTAAACATGCGTGCTATTTACAATGAATAGTTATCCCAATTTCGTAGCCCCAATTTCACTGTTGCCTCTCTATAGTCTCTAGGAACGGATACGGGTTCACGGGTCCATGTACAGGTCCTTGTAGTACTTGTACCCGTAAACGCACCCATGGGGTACGGGTCCAAAATTCCAAATCCAAAAAACTCCAAATTCCAAGCAAAGTCGGGTACGGGTACGGGTACGGGTACGGGTACACAGCTTACGGGTACGGGTAGGGTAGGGTATAGCGCTAGCGGGTACGGGTAGGGTAGGGTAAAAAAGTTTTTCCACGGGTACGGGTAGGGTATGCATTTTGCTGTACCCGCACATCTCTAGTACAAAACTGCATTATTATTATTATTATTATTATTATTATTATTATTATTATTATTATTATTATTATTATTATTATTATTATTATTATTATTATTATTATTATTATTATTATTATTATTATTAACAACTCACTATTTGTTTTAAAACTTTCAGTTAGTGTTTGACCATTGATCCATGTCCAGTCATTGTAGACTCTCCTCTTTCCTGCCGTCCATATAGCACTAGTTCTTAGTGCATTTGGTGGCAAATTGTTCAAATATGTTTGAAATGCCGCTTGTTCCTCGCTGCTTCGAATGATAGGTAGAGATGATTTTTTGTCTTGACACACACGATGTGCTTCATACCAAGACTGCTCTGCATGACTGCAAACAAAATAACATATTCCTCCTCCTCTGAAATTGCAGTCGCCATAAGGTTCATCTCGACTGTCAATTGCGAAACAGACTTCAACTGTCAATATTCCTGCAATCAATATACCATGCATCGCTTGAAGTTGTATAAACACCGTATACATAAAAGTTAACAACACAGATATTTTGCACAGACAAAGACATCAACTGAATAATTGCATTTTTAGTTTTTTCTTAATTCCGTTAAAATAAAATTAAAACAAACGACTCATCTGATAATAGAATATTTAGTCTTACTAACCAAAAAATATAAAATAAAGCGATTTTAACTCTGCTTTCTTGAACTTCTTCATTTTGCTGAAACATTCATTCACTTATCTGCCAATTGCAATAATGAGCAGTTGAGCACTGCCCGATACATCATTTATCAGCAGCAGCAGCCCACACAGCTGATTGACACGAACTACTGTTATTTGCTATGAATGCATGTGGAGCCTGATTTACTGGGACCATGTCTATACAATATATAATCTTACATTTAGACCACGGATCCGCAAACCACAGCCCGAGTGTCAATTTGCAAGCGGAAGTGTTTTGCTTGACTTTGGAGATCATGCCATGAATGCTATTAGCAAATGCTTCTGTTGAGACATTTTCAAAATCATTCCATGCAAATAGCAGGTCTGTAATTATAGTAAGCTTGTTTTATCTATGCAATTGATTCACCTGCGCATAGCGTGAGAGATTGATCGAAGTAGGGGCTTGGTTTCAGGGGGTCAATCTCCTTTTCCGTAATCTGGAGTGAGAGTAGAGTGATTGACAACGGTCAACTGTCCATTCAAATTTATTTTATAGTGATGATAGAGTTTCTGAGCAACGAGGTAGTGAATGGGAAATAAGAGAGAGAGAATGGTGTACTCCGTTTTTTGTGTGGCTCGTTCTAACAGACACACGGGTACATCAGTTTGGAGCAATGCAATTCTCATAACATTTACACTGTAGAGGCGAATCGCTGTGCATGGGTGTTTTATTTGACCTGGGAAATGGTTCTGCTTAGAGTCATTTTTGATATTAATTTCATATAAGGTGCAAGTCTGCAAACTTGTTTTATCTACGCATTTGATAAATCTGCGCACAACGCTAGAGATGGATCGATGTAAGAGATGGGGTTCTTGGTCAATCGTCTGCTCTATAATCTATAGAGTTAAAGTGGAGGGACTGATAAAGGTCATTGCTCTTTGACGACAACGGACAGCTCTGCGTTCAAAGTTAAGTTCTGGTGATGAAAGACTATCTCGGCAACGAGGGATAGAAACAGAAAAATAGGAGAGTGGGTGGAGTTATCCGTTTCCTGTGTCTAGTTCCCACAAACACATGGGTACAACAGTCGGGAGCAGGAAAATTGACCTGTAAGGCGATTCGCCTGACATGGGTAGGCGAATAACGAATCGCCGTGTAGGCGAATCGTAGTGCAATCAAATTTCCGTGTAGGCGAAACGCCGTGTAGGCGAGTTGTCTAGTAATCATATCCGTTCATGCACTCGTACACCATCATTTGCATAAAATACTGTCATATTTGTAAAATCCTGATACGTTGGGGGACTCGTTTTTTATGCTACATTACTCCAATGGAACCCTGAACAAAGGAATCTTTTTCTGCAACTGTCCAGCTTATGAAATTATTGCACAAAATATTATGTGTAAAAATTTTTTAATAAAACTTTGAACTTAAATATTTTAGTCTTGTCCAATATCATGCTTAGCCAGGAGTTATTAATTATGACCTGCGAAAAGAAATCGCTATAAATTTTGCTTCCTCGTGGGAAATGTTTGCGAACCTCTGATAGCGCAAAAGTGATTGATTATCCGGTCACGAATATTGAAAGAACATTTCCCGACCACTGCACGAGGTCAATTTGATTTATGACAGTCAATGACTTTCACTAGCTGTGTATTTAAACATTTATGTTTGTCATCTGCCAACATTCGTATTACCAACTAAACCAATTCGACGTCGCCTTAAACCATAGGTTTTCAAACTTTACAAGCCGCGGACCCCTTTAGCATGTCGTTGCTATGTGGCGGACCCCCATTTCCAGAAACAAAATCATTTGACAATAAGTCATGTAGGCCATAGAATTACAACAAGTGTACTACATTAGTTCAATGCCGTAACTACATTGACTACATTCTAATCTAGTCGAATGCACTGCTTTATTCACCGATAAGAAGTAATTAGATAATGTACACAATCACACCAGTGAAGGAGGTGCGCGTGCGCATCCGGCCGCACCGGCCATTCTATGACGGTGACTGCAGGCGAGCCCGACGGCAAGCACGTCGTCTTGAGAGGGCCTACCGGAGAAAGAAAGGGACAAGCACTGAATCTGATGCATTGGCCTCATGGCGCACGGCTCTGAAGACGAGCAGACGGCTGGTAAGGTCTAAGGGCCGCCAATACTGGCGACACGCGTTGGATTCTGCCTACTCCGATTCCAAACAAACATGGAAACACCCCTGGCAGTCTGCTAGGAAAGAGTGACAAGTCTTCACGGCCAGCCTCGAGCTTTTCCGCTGAAGAATACCACTCATTTATCGACAACAAAGTCGCTGGCATTCGCGACAGAAGGGCCGATGCAGATCCCGCCGTGTTTCTAACTCGCACCGGATCCTCCTTCTCGGCGTTCTCAGCCCCGACGATAGCGGATGTAAAGGCGAGTGTCAGGTCGGCACCTAACAAACAGTGTTCGACTGACCCACTGCCAATGTGGCTCCTTAGGGAGTCCATTGACACGCTCGCCCCGTTTCTAACGACGCTGCTAACGGCTTCTCTAGCGAGAGGCGAGTTACCTCTGTCGTGGAAACACGCCATCATCCGTCCTCACCTAAAGCGGTCAGATCTGGACCAAACTGACGAGGCCAATTTCAGACCGGTCGCTAACCTCCCGTTTTTGTCAAAGCTGCTTGAGAGGATAGTGAACAAGCAACTCATCTCGTACCTGGCCCAGAACGGACTCATGCCGAAGCATCAGTCTGCATATCGAGAGGGCCATTCTACCGAAACGGCCCTCTTAAGGATCTTCAACGACATCGTTGACGCGATCGCTAATGGGGAACTGGCTCTCCTCTGCCTTCTCGACCTGTCTGCCGCATTCGACACGGTCGACCACGACATCCTGATACGCCGACTCGAGCTTTCCTACGGGATCAACGGCCGTGCTCTGTCGTGGCTCCGCGATTACCTCACGGAGAGATCGCAGTCAGTCAGCTGGGCGGGCTCTCAGTCCGTCCCGCAACCTGTTCGCTGCGGGGTACCTCAGGGATCCGCCTTGGGTCCGCTACTCTTCGTCCTCTACGTGGCGGATGTCGGTCGAATCGCGGACTCGTTTGGCCTCGCCTCACATGCATACGCTGATGACGGGCAGGTTTACTCCTCCTGTCCACCCTCTGACACCGAACGCCTGCGGACCCGCCTTCTCGACTGCGTTCGAGAGATCAAGCAGTGGACAGCTGCCAACCGTCTGGCACTGAATCCCGGAAAGACCGAGCTTCTCTGGATCAGCACCCCCAGGAGAAAGCACCAGATACGCCGCACGCCGTTCTCGTTTGGCGATATCGAGATTGCTGTCTCCACTGAGGTGCGACTCCTCGGTGTCCTCCTGGACGACACATTATCGTTCGCGGGCCACCTGACCAACGTAACTCGGGCCTGCTTTAATCAGCTGCGGAAGATCAGGAAGATCCGCCGCTATATACCGACAGCGGCTGCGATACTCCTCGTACGCTCTCTCGTCCTATCGCGAATGGACTACTGTAATAGCATCCTCCTGGGTCTCCCCGACTACCAGCTGGCTCGTCTGCAGTCAGTCGTTAACGCATCTGCCCGGCTGATCTTCGGAGTCAGGTGGCACGACCACGTGACACCACTACTAAGGGACAAGCTCCATTGGCTTCGGATCCCGGAGCGAATCGTCTTCAAACGGTGCTGCCTGACCTTCCGGGCCCTCCACGACCCTACCTGCCCGGAGTATCTATCAATCCTGGTGCGTAGACGGACGATCGCCGACCGACAACTCCAGCTGAGATCCAGTACGCGGTCTCTACTTTACATCCCTCCTCCGTCAAAGACCGCGAAGTTCGGAGAGAGGACCGTCCCACGAGGCAACCCTCTCTTATGGAATTCTTTGCCCGACTCAGTGACCGCAGACACTTCCTTAGTTTCATTCGCCACTAAACTTAAAACGCACCTTTTCAACTCATCGTACGATTGTCCCATGTAAAGCGCTCTTGACTTTGGCCCTCGCTATGCTACTGCGCTATATAAATCGTCATGTAGAATAGAATAGAATAGAATAGAATCAATTTAGTAACTTAAAGTAATTAAGACAGTGATTAAAACCGAGATCAACCTTTGGTCAGTGTGAAAGGTGTGCCTACGTCGTACCGCAGAGTTTCTCCAAACATGGTGGTATACGTTTGACAAACATACGCGGATATCAACCTCTACGCTCGTATGTTCAGTCATGATCTGTATTTGGTTTTTATGACAGTGACTGCATGCAGAGAAAGCTCTCAGACAACAGGGTATATTCCCGAGAGCATGCCATCCAGATTGACAATCAGTGGCGGTTCCAGGAATTCTTGGTGGGGAGGATGAAAAAAATTGAAGTTGGTGGGGAGGATGCAAAGTGAAGAAGAAATACAAGAAAAAAGAGAAAAAGGTAATTGTTAGTAGTGTTTTGCTCACTAAATGTTAATAAATCTTGCCAAAAATCGCCGACAAGCAAGAAAAAGAAGGTCATTTGCAGTATTTTTCACTATTTTTATAAAAAACTCACCGGAAAATAGGTTGACAAGAAAAAAAGGTCATCTGGAATCCCGGTGGCGGATGCATCCCCAGTCATCAACATGGTGGAACCGCCACTGTTGACAACAGTGACTTTCCGTTGAACTCCAAGCGAAACAGTGGCGTAACCAAGGGGATTTGGGGGTTAAACAGTTGAAGACACATCTGTTTAATTGTGCTTATAATAATTGGCATTAACTGTAATGCCCTTGCTAACATTAATTGATTAGGCGCAATATAAATAGCTAATTAAATTAAATTAAACTCCCATAGGATGGCCGACCAAAATGTATTATATCGCGTATTATTATTTGTACTCAGTGTGCTCTAATAGCTACAGACATAATGATGTTTGACTATTTCGCAAGTAAATAGTTCTTGCTACTTCACCTCTCTCAATGGTCGTTCGTAGTGCCCGCCTTCAGAAAATCCTGGCTACGTCACTGAAGCAAAGTGCTCAGTCAGATGATAATTCAGCCAGTTTTTCCTGTTCCCGTCCAATTAAATCAGTCAACAGACATTCAAGTGGATTTCGAACCCAGCCAAACATGCTTATGTCATCATCTCCGGAATACTTATGGAAATAATTTGACAACCGCTGATGATGAATTACAACAGTCATTGTAATAATTTCTCTAGCAGCCTCTTGCATGCACTGCTAAAAGTCACATAGAGACGGAAGCATTTCATAGACACCTTGCACGCTTAGTCTTTTTTAAAACAGCTAGGCCTACGGGAAAAGGGAATGATCTGAAAAATTAAAGCATTTCTTGGGCACATTCGCGGACCCCTTGGCACCTTTCTACGGACCACAGATTGAAAACCGCTGCCTTAAACTTATTGTTTAGTGGAGTGGAGCACGTGTATAAAAATCGAGTCTTATTTATTAATATATAATAAAAGATCTAGAATTAGTAAATTTCAAAACTATTAAGCGGGCAGGCCTTGACCCCACTGACCTAGCCAGTTTCAGACCAATAGCCAACCTTCCATTCCTGTCGAAGCTGCGCGAGAGACTGGTGAACACGCAACTCGTCAGGCACCTGGCCTGTAACGGTCTCATGCCGCGTCATCAGTCTGCCTATCGAGCGGGCCATTCCACTGAGACAGCCCTGCTCAGGATTTTCAACGACATTGTTGACGCGATTACCAATGGGGATCAGGCGCTTCTGTGTATGCTTGACTTCTCCGCAGCGTTCGATACCGTCGACCACTCTATCCTCATTCGCCGCCTCGAGCTATCCTTCGGAATTAAAGACCAAGCGCTACTCTGGCTGTGCGACTACCTCTCCGAGAGGACGCAGTCTATCACCTGGGAGGGCCGCACGTCAGCTAAATGTCCTGTACGCTGCGGAGTACCACAAGGGTCGATCATAGGCCCACTCCTGTTTATCTTATACGTCGCGGATGTGGGACGCATTGTAGACTCGCATGGGCTTGCCTGGCATGCTTATGCTGATGACGGGCAGGTGTACTCCTCCTGCCCATCCCTGGAGACGGATCATCTGCGATCTCGCCTACAAGACTGCATCTGCGAGATAATACAGTGGACAGCGACAAATCGCCTTGCGTTAAACCCAGAAAAAACTGAACTGTTTTGGATTAACACCACTCGAAGGGTCCACCAGATCAGTCGAACGCCGTTCACGATCGGAGATGCTGTCGTCGCTCCGTCTACCGAAGTGCGCTTTCTCGGTGTTCTCCTTGATGACTCCCTATCGTTCGTCGGCCAAGTGAACTTCGTAACCCGCGCTTGTTTCTTTCAGCTCCGAAAGATTAGGGAGATTCGTCGTTACATCTCAACATCAGCTGCGATACACCTAGTCCGTGCCCTGGTGTTATCTAGGTTGGATTATTGTAATAGCCTCCTCCTCGGCCTTCCCGACTATCAGCTGGGCCGACCGAAATCGGTCCTGAACGCCGCCGCCCGGATGATTTTCGGTGCCAGGTGGCATGACCATGTTACCCCGTTATTGAGGGATAAGCTCCATTGGCTCAAGATCCCGGAGCGTATCGTTTTTAAACGCTGCTCGCTGACCTTCCGAGCCTTTGTATGACCCTTTCTGCCCGGAATATCTTTCGGCGTTGATACGCAGGCCGGTGATGACAGACTGTCGCAAACAGCTTCGTTCTAACAAACGATCTCACCTCTACGTTCCCCCTCCGTCCAAGACGGTGAAGTTTGGAGAAAGATCCGTGACTCGGGGTAATCCTCTCCTTTGGAACGCACTTCCAGTTTCAGTGACCATGGCAACCAACTTCGAGTCGTTCTTATCGAACCTTAAAACGCATTTATTTCGTATATCGTATGACTGCCTTTTGTAAAACGCTTTTGCCTTTGGCCTTGGCCATGCTATAGCGCTAAATATATTATCAAGTAGAATAGAATAGCATATTCAAAATATACTGTGACGAATTTATAAATAGCCATAGGTAAGATTTAGCAGGCCATTAATAATAATGAGCTGAGGCCCGATAGGCCCAATATAATAATAGAATGACCACTTGTAAAGTAAAAAAAAGTAATGTAGTGAGAGAGAAAGCATTAGATGTTTAGAGCGGGTGTGTTGCTTAAGACGCTCTAAGATTGTTGCAGCGGCTGGTGTCGGTGTTGGTGTTGGTGGTGAATTGCGTAGGTCTCCGAAGAACTTCGTTGAGTCTTTTGAAAGCGTTTATTTAAACTTATCGAAACAACGTATTCTTCGGCATGGATATTTAGACGGGACTGAGAAGAGAACTCAGCCGGTCTAGTTCAAGCAAAACACACACAAAGTCCTACGAAACTACCCTAGCTTATATAGGTTGAACAGTCAGCATCTAACAGGATGTCTGCACAGTACTTTAGACGTACAGCGAAACATATTTGCGTGGTATCATCTTTAAGGTTCGAAATGTCATTGGCAACGCACTAAGCAGTTCGATCCACTACACTAACTCTATAACCTAACGCATTGCCCTATATGGTCATTCAAAGGCCATATATGGCAATTCTGAAACAACGATGGACGTAGAGGAGGATGGGGCGAGGGGTGTAGGCCTAATCATATTCTGTCAAGGTTCCGGGAATAGGGGGGTAACCCATATGGTTCCAATTTAGTTCGTTCCAGTTATTAGTTACGCACTTTCATGTGAGTTTAAGGTGCGTACGCCATATGGTTCCAATTTGGTTCATTGCAATTATTAAGTACGTAATTTCACGTGAGCTTGCAGGTACGGCTGTCTGTCCGCTTATGTCCGCTCACATCCTCTTTTATGAATTTTATGAAATGCTTGGGGGTTAAAACCAACCCTAAAGATGCATGCGGCGAGCCATTAACCCCTTAACTGGGGACCCCGGATATATCCGTCCATTTTACATTGAGTTACAGTTAAATACCCAGTTAAGGGGTTAAAGAAAGCGAAGCGCATGCAAGTCAGTGAGTAGTAACCCCTTCTCCTTGGCCGGCGGAACAGTATAAATAGCCGATCTCACGACAGATCAGGACCGATTGCCGAGGCGGCGTGTGGCAAGGAAAGGTGTGTATTGATTTAATATAACGGTAGGGCACCCAGCACCTTTAGTCGAGCGCCTTTAGTCGGGCACCCAGTTTAGGAAGGCACTCTTAGGTCGGAGCACCCGGAGTAGGACCAGGTGCGAGGCACTGAGCGTAAGGCGGTGCGTAGGTGCGGTGCGAGGCACTGAGCGTAGGGCGGTGCGTAGGTGCGGTGCAAGGCACTGAGCGTAGGGCGGTGCGTAGGTGCGGTACAGGCACTAGAGATGTGCGGGTACAGCAAAATGCATACCCTACCCGTACCCGTGGAAAAACTTTTTTACCCTACCCTACCCGTACCCGCTAGCGCTATACCCGTACCCGACCCGTACCCGTAAGCTGTGTACCCGTACCCGTACCCGTACCCGTACCCGTAACCGACTTTGGTTGGAATTTGGAGTTTTTTGGATTTGGAATTTTGGACCCGTACCCGCGGGTGCGTTTACGGGTACAAGTACTACAAGGACCTGTACATGGACTCGTGAACCCGTATCCGTTCCTAGAGACTATAGAGAGGCAACAGTGAAATTGGGGCTACGAAATTGGGATAACTATTCATTGTAAATAGCACGCATGTTTAGATTAGGACAGATCTAGTACTTAGAAATCAGGATAATCAGTCAGCTAGCCTAAGCCGACATGAATGGGCTTGTTTAAAATATTTAGTAGATATCATTTATCTATGAGCAGGCATTAGAGCTCAAGTTAAACTACAAAACTTTACCGGAAGAACTTTCTCGGTCAAAGAGTCCTTGGAGGAGTCAGAGGACGCCATTATGATTATAGATTTATTACTGAAGATGTCAGATTACGTCATCTGTATTTCCTTTATGTTTTCAGTAAGTAAAATGCATGCTGTCTGACAAACTGAACGCGATGTACAAGTTATACTAATACACTTTACTCAATATTATTTTTCTATTATTGCATTGCTAATTTGCTATAGTAGTGAGAAATGAAAATATAACTTTTCGGGTAAAACGGGTATACCCGTACCCGTAGCCGCTATACCCGTACCCGTAGCGCTGTACCCGTACCCGACCCGTACCCGTAAAATGTGTACCCTACCCTACCCGTACCCGCGGGTACGGGTACGGGTAGGGTATACCCGCGGGTACGGGTATACCCGCACATCCCTAACAGGCACTGAGCGAAGGGCGGTGCGAGGCACTGAGCGTAAGGAGGCGCGATAGGTGCGGAGAGAGGTAAGGTGGGCAGGTAGAGAGGTGAGGCGCACGGAGCCAGATAGACAGAGGTGAAAACAGTGGCGTATTTACCATTGGGCCATTTGGGCCATGCCCCCCCTTTTGGTCTTGGCCTAGCCTGTCCTCAGACCCTGACAAGCAAAAAAAAGTCGTCAACTTTTTCCAAAGTTGTAACTTGTCAGGTCGAAAGTGTCTGGCCCCCCTTACCAAAAATTCTAAATACGCCACTGGGTGAAAGGACGCTTTAAGGAAGGGATTAAGCGTGGAACGGCGGAAGAAAGTACAGAGTAGTGAGCAGAGTGACAGGTGGTAGTAAGAGAGCCTGAGATCTTAGCCAAAAAGCTTTGCTCGCAGTGCAGGATAATACTAATCCAATACCTATGCCTAATACCCAATCATTGAATTCATGCTGAACAACATTTCAATGATGTACTGTACATACGCCACCTAGCCAAGCTCTGCGCCACGTAATAATTAGGCCTGTGTACGTTAAAATCACTCTAGCCAAACAAGATTTTACATCAAACTAACTTCACGCATAAACTTTCACCAAACATTTTAAAAACGTAAATATTTTCGCGGGCCAAATGAATCAGCTCGCGGGCCAAATCTGTGATTCTACGAGAAGTTTTCATATTGTTCCTAGATGGCTTTGCTGGTTTCACTGACGGAATTATTTCCTTACAATAACAACTCTAAGATGATAATAGCCAATACGTTGTATACCAGCAAATCATTGCTCTCTTTGTAACTTAATTATTACCGCTGCTTGTGCTGCATTTTCATATCCGCCAAAAACTGAAACCGGAAAATCGAACTGACGTATTAGATTTTACAGTGTGAATTACGATTCAATTTCGTAGCGTCCATCCACTGAAGCCAGGTGCATTGCTAAAATTCATAATGGTGATGGTGGTGGTAGTGGTGGTAGTGGTGACCATAATCATGGTGATCACCATCATTTTTATTGTGATCGTGATGAAATGGTGCATTTGTATTAATCCTAAAGTAATATCTAGGAGTGCCACTAGGAATGCCTCAGATACAAAAATCTCATAGACACAGCCCATACATAATTGTTAGCGCCTCCCCCGCTTACTGTTCCAACATACTCCTTCTCTTAGAATCAACAAGAGTGTCACATATATAAGATTTTAATATACTTCAAACTGAGTCCATTTTCAGCCTTCATTACTGCCAAAATCACTCTCTCACTCTCTCACTCTCAACATAAGATGACGTCCCCTAATTATTAACTCTATGTTTCATTTATATAATTCCTTTTCTGCAACACTCTATAAAAACACCCTTACATGTTTTTCCCTTTTTGAGTTTACAAATTATGGTTTATTTACATAAAGCTTAATAAATAATTTGTAAACTTTTGTTGTCGTCATCTTATGTTATCTACTATACATATCAGTTTCTACATTATATACAATACATCATTTATGTTACAGTAACAAAATTCTGACTACAACTGCTAGTCATACATACATATTGGTACAACTGGTACCTCCATAGATAACATAAATCAAAATACTTATACTAATAACTATGCAGTTACCAATATATCACTATTCTCCACTGACATACGAGACAGCGTATCTGCAACCAAATTTAAAGAGCCTTTCTTGTATTTTAATTCAATATCGAAACTTTGTAGGGCTAAACACCACCTCATTAATTTAGTTGACTTAGATTTATTATTCAGTAAATATATTAAAGGGTTATGGTCCGTAAATACTGTTGTATGGTGTCCCAGTACCCAAATTTTAAAGCTATTTAAAGCCCATATTACTGAATATGCTTCCTTTTCGATCGCAGCCCAATTACGCCGTGTCTCTGTCAGTTTACAACTGATAAAGGCAACAGGGCCTTTCAGTATTGTCTTCAGTTACTTGAGTTAAAACAGCTCCACAAGCATAATAACTGCTGTCACAATATACATTAGTTACACGACCAATCTCAAAATTAATCAAAACTTGATTAGAACATATCAATTTCTTCAAACACTGAAAAGCATTTTCATGTTCAGGCAACCACATTACATTATAAGGTTTATCTTTCTTAGTCAAATCAGTCAAACTCTTAGCAATTTCTGCAAAATTACACACGAATACACGATAAAACCCAAAAACCTAATAACTGCTTCACTTCTTTTTTATTTGCTGGTCTCTTCAAGTTTTTAATGGCTTCAATTTTTTCCCAGTCCATTTTAATATTTCCTGATTCCACAATATGTCCAATAAACTTGATTTCTTTCTTTCCAAATTCACATTTATTTAAGTTCAGAGTTAAATTGTGTTCTCTCATAGTTTGCAAAAACTGTCTAATATGATTTAAATGGTTTTCCCATGCATCAGAGTGAACTGCAATATCATCAACATATGGCTCACAAAATGATTTTATAGGTCTTAATACAATGTCAATAGCTTTCATAAATGTTCGACCAGAGTCGACCATACCAAATGGTACTCGATTCCATTCAAAAGTTCCAACATGCGAGATGAAACATGTTTTCCATTTATCGGACTCTTTTACTTCGCAAGAAAAATACGCATTACGACAGTCAGATACAGATATATAATTCGCTTTCGCCACTTTATTTAATACATCCGCCATCATTGGCATCGGATAATAATTTTGTACAGTATGTTTATTAATATATCTGAAATCACATGCCAATTGTAAGTCACCAGATTTCTTTTTCACAATCACCAATGGACTAGCCATTGCACTATTAGAAGGCCTTATAATTTGGTCCTTTAACAGCTGAGTTAATTGTTTTTCTACATCTTGTCTATATACTAATGGAACTCTATATGCTTGAAATTGTCTTGGTACAAAATCATTTGACAAATTAATCTCATGTTTCACCACTTTACATAATCCAGCTTTATTACTAAACCTGTCAACAAATTCTTCTAGTAACTGCAACAATTCTCTGCGTTGATTATCATTTAAATGACTTATTTGCTCCCATGCAATTTTCAAAGGTTCAGAATCATTAATAAGTAAAGGTTGTTCAATCACTTCACCAAAATTTTCATCGTCATCTAACAAAGCAATACAATTCATACTACGAACATAATACTTTTTCAATTTGTTCGCATGCACAATTCTATGACCTTGACTGTTCATGTCAATTAAATATGAATGCTTCGATTTTCGCTGTAAAACTTGACAAGGTCCATGCCAACGAGACAAAACTTTTTGGTTGAAGTTGGATACAACACAATAACAAATTCTCCAAGCTCAAGTGATTTTTCAACAGCCCTTTTATTACGCTGATCAGCATATGCCTTCTGTTGATGTAACGCCTGTACATCAGCATAATTTAATGCTTGACTCATTCTTTTCTTCATTTGTTGCAAATAAGTTATGGGCTCCATCCCCAAATTTGTTGGTAAATTAACTTCATTTGCCCACACTTCCTTTAATAAGGTCAACGGGCCCTTCGGGACTGTTCCATACACTAACTGATATGGGGCCACTCCAGTAGTAGCATTTGGAACTTCCCTTAAAGCCCATACCACAAATGGAATTAAATGATGCCATTGTCTCGGTTGGTCGGCAATAACATGCTTGATCATACTCTTATAGCTTTTATTCCACCTCTCAACTAAACCTGAGGCCTGGGGGTGTCCTGGGGTGTTAAACCCAGGACTACATCCCAACATCTTCAAAAATTCTTGGGTTAATTTGGCTGTAAAATTTCTCCCACAATCGCTTGTGATTATGGCCGGAACCCCCACATTCACAAATAAGGTTAACAATGCATTACACACTGCCTTAGCAGTCAGACTCTTCAACAACATGACACTTGGAAATCTGGTACAATGGTGTGACGAATTTATAAATAGCCATAGGTAAGATGTAGCAAGTAATTAATGATAATGAGCTGAGGCCCGATAGGCCCAATATAATAATAGAATGACCACATGTAGTGAGAGAGAAAGCATTAGATGCATGCAGCGAGCCATTAAAGAAAGCGAAGCGCATGCAAGTCAGTGAGTAGTAACCCCTTCTCCTTGGCCGGCGGAACAGTATAAATAGCCGGTTCTGCCACAAATCAGGACCGATAGCCGAGGCGGCGTGTATCAGGAGAAAGGTACGTAGATATCTTAAATAAAAGTCGGGCACCAAAGGTGCCGAGATATAGGTGCGAGAGGTGCGGTGCAAGGCACTGAGAGTAAGGCGGTGCGGTGCGGTGCAAGGCACTGAGAGTAAGACGGTGCGGTGCAAGGCACTGAGAGTAAGGCGGTGCGGTGCAAGGCACTGAGAGTAAGGCGGTGCGGTGCGAGGCACTGAGCATAGGTGCGGTGCAAGGCACTGAGCGTAGGACGGTGCGTTGGTGCGGTAGAGGCACTGAGCGCAGGGAGGCGCGATAGGTGTGGAGAGAGGTAAGGTGCACGTAGATGAAAGGTGGTGAAAGGTGAAAGGACGCTTTAAGGAAGGGATTGAGCGTGGAACGTCGGAAGAAAGTACAGAGTAGTGCGCAGAGTGACAGGTGGTAGTAAGAGAGCCTGAGATCTTAGCCAAAAAGCTAGGACGAACGACCACGTGCCTTTAGTTGAGTCTAAACCCCGTGTGCGCCGAACCGGGCGGAGCCATCTGGAGTTAAGGAGGGGTAGGAACCTCGATAGACCCGGTTCGCCACAATAGTCTACAGCACATAAAACATACCGATGTCCCGCAGCAGATGGCGGTTCAATTCTTCCAATTACATCTAAATTTACTTTACGAAATGGAATTTGTTCACGCGCAATTGGTTCAATAGGTACACGATCTTTAACTAACACTTGAGAACTTAACTTACATTTTTTACAAGTTTTACAATGCCAGTAAATATCTTTTCTCATTTTAGGCCACACAAAAGACAATTTTATTCTGTCAGATGTTTTATGAAAGGCTAAATGGCCTCCAAAAATTGAATCGTGTGCAAGTTCTAACACGTTAAGCCTTCGACATTCAGGTAATACCATTTGATATATTTTTCTATCCAAATTTTTGTACACTTTATATAATAATTTATCAATTATTACAAAATCTTTTGACCCAGACATTTCTGACAAATTCCACCACTCTTTTAAAGAACCATCCTCCTTTTGTTGTACTGTAAACAATTCTACATCAGCTTTTGCCTCTGTTGTACTCATGCAAGATTGGCCTTCGTCTTCATTAAATTCTCCTATTTCACCCAGATTTTGCCCTTGTGTCTCTTTCTCTTCTTCAGTTCTTTCACTCATTAAATCTGCTATTCCATAATTATCTGACTCCTTACTGCCTGCCTCTACTAACCTCACCTCTTCCTCTTCCTCTTCCTCATATTCTTTTATTGGTCCAATTCCATGTTCACTCTCGTCCTCTTCTTCCTCAGCCTCAGTATCATCAATGATTTCTTTAGAATTTTCTCTCATCTTCTGACTCTGTGATCTAGTCACAACATGAGAAATAACCGGATTAACAATACTTTGAGTTTTTATTTCAAGCTCTGCAATAATTTCGGGATGCAATAATAATTGTTCATTATTACCCAAATTACCAACTAAAGCACACATTATTGGCAATGTATTCCCAATGTTTTCGCTGTTTCCCAAGTCATTTGTTGGCACATGTAAACGCATAGGTAACACAATCAATTTAGCTAAAACAGGAGAACCAGTAACTTCTTGTATATGTACTTGTCCCACTTGTTGAAAACTTAATCCAGATACAATCTTACTACTGACAATGGCCATTTCAGTGCCAGAATCCACCATAGCACTAACACAAATATTCCTTTCATCATTACTTCCAACAATTTCGACATCAACATGTTTCAAAGTACATCTTTTAAGTTCAACATCAACATCTGAAAACTTATTAACAGAACCCATTACCATATTGCCTGATTGTTTACATACTGTACATAATCAGTAACAATGCATTTCATAGAGATATTTGACAAGTCCTCTAGTCCTGAAATAACGTCAATGCGATTATCGACATCAGTAGGCATGTTTACAACTTCAATTTGATGACCTGATTCAACAGCACTTACAACAACTTTCTTATTTTTTCTTGGACATCCAGAAGCCAAATGATAAATCGAATCACAAATATAGCACTTCTTAGTTGACTCTTTGTTAAATGTAGTATTACCATCATGAAATTTTTCATTTCGTGGATTAAAATACTGTTTCTTATCATTCCATTTTGTCAGGATTGTTATGTTATGTTATAACATAACATTGTTATAACATAACATTGTATTAGTTAACATTGTATTAGCCATTAATTAACATTGTATTATTGATTGTAGCGCGCTGCGCTATAAAATGTTTTCACATAGACATGCGCGCCAGAGGCTTCTGGTTAAGATGGCTGCAAGGAGCTGTTCACACGCGCTGCGATTGTAAAAATCTATCCGATCAATCTGACGTTTGTTGTTGTAATAAAACTTGATAACTTCAACCATTGAGTTAACTAACAGTCGGCACATCACACATTTAACATCAGGTTTTGTATAATCTTTGTGAAATTTCACTGGTGGTGCTGTGACAAAGCTATTTTGCCACCCACCTTGCTTCACCGATGAATTATTATTTACCACATCAAATTTATTCCCTTTATCCTGGCCACCTTGCCCAATCTTATTGTTTACATATAAATCCGCCAAGTCTGCAATTTGAGATACATTATACACATCAGTTCCTTCTTTCGTTATTACAAATTGTAACACCTCTGGTTGTAAAGACTCCTTCAAACGATCAGCCACAATTACATCTATTAATTTCTCATAATTACCATCAACTTGCTTACTATTGACATAATACTTTAATAATGTCTTCAACTTAGCAGCAAAAATGTTAAAGGTTTCATCTCTGGTTTTGTACAAGTTAGCAAACTTTCGTTTATACTCCATTGGAGTCAATTTAAATTCTTTCAAAATATTTCGTTTCACAACCTCATATGAATCCATTTCAGTGGAAGTTAAACGATTGATGACTGTTCTAGCTTTTGGAGTTAATTTTGGTATTAGAAACTTTACCCAAAACTCAGGTTCTATCTGACAGTTTGTAAAAGTTTTCTCAATTTCATTAAAATATACTGGAATTTCCACCGAATCCAAAGGCATGTCTGGTAAAATATGTTTCAATGCATCACCCATTTGCTTCATTCTACTCACTAGTGATTTTTCCTTTTCAGTTTGCTTTTGCAACTCTACCATTTTCCTTTGTTTAAATTCTAACCGCTCAACTCTATCTTGCCTCCATTTTTCTTCTGATGCTTGCATCATTTCCTGCCATTTCCTGTTTTGTTCAGCTACTTCCTATTTCCTCACCACTTCTTTCTGTTCCTCCTCACGTTTCCTCTCCAATTCTTTCTGTTCCTCCTCACGTTTCCTCTCCAATTCTTTCTGTTCATCCTCAAGTTTCCTCTCCAATTCTTTCTGTTCCTCCTCACGTTTCCTCTCCAATTCTTTCTGTTCCTCCTCAAGTTTCCTCTCCAATTCTTTCTGTTCTTCATACTTTCTTCTGTCTCGCTCCTTCTGTTCTTCCTTTTGTATCCACATTTCCATGAATATCACTATCTCTGATTTAGGCACTATTACTGGGTTTTCTTCTACTTCTTCACTTAAACTTTCCTCTAATTGCTCACCTTCTTGTGTACCATCTCTAGCAACCCATTATCTAGCGACATATTCCATCTTTTCACTCCTTGACATCTCATGAATATGCTCTACATCCAAACCAAATTTAAAATTGTCGGTAATCGTTCATTACTTGATTTTTTAATTTTTTGCTTTTGATTTTCAGATAACTGGTCCATGTTAACAATTGAATTAATACAACACTCAATCACTCAAAATATCAATCATAAAATATCAAACCACACAAAATTTTAAGTAAAATGCACTAACAGCACTTTCTTATATAAATTCACAAAACATGAAATGAACAACTATGCTAATATTTAAATAGTAGACAACTAGTCTATTACAAATTGACTAATGACCGTTCAGCAAAGCACGTAGGCATTCTTTTATAGAATGGAAAGAATGTTCATTTGCTCATCTAATGATACGACAGTCTCCTCTGCTTACCACTTTAACCATTGAAGAATTCTGACCGACTTTTCCGCCAGCCCAACGACCCTGTCACAAAGACACTCCGACAATCCCAAAGCAACGTCTCCGTCGAATGCTCCGGAAGGTACCAAGGCAACGTCCTTGACGAACGCTCCGAAAGGCACGAATCAGCGTCCCCAATGGACACTCCAGCAAAAGGCTCCCAAAGCGGCGTCACCGTCAAACGCTCCAAAAAGACTCGAGTCAGCGTTCCAGTCGAACCCTCAGCCAGACACGAGGTAGTGCTCCCGTCGAACAGTCAGCAAGACATCAATGCATGAGGCAGCGTTTCCATCAAAAACTCTGCCAAACACAAGAGGTAACGTTCCCGTCGACACTCAACAAGACACTTGAATCCACATCCAGATATCAAGAAACAACTTCGACGCAACAACTTGGACGCAACTTACTCTCAAAACGAAGCCTCAACGGCACAAGTCCGACACAACTTACTCTCAAAACGGAGCCTCAACGTTTCTACTGTGCACACCAACCAACGCCATAACTACTCTGAAAGTATAGACGCCTAATGAATGCATGCCACGTGGCAACAACGTCCTTGCCCTTCAATTGACCGCAAATCCTCACGAAAGTCCTACACCCACTCCCATAAAAGTATCAAATCTGACACCAAATGTAAGCGCCTCCCCCGCTTACTGTTCCCACATACAGTACTCCTTCTCTTAGAATCAACAAGAGTGTCACATATATAAGATTTTAATATACTTCAAACTGAGTCAATTTTCAGCCTCCATTACTGCCAAAATCACTCTCTCACTCTCTCACTCTCAACATAAGATGACGTCCCCTAATTATTAACTCTATGTTTCATTTATATAATTCCTTTTCTGCAACACTCTATGAAAACACCCTTACAATAATCAAACCCGGATTGTCGATACGGCTCGGTGTCAAGTCTGCATTTTATGCAACCGAACAAAGGATGCAACTCGCGAGATATTAGCTGATAATGTATCTTTTCTGCCTAGAATAATTTGTCAATAAATCTGAAAATACTTAGACAGAGTTCTCCCTAAATAAAAGAATCCTTAGCTTAAAAGCTCTAGAATAAATGAAACAGTGCCTATTTTGGCGCGTTGACTCTGTATAGTTGTCGTTTCATTTGCATTTGCTGTAATTTTAAGGGAGCTCTTCGTATTGCTCTTCGATATCCTTGCTGCCTTCGCTGACGAAATTATTCCTAAAACAAACGTTTCAAGATGATAATTGCCAAATCACTGTCTTCCAATAACACTGGTCAACAAGGTTTTTGTTTCCTGTGCAATTTCTGGTGTTCCAGATAGATTTTGTCATGCTGATTACAGGAATAATTTTGAAATTTTCCTATCACGTAAGTTTTTTGAGAAAAAGCTGATTTTAAATTTTAAAATTATAAGAATTTTAAAATCGTGGTTTTCGAGAGTTATCTGAGTTATGGGTATTCAGGTTAGGAAAGAATCTTATGTGACCGCCATAACAGATGTAATATGCACTGCTGGCTCACTTAACTACATGGATTTTGAAAATTAGTATAATTAGGCATGTCCAGACATGCCCAGACGCGCCCAAACCTGTCTTCAAGACTACATGCCTAGCATGTATTGTTGCTATGGTTACGCAGTCCTATATAAATACCAAGCACCACTAGAAAGCAGCTGCAGTCTTTCTATTTGATGAGATATAACTGTTTAGTTAAAGGCTGTAAATTGAATATATTAACTAATTTAATTAAAGTTTCTGAAATGTCGCGTCGATGTCGCAATAGCAGTGACACGTTCTGCTACATCTGTGGAGAGTCTACGTTGAAATCACAGAAGCGGAGTATGACAGCAATCATAAAGAAAGGATATGAGTTATACTTTGGATGCAAAATTGGCGACCAGGACAAAGTATGGGCACCTCATATATGTTGTTCATCTTGTGCTACCAGTCTGCGAGCTTGGCTTGCAGGTAAGCGTCCACCCATGCCATTCGCCATACCAATGATATGGAGGGAGCAGAATAATCATGTAACGGATTGCTATTTCTGCATGACGAATGTTACAGGATTTTCTTCAAAGAATAGGAAGTCTATTGAGTATCCTAACCTTGCCTCGGCAATGAGACCAGTTCCACACGACGAAAGTCTTCCTGTTCCAAACCCTCCGAGTTTTGGACACTGGAGGACGAGGACGAGCATGCAGAGACAGATGAAATGCTGCAGATAGTTGATGATTCAGCTACGGAAGACCCAGAGTTTGAGCCATCGACATCCAGCAATCCTCATTTGATTTCTCAGGCAGAACTCAATGATCTGGTCAGATACTTAGATTTGTCAAAAAATCAAGCAGAATTGCTTGGATCTAGGTTGCAAGGATGGAATCTGCTCTCTCCAGGTACAAAACTTTCAGTATTTCGTAAACGGCATGGAGACTTGACTCGATTCTTCAAAAAAATCGACAGTCTTACTTTTTGCATTGACATTGATGGATTGCTTTCTGCTTTCAGCTGTAAGCACAATCCATCCGAATGGCGACTTTTTGTTGACTCTTCGCTGTTACGTTTAGAGGCTGTTTTGCTGCAAATGTCAATTCATACCCTTCAGTACCCATTGGACATGCTGCTTACATGAAGGAAACATATGAGAACATGCAGCTGCTATTGAAACACACAGAATACTCGAGATACAACTGGAATATATGTGGAGATCTGAAAGTTGTTGCAATTCTACTCGGTCTGCAGCTAGGCTACACCAAGTACTGCTGCTTTCTTTGCGAGTGGGACAGCCGAGCTAGAGATTCACATTATGTGAGAAAGGTCTGGCCACCTCGCAGGGACTTGGTTCCAGGACAGAAGAACGTTAAACATGATCCTCTCGTTGATCCGAAGAACATTTATCTCCCACCTTTGCACATCAAACTTGGGTTAATGAAAAACTTTGTCAAAGCAATGAACAAAGAAAGTGAAGCCTTTACATACTTACGACAGAGGTTTCCACGCACCAGTGATGCTAAAATAAAAGAAGGCGTTTTTGTTGGCCCACAGATTCGAGAGATGCTCAAGGACAGTCACTTTGAGGGCCTTCTGCAGGGTGCCGAGCATGTTGCCTGGACAGCCTTCAGGGATGTTGTTGCTAACTTTCTGGGCAACTACAAGGCGCCAAACTATGTTGAACAAGTTGGAAATCTGCTACAAGCTTACAAGGCAATGAAATGCAACATGTCACTGAAGATACACTTCCTTCATTCTCACTTGGACTTCTTCCCGAACAATCTCGGCGCCGTCAGTGATGAACATGGTGAAATATTTCACAAAGACATTGCCAGCATCGAGAAACGCTACCAGGGAAAGTGGAGTCCGTCTATGCTCGGAGACTACTGTTGGTCACTTATACGTGAAGCACAGGACAGTGACTACAAACGAAAATCTACAGCAAAACATTTCTAATTTTCTCATGTCTTGTCATTATTGCCTAGATCCTTCTGTAGGATTATGTTGCAGAAGACGTTACAATACTAAATGCTAAATTGTCGATTTCTTAAAAACCTTACGTGATACAGAAATTCTAATTACATATTTGTGTTCAGCAAGTCAAAATCTATTAGTTTCGCCAAAATTTGTAGAGGAAACAAAAACTTGCATAAAATTTGTTGACCAGTGTAATTCATTACACTCTTAGTACTTATTACCCATGGTTGACCTACATTTTCTTATCAGTCATAAACTGGAACCGGAAGATATCACTGGCTTATTAGATTTTAATCAAGAAACTTCTATGGCGCCAGAGCTTGAGCCTATGGGGCACCAAATCCAGTCCAAATAAGAGCCAGGTCAAGCAAGAAAGGTCGGTCCGGTCGGTGGGATAGCAATTCAAAAAAGATAGGCCAAGCCAAACAGGTATGCATTAAAACTTAATTTAAACGATGATAATTGTGGTGGCTTACGAAGTGATGACCGTCATGATTCCAGAGCCTGGGGCCACACACAGAGAAGCAATTAGAGCCAAATGACAGTACGAGAATGAAGATTAACAAATGAGAGTCCTGCTGAGTAACGAGTAGAGTGACTATCGGGTCGAGGAATGAGCCGTGTCTTAAGGTAACTGGATCAATCAATCAATCAATCAATCAATCATTCATTCATTCATTCATTCAGTCAGTCAGTCAATAAATCAATCAATCATATATATATATATATATATATATATATATATTAGAGAAGACAATGAATAAGATAGTTCTGATTTGAAAGTTTGAAAAAGACCGACAAGCAAAAACGGTCATCAACTTTTTCACACGCTTGTCAGGTCAGGAGCCCGTGACTATTTTTTGCACAGGGGCCCGCAAATTCTCTCGGCGGCCCTGCCAATAGAAGTCTCGCAGTCACAAAAAGATGGCAAGAATTAGCGTGGAAAATGGGCGCCTTTTACAATATGAAGGGCATGAGCTCCCAACAACTGTTGCTTACGATTGGAACATTGCTACACTGTGTTCCCCATTATCAGAGGGCGACAGCTACTTCAGCGCTTCAACTCCGAGAATTAGCAATTGAGTTTCAAAGTTAATTTTCAAATGGTGTTAAAAAAGGTTTCAGATTCATTGGTCTTAGATCGGTGGGGGTCTAAAACGTTGCGGCAAGAGTTGTCCGGCGAACTACGGCGCTTTCAAGAACTCTTGCACTGCGGGAGTCATCGGTGACACCGGACGTCATCGGTGACACCGGGCGTCATACCGGGCGTCATCGGTCACGCGCGACGTATTGACGCTTGACGACGACCTGTGCGTTCTGTGCAGTTCCGCTATTTTCTCGAACAGTTCCTCCGTCTGGTTTGGACAGAAGTGCTTTCCCTTGATGTAATCGATCTCTGGACCGTGCTCGTCGATGTCGAAGTTGCCGATCTGTAATTGGACGGCGTATGAGCCGAGCAGTGCCAGGGTCACGAAGGACGCCGGCAACCTAAGGTCAAACACCCAAGAACCAGTGATGTCAATCCGTGTCCTGGTCCTTAAGGACTCATTGTTAACATCACTACTGGCAAGAAAAGTGGCGAAAACGCCATCAGACCATCATGGTCAATTACATAATTTTTAAACAGTTTTGCAATCAAAGCGGTCTAAGTGAATATACAACACCGTAGCCACCACCGCCAACGTCTCTACCGCTATCATCACTACTGCCGCCATCACTACTACCACCACCACGATCATCGTCAGTTGTGGCTCCATAAATTTTGTGCGTGACTAAAATCCAGCCGCGGGCGACATATTTTATCTATAATGAGACATTTTGGGGAGGTTATTTTTGGGGTTGTTTGGCAGACACTTTTATAGTGGGTAGGTATCAAGACGTTTATGGCTCATTGCTGTCTAAAAAGGTCAAAGTTTTTAGCTGCCATAAATTTATTTTCTCACACAGAAATTGTCTGGCATCAACCCCACAGAGACATAACCAGGTGTAAAGAGAGCACAAATGGGGGTTTAATTCATCGATGTAATAAACGTTTTTAGGTTTTTTATTTTCCCCACGTTTTTACATTTCGACGTTATTTATTTTGTCGACGTTTTTATCATAAAAACGTCGACAAAAATAAAAACAGATTTTCTGAAAACCTCTACAATGAGATAAGTAATTAGCTTTCTGCTGTTTAGCTCCATATTTTTTTAAAAATTGGTTGCGTTTTTACGTTTTTAAACGTTTTCTAAATTATTTTCCCAACGTTTTTCTACATCTATGGTTTAATTAATAGACTGTCATCAGGCCCAAGTAATTAGCTCGCATAGATAATGCGGCAAGCGAGGAGGATAAGTCAGTGATAACTAAACGAGTTATTTACATGTTCTGTAATTGCTGTCTATACTCAGGTTATTTTTAGCTGCGCCTATGAGTCCGCCTTGACATGGGAAGCATATCGAACGCCGGTCGCGTAGCAACCGCACTCTTAAGTAAGTAAGTAAAATCTCTGAAGAGTAGCGCCGCAGTAAATAAGCGATTAAAATGTGGTTTTCTGCCAATCAGAAACGTTTGGTGGGGGAGAAGAGGGAGCTTGAATGTCTTTCGATCGTTGAAACGACTTTATTTTGAATTAACGAAAAAAATTTAATTAGAACTTTATTAAAATCGAAGATTCAACTATTTAATATTTCTGACGAATAGAGTCTTGTCTAATGCTCAACTGGATTCAGTGGTCTTCGTCGTATGTTCTTTCTGACGCAATATTAGAGAACAAACAAATACGCGACTAGATCCTCGTCTGTAGGCCTATTAGTTCTCTCATGCTGGAACCATTCTTGGTAGACTCGTGCTTTCCCAGTGACCGCCCCAAACCCTGGGACTCATTTCCTCTTCATCTGCGCAATGCTAGGCCTACATTCACTAGAAATTTCTATTACATGATTAAAAGCCCATCGTTTTCGCCTGACTGCTCCACCATAGGCGATCATCTGGTTGTCCGACCCTGACCTGGTCTTAACCTTGGCCTTGATCTGGATCTTGTGTGACTGTGATTTGGTTTTGCCATCGACTGATGCTTCTATGCATTATGAAGAGGCGCTATCATAGTGCATAGATCTATGCACATGGGCGCTATGTAGCTTTAGGATTAGATTAGAAAGATGTTAATATCCCTCCAATAAACTCATCATTTCATCAGTAGTTTAGCCTATTCAAGGTTTCACTTTTCTTTGAAACAGCTAGTCATTGACGTATTTTTCAAACCATTAATCACTATTTGCAGTGTAGGCCTATTCGACGCATTTGTAAATCATTTCTATTCTTCTTCTTCAGGTGCTCTGTCCAAAGACAGGTTCCATACTCCAGCGTCGTCACTCCTCTCTATCTTGAGCTTTTATCTTCAGGGCTGAATACTTGTTTTCCCCGTAGTGTCGAACATCCACTCCAGCATCGATGTCCTTGGTCGCCCTTTCTGTGCTTTCCCATTCATCTTTCCTTCTAGTACTTCTCTTAGTAGGTTTGATTCTTCTCTCAGAACATGTCCTATCCACTCTTTTGTCTTGTACGAATAGTGTTAATTAGGCTTTTCTTCTCTTCTACCCTCTCCAAGACTTCTTCGTTTGTTATTTTTTTCCTTCCAGCTAACTTTTTCCATTCTTCGCCAGATCCACATTTCGAATGCCTATAATTTCTTTATGTCTTCCTTTCTGAGCGTCCAAGTTTCTGATCCATAGAGTGTCACTGGCCAGATCAGTGTTTTGACCAATCGTTTTTTCAGATTTCGGTTAAAATTCCTTCTCAGTAGTTCTCTTCTGTTTGTAAAGGCTTCTTTCCCCATGGCAATTCTTCTCCTTATTTCTTTATGACACTTGGCGTTTTCATCAAGCAGGCTTCCAAGATAGCAGAATTCTTCTACCTGTTCTATTTCCACTCCATCAATGATTATTTTCATTTCTCCACCGTGTCTGCTGATTTTAATTGCCTTTGTCTTCTTTAAATTGATTTTCATTCCGTAATCCTTTGATGTTGCATTAAGAGAGTCCATCAACCTCTGCAATCCATGGTTGGGGTTTGCCATAATTGCCTGGTCATCAGCAAATCTTATGTCCCTTATTCTTTTTCCACCCACCACTATTCCATCTTCTATGTTCTCAAATGCTTCTCTTACGAGTTCTTCTGTGTAGATATTGAACAGCAACGGTGAGAGAGGGCATCCCTGTCTCACCCCCTTCCCAGAATTCCTGGTTCAGAGTCTTTTCCATCCACACGGATATACACTGATTGGTTTATGTACAGGTTTCCGATGAGTTTTCTGTCTCTGTAGTCTATTCCCATTCTTCTGAGTGCCCTCATGGGTTTTATCCAGTCCACTCGATCAAATACCTTTTCATAGTCCACAAAGCAGATGTAGATTTCAAGGCCCCTTTCTATGATTCTTTCTCTCAGCACCATAAGAATTCCTATTGCATCTCTGGTACCTTTTCCTTTCCTGAATCCGTACTGTTCTTCACTGATCCCTTCACTGCTTCTGCTTTTGCTTCTACTCGTTTTGTAAGGATCTTTAAAACTATCTTCGATGCATGACAAAGCAGGTTTATTGTTCGAAAGTCTCCACATTCAGTTGCATTCTGTTTCTTTTGTATTGGCACCATTACTGTTTGGAGGAAGTCATCTGGCCACTCTCCAGTCCGATATATTTCTTGGCATAGCCTCACTAATTCTCTTGTTGCCCCTTCGCCCAGGTTCTTGAGAATTTATGCAGGTATATTGTCAATTCCTTCAGCTTTGTTGTCCTGTAGGTCCCTGATTGCTGCAATTACTTCTTCGTCCAAGATTTCTGGTCCAATATCATCCACTGCAATCTCTGCTTCATCTCCACCAAGTGTCTGTGGTTTCTCTTGCGCACAGTACAGACCTTCTATGTATTCTTTCCATCTTGTTCTTACTTTGTTGGTTTCGGTTATGAGAATACCATTCTTGTCTTTCACTGCTGTAGTTACCCTTCCTCTTTTCTTGTTGTCAAGTGATTTTACCTTTGCATACACTTTGTCATATTTTCCCTGACGTTGCAGTTCCTACAGTTCTCCACATTGCTCTGCCCACCACTTTTCTTTGGCTTTGTCAGTTTCTCGTCGGAGTTCGTTGTTTAGCTTTTTGTACTCCTTTATTGCGTCTTCGGTATTCTGCTTTTTCCACTTTCTTCTTTCATCCATCTTTGCTATCATCTCTGTTGTGATCCATGGTTTCCTGGCATGGTTAATGCTCTTGTATCCTAGTTCCTTCTTTGCACTCATGAATATTGCATCTTTCAATGCATTCCAGTTTTCATTGGTTGTACCATGTTGCAAGTTTGTTTTTAGATGTTCCTCTACACTATCAGCAAATATCTGTTTCTTCTGCTTTAATTGCTCCAAGTCCCAACGTGGGTGTCTTTCGTTTTTACATTTTATGAATTTAAGCTTGATGGTTGCTTTCATTGCCACCAGGTTGTGGTCTTTATCCGCATCTGCTCCTGGGTATGAGTGGGAGTTCTTCACACTGTTTCGGTATCTTTCTCTTACCATGATGTAGTCTAACTGGTATCGCTTCCCATTTCCAGGTGTTCTCCATGTGTAACTTCTTCTTTTGTTGTGTTTGAACCATGTGTTTGTCACTAAAAGCTTCTGTCTGTTGCAGAATTCTATAAGTTTTCTTCCTCTTTCATTTTGAATACCAAGACCAAAGTTTCCAACACTTTTTCCTTGCCTTCCTTCTCCTACTACAGAGTTCCAATCTCCCATCGTTATCAGGTAGCTTGTTCCTCTTTCATTTCCATTTATGTTTTCCAGTGGCTCGTATATGTTTTCTACTTCTTCATCTGGACAGTCGGATGTTGGCATGTATACCTGTACAATCATTATATCCACCGGCTCCGCCCCAAGTGTCACCACGAGTATTCGGTCTTCGTGTCTTTCTATCTTCTTGACTGTTTTGGCTAGTCTTGCATTTAATAGAATGCCAACACCTCTTTGGCTCTTTCCTCCTCCTGCATATATCACCCTGGTTTCCTCACTAATGAAGTCTCCTCCCATTTTCCATCTCATTTCACATAATCCCAAGATGTCAAGGCCATTTCTCGTATGCCATTGGCGAGTTTTCCTTGTCTGAGCATAGTCCGTACATTCCAAGTTCCCACCTTCAGAGATAATCGTTTTCTGTTGATATCTGTGCAAGGTTTTCGCTGGTTGACGACCCTGGAGGCCTCGCTCCCTCCATTGCCGGACGCGACACTCCTCAGCATCTGTGGAGTCCCGTTGACGTCGTTAGCTTGATCAATATTGAGTTGTGTCGTCATATGGAGTATACTTGGGAAAAAATAGTGGGGTGGTTTCCCTTTGCCTTCCCCACACTGTTTAACCCACAGTTGGGTGCCAATCCTCACCCGTTCCTTTCACTGCAATGTTCCACTCAACCATAGGCTGAGTATCCCATTACAGTTACTTACGTCTCCCACCACTAGAAGGTGGGTGAGGTGGACTTTATGCACTATTCTCCAACATGAGCCCAACACTCCAGTCTAGCGACTGTCGAGAGGGACATCCTGTCGTTTTAGACCGTTCTACTGAGGTGTATAGAGCTATACAACGTTCACCCGTCAACCTCAGCTTTCCGGAATTCGAATATCACACTTTTGGGAGGTCCTACTGGGGGCATTTCTATACTAGCTGTTAACCCGTCAAAAATGACGGGGGAGAGTGGCTATCTCCTTCCCCGATTTTATTGCAAAAGTACATAATATTACATACTGTATAACAATTTTTAAATCTGAAAATGTTATGTGAATGCGTAGATTATCATTTAAAATGTTTCCTGTGTGCTCACTGGGTGGTCTTGCCACCTCCTAACCACGGAGGCTGCACACAATAACGCCCTACGATTCCATTGGGATTTGGTCTCTCATGGGGGATGCGCCCTCAGTTTTACCTACGGCCCCTTTTTGGCATACGGCTCCTTTTGGGCATACGTCTCGTTTTGGGCTTTCGGACCCAAAGGGGCTTTGTCTCCCACGGAGGGCTGGGATTTTTTCTCCCCGAAGGGCTGTGCCGCCAGTTTAGGATAAAGCCTCCACGGCGGGCTGGGGCTAGGTCCCCACGGGAGGCTGCGCCCCCAGTAAGGCTTATGGCTGCGCCCCCAGTAGGACCTGCGGCCCCACATGCGGGGCTGCGCCCTACGGGAGGCTGCGCCCCAGTAAGGTCTACGGCCTCACGTGATGGCTGCGCCCCAGTAGGACCTGCGGCCCCACACGTGGGGCCGTGCCCTTCAGTGGGGCCTACGGCCTCCATTTGGGGCTTGCGCTTGGTCTCCGACGGGAGGATGCGCCCCAGTAGGGCCTACGGCCCCCACGTCGGTTGGCGCTTTGTTTACGACTTTAGGCTGCGCCCCCGCCCAGTAGGGTCTACAGGCTACGGCCCAACACGGGGGACTGTGTCTCAAGTAGGGCCTACGGCGCCACACGGTGTACTGCGCCCCCAGTGGTGCCGTACAACGTGCATTCAATGAGGACGATTCGTTAAGCCACATTGAAGACGCATCGTCAAACGCTCAGTCGATTAATTAAACAATTTGGTTGTCAATGGCAACGTCGTCTTTCAACATCTGCCGTGTATCGTGACTGACAAACTTAACAAACATAACAAACTTACAAAGAAAATTATTATATAAGATTAAGTTTCCAGTAAAAAATTAGTCTATCCTTATCAGACTTCAATTTTTCATCTTCTACCGTTAGTCTTTCATCTGCAGCCGTTCGAACATCAAAATCTGGTGGTTTTCAAAGAAATAAAATTCGTCACTGCCTTGATAAATAAACGTCACACTGTACATCTCACTGTATAATTACGGTCCAATTACTTTTGACCCCCGCTCTCCATCAAACCATCTATCACATTGACCAGCATGATTAGCCTATATACAAAATCAACCAATTAACATCAGAAACAACGCCTCTGCTAACAAAGGCATGCGCTCTTATGTGTGTGCACGCACATTTAAAAACGCCTGTATACAACAGTAATATATATATATATATATATATATATATATATATTAGTGTGGCTAAATATTAGTGTGGCTAATTTTTATACGTGAAATTTTTTTCCATAATTTTACATCGCACACCCTCTTATTTTATGTGGAATACTGAAATAACTATTCAGTAAAAATTTTACAGAAATCCATCAACAGGAAGTGGTCTTCCACAGGCCAGTCAAATCTCATGCAAGTACTTACATTGGCATGAGCGCTTCATTGTGACTATTCTCGGTGAAACTATTGATGTTCAACTCTAGTTCAGCCCATTTTAAAGTTGCTTATTTCTTATTAAGAGCAGGTGCAACACCTGCTCTTTCTGCAGCTGGAATTGATGTGAGCCAGCTTTCACTATCACGAACTAATTCTCTGATGGAAGCCCGCAATACGGCACGTGAAACACTTGAAGCAACAGTTAGACGCAATTTTCAACCTACTGTTCCACTTGTTGCGCATTTTGATGGTAAACTACTTGAACACCTGGATGGGACAAAAGGTGAATTCCTTCCTATTGTAGTTTCAGGCATGGGTGTTTAGAAGTTGCTTGGCATTCCCAATTTCCCATGCTTCCAATTGGAACTGGACCTGTGATGGGTCAGAAGGTCGTAGAGTTTGGCCGTGAGTGGCCAGGCGTAGAAGAATAACTTGCAGGTTTGTGCTTTGACACTACTGCCAGTAACACTGGCATCCACACAGGAGCTATCGCCATTGCGCAGCAGTCACTGGGTCGACGATTGTTCTTTCTTGCATGCCGTCACCACATGCTTGAGATCTGCGCAGCTGCTGTTTTCGATGTACTATTCACATAAAAGGGACCTGAAATTGAGTTGTTTCATCGCCTGAAATCTCAGTGGGGATTAATTGACAAATCAAGGTTCGATCCCCTTGACAGTGATGCTGCTGGCGCGGGTTGTCTGACTACATCTGAGAAAACCTGGTTTGAAACTTGCCGAGCTGATGTCGTACACAACATACAACACCACCCCACAAGTGTTCAACCACTAATGATATTGGGAGAACAGGTAGATATGGCATTTGATAGCTTGAATACTAGGTTTCGTGCTCCTGGAGCCTATCATAGAGCAAGATGGATGGCAAAGAGAAGCTATTGCTTAAAAATATTTGGATTTCGCCATCAGTTAATGCTCAGCAAGCACGAGATGAGCTCCCTACGGCGTCTAAGGCCTATATCTGTTTGTCAGCACGATCTATGCTACAGTCTGGTTTGCTGCACCACTTTCGACAGCTGCTCCTATGAATGACCTGTTGTTGCTTCAGCTGAATGAGAGATTCTCATCTATTGACAAGAAGATTGGTGTTATTACTTAAATGAAACTGCTACTGCACTTGTGGTATCTCAATGAGGATTTTGCTGCTCTGCCTTTGTTCTATGACGAGGTCAATGATCATGAAAAGGCTGCTATTGTCAGTGTTCTGCATAGGGACCCAAACGAAAAAGATCTTCGCCGCCTAGCTCCACAGCAGATACCAAAGTTTCAAAACCTTTCTGTATTGCAGTTCATTACAAAGCACTCGCTCAACCTCTTTCAATCACTTCACCTGCCACCCGAATTTTTGAATGCTCCAGTAAACACATGGATCAAACGTTCTGACTACAATGCTGCACGTAAGACAGTCCGTGCAATGAAGGTAGTCAGCGATTGTGCCGAACGTGCAGTCAGATTGGCAACTGACTTCAAATAAGCCCTAACCAAGAGTGATGAACAGCGCCAGCTTCTCTACCATGTTATCGAGCACCATCGAAGCTATAACCCACATGTGCAACAAAAGATCAACTACTTACAACCCTCACAAAACGACATTATATCAGCTCCTGGGAATGATCTACAATTGCTGAAGGATCTCGAAGTATACCGTTCAACAAATGATGCAGTTGCTGACGCAGCAATGAAAACGTTCAAGCGTCACTTATGGCATCTGAATGAACAACTTATTGGCGTGGCTTTCTTCGATTCTCAGTTGTCTGCAGCTGAAAAGGCAAACATGGTCTCTGCTCTGTCAAACGTTGGAGATTCTAGTCCTCTGGCTCGAATTACCTTGAAAGACATGCACATTGGAAATAAGCAGCTGAGTCACTTTGTATCTTCCAGCATCAAACATTTCTTTGCTTCGATGAACATTTCGACAGATTTTCTGTCTCTAGATCCATCCATTTGGGACAGTAACGAACCATATTTGGCAGCTCAGTCACGTGTAAGGGAGCTGAAAGTCCTAAACGATGCAGCAGAACGCGGTGTTGCCCTAACCCAGACATTCAAATCGTCGCTGACAAACCAGGAAGAGCAAAAGCAATACTTACTACAAGTCGTTGAACTTCATCGAAAACAGTTTCCACTACCAAATAAAAATGTTATTGTTCAGTAGCTTAGCAGTCACTGACACTGATATTTGACAGTTTCTGAAGCTAAATGTTGTATGTACGACTTTTTGTACGTTAATAACCATTAATGACATTGCGTTATAATTGGCTGACGTTTCGATTTTCAAGGTCGCTGTGCAACCTCTAAATACATCATAATAATAGTAAAAATTTTCATGGCTTATTCATTTGTGTATATGAAAAAAATGCAAAAGTGAGACTTTGACAATTATGAAATTTATTTTTATTGGCACCTAATATATATATATATATATATATATATATATATATATATATATATATATATATATATATATATATGTATATATATATATATATATATATATATAGTTGAAGGATGTATATAATATATAGGCTATGTATATATTGCAAATCGAATACAGTTGGAGGATGTAGCCTATGTACATTAGGCTATATATAAATCCTGCTTGTCGAATTTTGAAAGAATTGCAAGTCGAGCATCCGTATATTGGTCCTATGAACGATTAAATAATAATAATAATAATAATAATAATAATAATAATAATAATAATAATAATAATAATAATAATAATAATGTGAATGTAAGTGGTTTAGGAGGCTAAGTAAGCCTGTGTGAGAACCACTGATGACCACTTCTTGCTGTGTAATTGCTTTGCAACTTTTACTGAGTCATTTGTACCTCAAACCTCACCAAATAAAATGGCGTGCAAAAAAATAATAAAAATGTGCTGATTCTACTCATTTCCTTTCTTTGCCAATCTGAGTTTATTTAGTTTCCTCCACGCTTTTGTTTTTGCCCTTCTTTTCCGTTGCACTTCTCTTGTTATCCAAGGAAGTTTGTTATTAACTTTCTTCTGTTCGGGAATGGTCTATGACTTTTGACATACATTTGGTAAATATGCTCCAGCCTTCCTCTGTATCTTTTCCTGTTATCTCCCTCTCCAAATCCATTTCTGTAATCATATTACTTGCCAGGCCATATTCTCCCTTAAAAAATTACGTCTTTCTAGAAACTGCTCTTGTTGACCTATCCCAAAGTTAATAGTAAAACTGACCATTTGGTGATCACTTGTTTCAACATTCTGCCCAACCTCTACATTGGAAACTATATTCTCCTCTGTTGTTAGAACCAGGTCTAATATGTTGTTGCCTCTTTTTGGCCTTGCCACTTGCTGAAACAGAAAGTTATCATTGACACAGTCCTATCACATGGTCTTTCTGTATCCAGCATTTCCCAGTCTACATGATAATTAAAGTCACCCATTATAACAACACGTTCTCTTGATACCCTGTTTAGTAAAGAAAACATTCTATTATGTGCTTCCTCCATAGCACTTGGTGTACTGTAACAAACCCCTACCAATATTTTCTCTCGGCGGCTTCTGATTTCACACCAAATATTGTCATTTAGTCAAATATTTTCTAAGATAAGGACTGTCGTCGATTAATGAGTTTTCTGAACAGGAATTTAGAATTTCGACAGGATGCTGTGTATATAGTTTACCTTCCAAGATAGATATCCTTTTGTAGTTGCATATAGACTT
The DNA here is from genome assembly GCA_018105865.1 of Metaphire vulgaris. NCBI lineage: Eukaryota > Metazoa > Annelida > Clitellata > Crassiclitellata > Megascolecidae > Metaphire > Metaphire vulgaris. Next base: position 14,940,576 of record CM030843.1, read on the forward strand.
GATATCTGAAATAGATAAAAATTCCATCGAAATTAAATAATTCTGGCCTATGACTTAAGATGGGACAGAGCCTCATATTAACGCTTAAATTAGACTGAAATCTGTTAAGACCTTACACATATATATATATAATTATATATTATATATATAGGCCTATATAGGGACATATTCTGAAATCAAGCTACATTCTAAAGTACATTTGTGTGGCTGCAAATTTAGAGTGGCCGAAACTTTAAAATATTTCTAATTCGTTGTTACTATGCCTAGCAAATTAGTTAACTAAACTTGTTTTGGAAAATTTCGACATAATGAGCAATCAACTAAATTCGACCTAGATTCAAATTTTGCATTTTGATTAAGTTCTCAAAAGTGTAAGACTCGAGTTACATCATGTCTAAATCCATCAAAAGTCACACCTCCACTCACACAATCATACCATACGCATACCCGGTACACAAACTCAATCATATATTGCCTACATATCAGGCCTTTGTCAGGGCATGGTCGTTATTTCAGAGGCTCGGACATTTTGGTAATTACACTGGTCAACAAATTTTATGCAAGTTTTTGTTTCCTCTACAAATTTTGGTGAGACTAATAGATTTTGACTTGCTGAACACAAATATGTAATTAGAATTTCTGTATCACGTAAGGTTTTTAAGAAATCGACAAATTAGCATTTAGTATTGTAACGTCTTCTGCAACATAATCCTACAGAAGGATCTAGGCAATAATGACAAGACATGAGAAAATTAGAAATGTTTTGCTGTAGATTTTCGTTTGTAGTCACTGTCCTGTGCTTCACGTATCAGTGACCAACAGTAGTCTCCGATGCTGGCAATGTCTTTGTGAAATCTTTCACCATGTTCATCACTGACGGCGCCGAAATTGTCCGGGAAGAAGTCCAAGTGAGAATGAAGGAAGTGTATCTTCAGTGACATGTTGCATTTCATTGCCTTGTAAGCTTGCAGCAGATTTCCAACTTGTTCAACATAGTTTGGCGCCTTGTAGTTGCCCAGAAAGTTAGCAACAACACCCCTGAAGGCTGTCCAGGCAACATGCTCGGCACCCTGCAGAAGGCCCTCAAAGTGACTGTCCTTGAGCATCTCTCGAATCTGTGGGCCAACAAAAACGCCTTCTTTTATTTTAGCATCACTGGTGTGTGGAAACCTCTGTCGTAAGTATGTAAAGGCTTCACTTTCTTTGTTCATTGCTTTGACAAAGTTTTTCATTAACCCAAGTTTGATGTGCAAAGGTGGGAGATAAATGTTCTTTGGATCAACGAGAGGATCATGTTTAACGTTCTTCTGTCCTGGAACCAAGTCCCTGCGAGGTGGCCAGACCTTTCTCACATAATGTGAATCTCTAGCTCGGCTGTCCCACTCGCAAAGAAAGCAGCAGTACTTGGTGTAGCCTAGCTGCAGACCGAGTAGAATTGCAACAACTTTCAGATCTCCACATATATTCCAGTTGTATCTCGAGTATTCTATGTGTTTCAATAGCAGCTGCATGTTCTCATATGTTTCCTTCATGTAAGCAGCATGTCCAATGGGTACTGAAGGCCATGAATTGCCATTGTGCAGCAAAACAGCCTTTAAACTTAACAGCGAAGAGTCAACAAAAAGTCGTCATTCGGATGGATTGTGCTTACAGCCGAAAGCAATCCATCAATGTCAATGCAAAAAGTAAGACTGTCGATTTTTTTGAAGAATCGAGTCAAGTCTTCATGCCGTTTACGAAATACTGAAATTTTTGTACCTGGAGAGAGTAGATTCCATCCTTGCAACCTAGATCCAAGCAATTCTGCTTGATTTTTTTACAAATCTAAGTCTCTGACCAGATCATCGAGCTCTGCCTGATAAACCAAATGAGGATTGCTGGATGTCGATGGCTCAAACTCTGGGTCTTCCGTAGCTGAATCATCAACTATCTGCAGCATTTCATCTGTCTCTGCATGCTCGTCCTCGTCCACCCAGTGTCCAAAACTCGGGGGGGTTGGAACAGGAAGACTTTCGTCGTGTGGAACTGGTCTCATTGCCGAGGCAAGGTTAGGATACTCAATAGACTTCCTATTCTTTGAAGAAAATCCTGTAACATTCGTCATGCAGAAATAGCAATCCGTTACATAATTATTCTGCTCCCTCCATATCATTGGTATGGCGAATGGCATGGATGGACGCTTACCTGCAAGCCAAGCTCGCAGACTGGTAGCACAAGATGAACAACATATATGAGGTGCCTATACTTTGTCCTGGTCGCCAATTTTGCATCCAAAGTATAACTCATGTCCTTTCTTTATGATTGCTGTCATACTCCGCTTCTGTGATTTCAACGTAAACTCTCCACAGATGTAGCAGAACGTGTCACTGCGATTGCGACATCGACGCGACATTTCAGAAACTTTAATTAAATTAGTTAATATATTCATTTCACAGCCTTTAACTAAACAGTTATATCTCATCAAATAGAAAGACTGCAGCTGCTTCCTAGTGCTGCTTGGTATTTATATAGGACTGCGTAACCATAGCACCAATACATGCTAGGCATGTAGTCTTGAAGACAGGTTTGGGCGCGTCTGGGCATGTCTGGACATGCCTAATTATACTAATTTTCAAAATCCATGTAGTTAAGTGAGCCAGCAGTGCATATTACATCTGTTATGGCGGTCACATAAGATTCTTGCCTAACCCGAATACCCATAACTCAGATAACTCTCGAAAACCACGATTTTAAAATTCTTATAATTTAAAAATTTAAAATCAGCTTTTTCTCAAAAAACTTACGTGATAGGAAAATTTCAAAATTATTCCTGTAATCAGCATGACAGAATCTACCTGGAACACCAGAAATTGCACAGGAAGCAAAAACCTTGTTGACCAGTGTTACCAGTCCCCTAATCTTGCTTTTCCGCTGTCGCTTTTTAAAAAGTTTCACAATTATGTGCCAGTGTTTGATTGATTTTGCCCGTCAACCAGGGAGACTACACAAGATAGGTTTGCACAGAAACTAAAAACGCACCTACTTGAAATCTCATATCAGATGTCTTTGTAAAGCGCTCTTGAGTATGGCCTTTGCCAGGCAGATAGCGCTATATAAATTGCCGTTTAATAATAATAATAATAATAATAATAATAATAATAATAATAATAATAACTGACTTATAGAGTTTCGTGTGTCATCACTTTGTTTTTTGGGGTGATGAGGGAGTGGGGCGGGTAAAAGTCTCACCTGGTGATCTCTTCATGCAGCGCCGTTGGGTCTTGTGGATAGAATTTCAGATCAAAAGCAAAATTCCACTTCCCTTCTGAAATTGTTATCTCAACATTTAATGCATCAATGGTTAAGTAAATTGCAGAATTATTATTCTACACATCAAAAACATTATCATCATCATCATCATCATCATCATCATCATCATCATCATCATCGTCGTCGTCGTCGTCGTCGTCGTCGTCGTCGTCGTTATCGTCGTCGTCATCGACATCATCATCGTATTAGTGTAATATAATAATAATGTTATTAATATTATAATTATTATTATATTGGTATTGATATTATTATTGTTATTATTGTTATTATTGTTATTATTATTATTATTGTTATTATTATTATTATTATTATTATTATTATTATTATTATTATTATTATCTGCCATAATCTAGGTACGCCACTTCATTAGATTCTAGCATTGGAAGAAAATGCTTGATATTTATGCAAAGAAATTCTGGAGTCTGGACCATCGACTGAAACCTTTCGAAGAAAATTTCATGTAATGTTCATACGTACTTTTGATCTGCTTTCTCAAAGGTCTGTCATTCTGAATCCACACCTTTAATTTTCTTAAATCAGTAAAATAATAGTCAACGAATTGCAGCAGAGTCTCTATTCAATCCTAGCATTTAACCATAAAATAACTTTAAAATCTTCTTTAATGACCCCCGTTCTTTGGTAAGAAGTGTACAACGTCAACCTCATCAAAAGTCTTTTGGGGAAATTTCGAATTGTTCTTTATTGACACCTAAATTGGTTCACGTTCAACAGAACATCATAACAGTTGCACACATAAATACACCAATTTCTCACATTATATATTCATTAGAGCACAGAGAAATGGGACAAAGAGAATTAATCCAATGATAAGATCGCCTACCATCGTGGCCGGACAAAATGTCACCGGACAAAATGTCATGGGGACAAAATGTCCGCGATTTAGGGTTAGGGTTACGGTTAGAATAAGGATGACTTTTGTCCGCTGACAAAATGTCCGCGGACATTTTTGTCCCCACAACATTTTGTCCGGTGACATTTTGTCTGTGACATTTTGTCTGTGACATTTTGTCCGGTGACATTTTGTTCTAGCACCCTACCATTACTATAGCTTACCTTGACATCCGGAGTGATCATGTAGGTACAACAGAAGTAGTCTTTTTCCAACAGATTAACGTGTTCACATACTTTGTCCAGCAGCATTTGACCAGTACATTTCGGCTACAAATTTCAAATCGTATCTTTGCTATTAACGTTTAAAAACTACTACAAATAGAAGTAATAATAATAATAATAATAATAATAATAATAATAATAATAATAATAATAATAATAATAATTTATTATACATAATATAGTAATAACTCAATTTTAAGTAAGATCTCTTTTGTGTTAAAACCACTGCCATTCAGGCAGTCCTCTATTCCTCTCTTTGTCTGTCGATTCTGCACAGGGACGTCATTAAAGGGGGCAGGGGAGCATTTGCCCCCGCCTGATTTTTAGGGTAAAAAATTTTTTCGCCAATGTTTGTGTTATTTAGTTTTTACATGCCAATTGGCTGGCTAAATAGGTAAAAATACACTGAAAAGCAAAAAATGTCAGCATCCCCTAAGCCTCCGACCATTTCGCTCAGAAACTGAAAACACATCTTTTTAGTACATCTTATGGAACTTCTCTGCAAAGTGCTCTCGTCTACTGCCTGAGCTTTAAGATAGCGCTATAGAAGTTGTCACCCTAATTACAACAACAACAAAAACAACAATAATAATAATAATAATAATAATAATAATAATAATAATAATAATAATAATAATAATAATAATAATAATAAAGGAGTGCTTGATGTCGAGTAATCTGAAGTAAATAATCGTAAAAAATGACTGACAAGCAAAAAAAGGTCGTCAACTTTTTCGCAAACTTGCAGGTCGAAAGTGTCTTGCCCCTAAGAAAAACAGTGAAATGACGTCTCTGATTCTGCAATATAGTATTCAACTTACGCAGCAACAGTAATGTATTAATAAGGATTATGAGTATAGAATCAATGCGCTCAGAGTGGAAAATAATGAAACCATTATAGTTCAGAACACTTTTGTTGATTTTAGAATATTTCTGGAAGTTCTAGCCAACTATGACCAAGCCTTCAACTCTAATCTAAAGCGCCATTATCCAGGATATGTGGAACTCGTTAATAGATAGCGAGGGTAAGTAATTGAAGGTGCTAATAAACTGCTTCAGATAAACAAACAAATTACCGGGTTATGGCAGTGTATGGTATGGGAGGGGGTTATAGCAAATCATTGGTGGCTTAAAATTTTACTGTGGAACTGACTAATTCGACCCTCTCGCATCGTTGTTTTTAAATAAACCGCAAGAGAAAGTAGAAAGAGACAGAAACAGAGAGCCAGAAAGATAAAGACAGAGAAACATAAACAGAGGGAGATGATCTTGATTAAGCCATCGCGGAATAAAACAGGTGTCATCGATTTCAGAGACTTTCGAGACTTCCAAATTTGACAAAATTTCCGTAAGAAGTACAAATCCTTAAATTGGTAAGTTGGGGAGGATTGGATAGTTTATCGATAAATCGACGCCGCAGGAAATGCGATATACCACAGAAGAGTGTAAACCACAGGGGTCATCATTATCAATATGCTACCATCCATAAGTATCACTGCAGGTATACATGGGCGCCCGCACATTAGGGCAAGTGGCGGCATTTACCCCTCATGGCAAACGCAAATACCAATATTTTACAGTGAAATTTGAAAACCTTGCTAAAATATTAACCGCGAACATTATGTTAAAATGTGTTTGCCTCTCCTGAAAAAATGTATGCGGCGTAACTGAGACTATTGTGTTTGTTTTGCCCCTCCTGGAAATAATTCTGTGGGCGCCAATGCAGGTATCATGCTACGTGATCATCGGCAGTTCCTACGTCAACGCGCGTTTCGAAGTCCGATCCGTCGAGAAGCTGGACGACGCATCTGACCGTCGGACCTCCGGGCATGACCACGGGTTCCTCCTGCTGGTAACGGAGCAGCTGCTCGCTCGACGACGCCGCGTCTGATTGCTTACGACCGGTATTCGAAGAATCGGAAAAAACTTCGTCCGTCGAGGGTCTTCGCTCCGGTTGGGCGTAAATGGGGGAATCCTGGAACAAAGAAACGACGCGCAGATGCTGGTTTATAGGGGTCGGTAATGAACAACAGAGATGGAGAGACACACACAGACAGAGTGAAGCAGAGACAGACAGAGATAGACAGACAGGCAGAGAAACAGACACACAGAGAAACAGAGAAAGACAGAAACAGAGAGACACAGACGAGAGAGAGAGAGAGAAAGAAAATTAATTATGTGATTAAACTATTTAGTGAGTTTAGGAAGTATGGAGTAAGTTGGGGATTAAATTAATTATTTAAAAAATGATTTGTAGTAATTGATAAATAGGTATGGCCATGGTTCCATAATAGGAACGTCATCAGGCCAACTTCACACAATCCGATTGGGTGGTCTTTGGGAGTGTATTAGAGCTGCTATCCAGTTAAATACGGGACAGTCCTCATCTGCTAATGAACCTTTTGTTGGCATCAGACTGATATCTTGAGTTCTGCAGCAATTTTGCAGACATTATGACAACTTACGAGCAATCATCCCTCTCCATTTCCCTGATAAAATCTTTTCCCACCCCATTCTCTCGACAGAATTTGCTCACGACCATTCGTCGGTGCGCATTTGTCAATTTTATGTTAACGCATTTGTCGTCGCGCAAATGTCGCTGTACCATTTTATTAGGGGGTCGCTAATTGGAGAAGGGAAGATTAAAATTGCCTAAAATTGTTTACGTAATTAACAATCAGCTCCTTTGCAGAGATGCGTCACAAAGATTCTATTCTATTCTATTCTACATGACGATTTATATAGCGCAGTAGCATAGCGAGGGCCAAAGTCAAGAGCGCTTTACATGGAACAATCGTACGATGAGTTGAAAAGATGCGTTTTCAGTTTAGTGGCGAATGAACCGAAGGAAGTGTCTGCGGTCACTGAGTCGGGCAGCGAGTTCTATAGAAGGGGGTTGCCTCGTGTGACGGACCTCTCTCCGAACTTTGCGGTCTTTGACGGAGGAGGGACGTAAAGTAGACACCGCGTACTGGATCTCAGCTGGAGTTGTCGGTCGGCGATCGTCCGTCTGCGCACCAAGGTTGATAGATACTCCGGGCAGGTAGGGTCGTGGAGGGCCCGGAAGGTCAGCCAACACCGTTTGAAGACGATTCGCTCCGGGATTCGAAGCCAGTGGAGCTTGTCCCTTAGTAGTGGTGTCACGTGGTCGTGCCACCTGACTCCGAAGATCAGCCGGGTAGATGCGTTAACGACTGACTGCAGACGGGCCAGCTGGTAGTCGGGGAGACCCAGGAGGATGCTATTACAGTAGATGTGCTAGTCTATACTTTCGTGACACCAACCAAGCGGTTTGCCCTAGTTTTCCGATCAAATATGTGCCATTTAAAATCGAATTAAGAACTTACAGATCTGTCGATGGTCGGGGAAGAGCATAACCGGAGATGAAACTCTCGAGAGAACAAAAATACAGTGAACAAGATGTATTCAACACGACGCGACGTTTCGCGACGCTAATTCTAAACGAACGACCGTTACAAACGCAAGTTACACCCGTCTATGCTTAAGCTGAAAAAGAAACAGGAAGTAGAGAACCACAGCATCTGATTTGAATAGAGAGAGGGAGAAGGAGAGGAGAGGAGAGGGAGAGGATAGGGAGTGGGAGAGAAGAGGTTTATGAGGACAACGCCATTAAAGCTCATTAACTGCTAATATAATTTAAAAGCAAGACAAGTTTTTCGCGCGCCAATAAAATATCTTTGTGCTTGATTCAGGCAAAGTTCATGTGCCAAGACCGAATAAACCTGATAGGCTAACAGTGAAATTGTGAATACGGATTTAATGCTATCTGCATTTGTATTCCTTGTGCCTAAGAAAACGATAAGCAGTTGACCTAATTGAATTAGACTTATTATGGCCAGGACGATTTACATAGCGCTGTAGCAGAGTTAAAAACCAAAATCAAAAGCCCTTTGACAGCGCTGACATGTCAATGAAGGTCAGAAGTATAGTATATGGCGTCTGTCGGGCAAGCCTGACTCTCCAGGCAAGTCGAGCTCTGCCGGGAAAGTGAAGTGTGCTCACTCGAACGCCCTTTTATTCAAGAAACCCAGATAATGACATCATCACGCCAGACAAGCGTTATTGACAATACATAAATCACATTTCACGACTTCAAACAACCTCGATGAAATGCCGCTCGTGAAATCCATAAATCAAAATGACAGGTTCATAAACAGAAACCCTTTCCCATGAAACATCTGCGATCTCTGGGTTCGACTTTCCCAGGTTAATCCAGGAACCTCAAAGGTACGTCAGACAGTGATTGATGGACAACTAATTATACGATAGAAAGCGATTCTTTTGAAACCAGGTGTTTTAAATTAATCCAATTAATAATTCGTGACTGGGACCCATAAACCATGAAATTATATGTTATCGCGACTGTCACTTTTGACAGACAAAATCCATCTATCAAAAACCCAATTCCTCGACTTCAAAGTTCTTAACTGACACCTTAAATGGAGTGGAACCAAAATCCATTTGTCAAACCCTAGATCCAAAACCTCAAAGTTCTCGATTTCTAACTCTCTCTGTTGCTCCAAGATAACTTAATTTTGATTGATGACCGATACACTCCAGACCTTATACTCTACAGAAGGCAGCGATGTCGAAATCCACTCTGTTGAAAGAAAGAACTTGATGCTGTGACGAAATCCGGTGCCGAGTCCTTAAGAAGCGATCCTTCACAAGAAAAGTGCAACATTGACACGTCAGCGAGGAACGGAAGATAATGTTAGGCCTACAGGTCCGCGAGTTTGTAGTAGGAGTTCTCCGCACGGTAAGATCCGGCGGTGAATCCAAATTAGCGGTCTTCTGATCTGAATAAGACTTATTTGTTGAAATAGATAACACAGACAATTTGTCCGCATTCTTGAAATCTGCACGAATGGGATTTTACAGTACTACTACAGTAGTACTACTTACGCAGTTCTTTGGGAAGTGCCTGGTAAGATTTATGCTTCAATTTAAGAGCATGCTTCATTTCAATTGCTTCCAATTATTCCCTCAGGAAGTTATTGTAATTGGTATGCAGCCTCTATTAGAGAAATTGTCAAGTTAACTGCTTGAAAGTTTAGGAAAACATCATTGTGTTTATGCACTGCGGTAGCAATATGAGTTCTCGTTGTAACAGGTGCAATAGATGGATATTTTCTAAAAGTTTCATGTGATGTGGTAGTACATTTTGCGGATTTTCTAATAGTTGAATTCATCATGTTTGAAGGCTGAGTTTTTCCTGCTATAATTAAGAAACTCCTTGTCATAGATGTAAAAAGCGTTGGAAAAATAATTTTTAAAACGTTAAAAAACGTTAAAAACGTTACAAAAATTTAAAAAAACGTTTAAAAGCGTCGAATAAAAAACGTTACCGACGCTTTTCTGTGCCATACCCATCCACGGGGAATCAACAATAATTACCGTTAACCATCACTTCACGAACTTTCCGAATACTAATAAATTTGTTGACTCTGATCTAACGGAATAAAAATGTTATTAGAGATTTTCAGAGCTTATGACTTTTTTAAAATTGCAAGACATTCCTTCAATTTACTTGGAAACTCTGACTTCAACTACGCTCGAGGTTCAGCAATCATCTAATCATCCCTCCGCCGCTTAAGACAGCGGGGTTTGGAGACAGGTTCTTCCGACGTGGGGGCCCCGACTCGTGGAACTCGCTCCCTACTGTAAGTCGCTGACGGTTGAGACATTGCTGGATCGGTTCCGGAAACAGCTAAAACTTACTTGTTTAATACCTCATTCTTGTAAAGCGCTTTTAACTTTGGCCTCTGTTACCTATGCTTACGGCGCTTAAGGAATTGCCGTGGATAATAATAATAATAATAATAATAATAATAATAATAATAATAATAATAACTCACCATTTGTATAATAACTTTCATTAAGTGTTTGACCATTGATCCAAGTCCATTCGTTGTAGACTTGCTTCTTTCCTGCCGTCCATACAGCATTAGACCTTAGTTCATTTGGTGGCAAATTGTTCAAATATGTTTGAAATGCCGCTTGTTCTTTGCTGCTTCGAATGATTGGTAGAGATGAGTTTTTGTCTTGACGAACTCGATGTGCTTCATACCAAGTCTGTTTTGTATGAGAGCCAACAAAATAACACATTCCTCCTCCTCTGGCATTGCAGTCAACATAGGATCCATCTCGACTGTTAATTGCGAAACAGACTTCAACTGTCAATATTCCTGTAATCAATATACCATGCATCACTTGATGTTGTAAAAACACCGTATGCATAAAAGCTAACAACACAGATATTTTGCATATACACTAACATTAAATGAAAACTTGCATTTTGAGTTTCTTTTCTTAATTCGGTTAATATCAAATTAAAACAAACGACTCATCTAATAATAGAATATTTAGTCTTACTAACCCGAAAATATAAAATAAAGCAAATTAAACTCTGCTTTGTTGAACTTTCTCATTTTGTTGAAACACTCATTCGTTTGTCTGCCAATTGCTATAATGAGCACTGCCAGATACATTAATTATCAGCAGCAGCAGCCCACCCAGCTGACTGACATGAACTACTGTTATTTTCTATGAATAGATGCAGATCCTGCTTTACTGGGACCATGTCTATACTATATTATTTTACATTTAGACCAGCGATCCGCAAACCACACCTCGCGGGTCAATTTGGCACACGGAAGTGTTTTTCTTGACTTTTGAGATAATGCCATGAATGCTTTTAGCAAATGCTTCTGCTGAGTCAATTTCAAATTCATCCCATACAAAGAGCAGGTCTGTAATTTTAGTAAGCTTGTTTTATCTATGTATTTGATTCACCTGCGCATAGCGTGAAAAATGGATCAATATAAGGGTTGGATTTCTGGGTCAATCGCCTGTTCCGTAATCTGAAGTTAGAGTATAGTGATTGACAACGGTCACCTGTCCATTCAAAGTTAATTTATAGTGATGGTGGAGTATCTGAGCAATGAGGGATAAAAGAGAGAATAAAGGAGGGGGAATGGGGTTCTCCGTTTTCTGTGGCTGGCTCTTGCGGACACATCGGGTCATCATTTGGGAGTCTACACAGCGATTCTCATAGCATTTATAGGCCGTGTAAGGGCGAGATGTAACCTCATGAGCTCATGCTTTCGTACACCGTCATATTATTATAACGGCCTCTTCTTAAAATGCTCTCAGATTTTTAGGATCCTGAGTCGGTGGAAGACTTTTTTATGTTGCGGAACTGTAATGGAACCCTGGACAATAGAATCTATTATTATATTCCCTGTAAAAGTCCTGTTAATTAAATAAATATATATAATATTACATGTAAAAATTACTTTTAGTATTACTTTAAAATTACATATTTTATTCTTGTCCAATAGCATGCTGAGCCAGGAGTTATTAGCTATGGCCCGCGAAAACAAATTGATTACTTCCTCGTCGGAAATGTTTGCGCAAAATACTTATATTGACACGAATGTTGAAAGAACATTTTCCCAGTACAAAACACTGAATCATATTGGCTTCACTTTTGAATTAACACTGCTGCAAAGTCGTCATTGATAATAACAGTTTTAACAGCGTTAAACATTATTGACGTTTGCGGGTTGACGTTATCTTTCAACGAATGAATATTTACAGTAGATTTCGGTGTGCGACCTGCCGCATGAATCTAAACGTTGACTTTGTTCAAATAAATTTATTTTAGGGTCTAATATAATTTATACGGTTGCTGACGTCATTTTGTGGACCATCTAAAACAAACTAGCAAATTAATTAATTAATAAAATTGACAGTAACGCTTTCGTTTTGTGAAGCTTGTCATCTTCATTAGTTCATAATTTTTGGCTTAGTAGCCAGTGACTAGGGGCGGGAAGTTAGCAGAGTGGTAACAGCGTTGGACGATGGAGCAGGAGGTAGCGGGTTCGAGTCCCGCAGGAGCCCTAAAGGTCGACTCAGCCTTTTTCACGGTGGTAAAATGAGGAGCAGTGGCAAAAATCTCTGCGATAAGTCAAACAGGTACGCTATGCGATACACTAGCCCCATATCCGTAGCATTACACGCCTGGCTGAGGGCTATAGAAACGGAGATCAGCGCCGCCTTATGAGCCCGTGAGGCTCGGGGAAGGACTTTGACTTTGACTTTGAGCCAGTTACTAGAGTAGGCCCTATTGCAATTTGTACTCAAATGTCCAAGTCACTTCTGGGCTACAAATGTGTGGTAAATCGCAACTGGCATGTGTTTAGAAGTTGCACCATCGGTCAACTCATTGCTCCTTATTCGTTAAAATCTAAATTGTCAGTGTTCATACGAGGCTACGAGTAACTGAGCCCCACATGCAATAGGCCTACATTTGCGATTAATGCGCGATAAAAATTACAAAATTAATGATTTCACACTAAATTTGTAATGCTAGAGTGGTCGACAGTTGGAATGATAGTGGTTGTCGCACAAGGCGATAATAGTGTACTGATCCACTCTTAACCTTGTTATTATTATTATATTTGTCGGTTTTAATCGGACATACTGTGGTTCTCCGGGAAGTTTTCATATTGTTCCTCGAAGGCTATGCTGTTTTTACTGACGGAATTATTCCCCTATATCTCGCCAGACAGAATAGCGCCGACAAAATAGCGTCGAACTAGGAACCGATAATGAACTCAACTTTAACTTTGATATGTCTTTTTCAAATGATAGACTTTCATATCAAATTAAGTACTATAGTGTTGTTGCGTATTATTCCGTTCAAACTCATTGTTTTCTAGTTGAACTTGCTAATACATTCGACATGTCAACATGTTTTAAAGACGGTACTGAATATCTTTGACATCTCAAGATTCAAGATTTCAAGAGCCAAGTCCACCATGGAGTCCCGCAAGGATCGGTCCTGGGTCCCTTACTTTTCATCTTATACGTTGCGGACATTAGCTCAATCATCAAGGCTTTTGGCTTGTCATCGCACTCCTATGCTGACGATGGGCAAATTTATTCCTCGTGCATGCCGTCGGATACAGAGCAACTTCGGATGTTCTTCACGAATTGCATATCTGCAATCATCAGATGGACAGAAGAAAATCGTCTGGCATTGAATCCGGACAAGACGGAATTCCTCTGGATCAGCACTCCAGGAAGAAGGAAGTTGTTGAGTCGAGTCCCTTTCACCGTGGGTGATGCCACTATTGTTCCTGTGGCGAGTGTGCGTCTTTTAGGTGTGCTTTTGGACGAAACACTATCGTTTGATGCACACACCAACAACGTTATCCGATGCTGTCATTACCAGATACGGAGGGTCAAGCTGGTTCGGCGCTACCTAACGGTGAGTGCGGCCGTTCAGCTTGTACGGGCCTTCGTCTTGTCAAGAATGGACTACTGTAACAGTGTCTTGCTAGGCCTACCGGAAAACAAGCTAAATCGACTTCAGTCTGTACTGAATCTGGCTGCACGAGTGGTCTTCGGTTGTCGCTGGAATGACCACATCACGCCACTGCTGAGAGATCGCCTCCACTGGTTACGCGTTCAACAGCGTATTGTTTTCAA